>JAVJIF010002941.1:0-310000 GCA_038442645.1 Agave tequilana
TAAAGAAGAGGGGCTGGGGAAATTTTCCCCGACCCGATTCGTCCCGTGACGAATCGGATCCGTCCCGATTATACTGACGGGTCAACCCGTTTTGACCCGCCCCTAAACGGGGCTGGTGCGGGTTGACCCGCAACCCGCCCTGTGTGACTCAAACGGGTCGCACAAGGTGGGCGGGTCGACCCGCCCCATTAGCCATCCCTAGGTTTGCATCCATATAAACCCCAATTTCAATGCAACTTAAACGCACTTTAGAGGCGCTACAGGACTCGGTGACTTAGGCCGCTCAAATTCCTCTCCCTCCCTCCCTCCCTCCCTCTCTGTGGTGGGTGGGGGGGAGGGATGGTTGGGTTGGTTGGTTTGGGTGGGTGAGGGGGTGGTTGACTACAGTGTATCTAGGGTTTGGACAATCTGTTAATTGATATATTGGAAGATAATTAAAAATAAATAATAAAAGCTCAGACCGTATAGAATTTAAAAAAAAAAGGCACCACCATATTAGACATTGAAGCAAATATTTAATTTCACAAGACTTTGGGTGCATCAGGTAAGCCAGAGTTTCATAATTATCATATACAAAGAAATAGAAAAAATAAACAAACAAACAAATAACTGCTGTCTTCTCTACTCTCTAACTAAAATAAAAGCATTATCTAACATGTTTGGTCTGTTTCTCATTGCGAGTTGGTTCTTTTTAAAAAACAAAACAAAACAAAACAACCTGGAAAAGCTGTTGGACATATGTTCGTCAAAATGCAGCCAAATTAGGCAAACACTGCTGTTTCACTCAATTTACACGATCTAATGTTATTATAACAATTGAAACAAATGATGGGATTATGTTCCTTTCTTTACTAAAATACAAGTGTGCTTCCCTTTTTGAAACAAATTCAACGCATCCAGCAGACCTGCAAGTTTTGCGCTCTGGGGTCTTTTGACCAGTGTGTCGACTACTTTCAGCTTTAACTTAAGGGCCGCTGCTGCAGTTAGAGAGAGTCAAAACATTGAGAAAGTTCATTCCAAATGATGTTGCGAACAAATGGAGAGCTGTAAGCAGACGGCATTTAGCAGTTAGTTTTGCAATTGCTCCAGTTGCTTCACTAGGCTCAAGGAATCTTAGACTTGGCACCCATTGCACTCGGCTAAATGCTCGGCCCACTAATTTCCACACCAATGGAGAACAAAAAGCAAAATCTGCCGCAGTCAAACTCTTGGGTTCTCCGATTTCTGTAAATGTTCAAACTGGTGGCAGTTGACTCCTACTTCTTTGAATGCAGTGATCAACCTAGGCAAGATTTTAGCTAACATCAGCTTGAAACCAACAGAACATGAATGCTCCTTGCTTCTCTCGGTCATACAAGCATCCCTTGCGAGCGAACCAATCATACAGTCACCCATATAAGCCTCACAAGCTTTGAGAATGTAATGTCCACGCTGCTGGAAATGGTCCTTTACAAAGCCTTCAAAATGCTGTATCCACAATCAAATAAAGAAATTCAGGATAATGATGTCCGCAAGAAAGCAATCAGAATTTGTCTGGTAATATACTGGAATTTCAGGCAATGGCCAAGATCAACCACTATAATATTGAAAAGGCTAATTTGTTAGAAAATCAGTTATCATTATAT
Organism: Agave tequilana; assembly: GCA_038442645.1. Taxonomy (NCBI): domain Eukaryota; kingdom Viridiplantae; phylum Streptophyta; class Magnoliopsida; order Asparagales; family Asparagaceae; genus Agave; species Agave tequilana. The sequence continues at coordinate 1,626 of JAVJIF010002941.1, forward strand.
AGGATAATTATCGATAAGTCAAGAGAATCATAAATCACAACATTCAAAAAGGAAATGAAGGGGAACTTGAGCAGAGTTTGTTTAAGGCATTAGCGTGTAACAGGGAGGTCACAGTCACCACACATCCCTTGGTCACATAATAAAAGTGGTTCTCCCTGTTAAGGATAAATGACAGAGTTATCAACATTATTATTGATTCAGATTAGGGGAAGAAAGGTGGGACAAGATCTCCTACACATCCAAATTGCAACAGAAACAAACATGCGACAGGAAATAAACGATATAACTAGAATATGCATGCAAAAGTGTCCAAGGATCAGTCTCTCGTCTGAACAGAAACTAACACTTGTAAAGGCCACTTACAATTATCTTATTAGACATTTTAAGGCACGTCTTTTTTCAATCCTTTTATGTGAATTAAAGCATCATATATAACATGTGTACCAGAATGCTAAAAGCAAGTTGTAATCAACATTAAAGTTAAACATCAAGAACTGCAATTATATTGGGGAAGCAACAATAGAAAGGTAACTGTACCATCAAAAAGAAAGAAGAGTATCTACAAATTGTATATGCTAAACGAGCAGGAAAAGCATAGGAAACTTGTAATTATAAATAAAGGCAAGGCCATTATAGATTGAAGAATGGTAGTTAACAGAGTACATAATGAAAACAAACAAGACGAGTATCTTTTTACCATAGGAGGCCTCCGCAGAAGATACATCATCGATTTCAAATTTAGCAAGTAGGTGTTTTCATTATAAGGCAAAGAATTCTTCTCTCCTTCAATGGTCCCAACCTGTTTCTCGTACCCAGCTTCATTGAAATATGGCTTAGAATTCAGAACCAAACCCTGAAGTGAGACCAGGACTTGAAGGATGCTAGAGGAAGATGGGTCCCAAACTTCATTTCCTTTACCAGTCCATGTATTTAAAAGACTTAGGCACACCTTTCCATCTACATAGAGATTAGGATTTACACGCAAACCACCAGAATGATAGTATGCTGACTGCAAAAATATAGCAAATAATTAGTTGCTAGAAACAAGCAGCATGTTAAAAGAAAGTTTGGCCTTACATCAGTTCGTTGAGGTGACCATCTACCTAGGAGCTAACCTATGTGCAAACGGAGAAATATGATATTTTCAAACTCTGACTCTGTTATGAGAAGGCAAATTATCACATTACCGGTGGAACTTGGGGGTATTCTGGTGGAAGGTGAAAGTCAAAGAAGAAAAGGCCATCTTGATAAGGTGTTCCAGATGCTCCAATTATCACGGCCCTTAAAAGATCCATCCGGTTCTCAAAAACTCTCACGAAAATAGCATCTGCAGTCAATAATGAAAAGTTAGAATTTCAATGCAACTGATGTTCAGTCACAAGTGATTTATTAGTGATTTTTCTTAAAATTACTCTCTAGTGGGTAACATAATCAATTACCAGGCAGGTTCTTCTCAAGGATACTCCATTCCTGCTGAACCTTTTTGACCCACTTCTTCCCACCAGTACTCTGAAACATGTAATTGGATATTTAGTGCATGTGAAGGAACCAGTGTGTCACATGTGCAAAAGAACTTACAGCAAACCTATATACTACAGAAGCAAAAAAATTTCATGCAACAGCTGTATACTGGGAATGTTCTTAAACATAGCTGTGAGTAGCTTAGCAACAAGAAAGAACCAACTAGTAACTCATGATACCTGGGCACTGCTAACAAGGAAATAATGGTCCAAAGGATTCTCTGTTATATCGAAGTGTTTAAAAGTGTAATAATTTTCATCTTCAGCACTGTCAAGATTCATTTCAACAGGTATTGAGCAGTCTATATCAGTCCCAGTCATTTCAGCATCTTCTACCTCTTGCTCATGACTATATTCATCAGCAGTTTCAAGTCCTTTTTGTGAATGATGACCACCCAAGGCATCTGGATTTACATGCCCAAGTTCTTCACTGGAGGCTTCCTTGTTGGAAACTTCTAAATTCTCCTGTGATTCAGTTCCATTTGCAACTAAATGATCTGAATCTTCTTGTTTTCGACCCCGGGAAAATAACCCAGTGGCAAATCTAGCAACGAAGCCAAGAGCTGCAAGAGGCATCGAAAGTGGTCCATTTTGCCCAAGATTGCCATCTTCTTCTGGAGGACTTGGAACACTGTTCTCTACATCAGGATCAGGACCATTGTCGGTATGATTTCTTAAATCAACTTCCTGAACATCATCATCAGCTTAAGATCAGACATATCACCGGTACATACATTAAAGAAATTAATGAATTTATCAAACACCAGAAATCAACCTTTTCTATATTTACAAGTGTATTCATGTCATTTTCATCAACAGTTTCCCAGCTAGCACCATCATCACTAACTTCACTTCCACCTCCAAATGAGTCTCCATCGTCATCTCGACCAACAACATAAATTGCTTGAGGGCCAACCTAATGGCAGAAGAATACATGATTTATCATAACATAATATATACGCAAGAACATAGGTACGTGGTTGGTTAAGAGTAGCGTTAGGGAAGAGGGAAAAAAGAGAGAGAATGGAGTCCCAAGGTTTTACTTATTGAAAGGGGGCACAAATTGGGTGCCTATTTTTCTTTTTTCTTTTTAAAATAGGAAACAAAGGAAAAAGAGAAGACATAAAGCAAAAATTTATCATTTAGATAAGATGATTTAAAACACACCTTTGACACCATTCCATCAGCCCATGTAACTTCAATATCACCATCTTGGAGGCCAGTAATATTTCCTACCCATGATAAACCTCTGAAATCTTCACAAACTCTGTCACTTGATAGCAGCTTCTCACTTGCATCACCTTCTGATTCCATCATGTCAAGTTTCTGGTCTTCTCCTGTGGCAGTGCTTCTCAAATTGGTTGCATTAGCAGCAACAGATACTGGTGACAGCCGCACAACAACATCTCCATAACAATAATCATAATCTGGATGCTCATCAAGTTCATATGCACTGACCACTTCCTCACAATCAAACTCCTGAGCATCTTCTGGCCTTGAAACCAGCTTCAACCATCTCACACATACAGTTTTCTCCTTTGCATTTAAACTTCTTACAATCCCAACACGCTTTGTTTCAGAAGAATCATTGCCTTCATCAGATGCCTTCTCCACTACATACTGTTCAGGAAAGAATTCGTGATCATTAGGAGTCTGAATGGGAATCAAAGATGTGGAGTCCAATCCATACTCTCTTTTTCCATCTTGCCATGCCACATCAACCTTTGTTACCGTTTTTATAATGAAAAGAGCTCTTTCAAAAGTTTCATCTTTTCTACGAGCCTTTTTGTCTCTCTTAAACAGAACTTTACGAAGTTTTCTACGGTAGGCAGGCCAGCTTTCATGAGCTGCCTCCTTTGAAACTGATGACGAACTCGAGCCACCAGCTGGCAAGATGCCATTTGACTCTGGCTCATTACTTTCACCTCGTTTTACTGTTTTCTGTAAATCCAACAAATCATCACACTTGGATTCTTCTGATGTGGCAGTTCCATCACAGCCATTACTAGTAACTCCAGAAAGTAACTGCATATCATGAGAATCATACTCAGTTTCCTTCATAACGCCTACTACAACATTAGGCTCTAACAATTGGTGGTGTTTGCTAACAATATCAGTAGCATGCAAATCCTGTCCAGAACTTTCTCCACAAGAGTTTATGCTGGTATCTGTATGTTCTTCACCAATTGAATCGTCATCAGAGTGCCTGATCTGAGAACACTCAGTGGTCTCCTTAAGGTTGCTGCTGTTTGAAGTCCCATCAGCATTAGATGAAGATGGAGGGAGACACCAGTCACCCAATTGCCAATTTGCATATGAGAAACAATCTAAGAGAGTCAGGTCCTTTGGATTCTGTTCTTCAGAGGGAACCGTAGATGAATTAGTGCCAACACCAAGGTAAGCTGAAGCAATCCAATACACAACAACAGATGCTGTCTGAACTTTAATGATGGTACCTTCTAGACGAGTAGGCTTCCATAAGCCAGAAAGCCACCTTGAGCTTTTGAAAACTGAAGAAGAGACGGCCCTGATCCGCTGACCTGGGTAATAAGGACAATTTGCATCATCAATTACTGGTTTAGAAACCGGCTGGATTCGCAGTGGATCAGCCTTCACAACTTTACAGATTGATCCATCATCAAACAGGATAGTAACATTATCTAGAACATCATCCACTCGCCCAAGCCATGGTCCATGGACGACATAATCACCGACAGAAAATTCCCGTACACGTTTTAGATCTTTGGAGGAAACCTGCTGTATCACTTCTCCATTAGGAGTTAGCAAGTCAACTGCGATACTAACATCCACGACAAGACCAAGTTGTCCTGTTGGGTCTGTAGCAGAAGCAACTATGTCCCCATGTAAGAAACCCCTATCTACAACAGTGATGTCACTAATATTGTCTGTCATCTCAGAACCATCAGTCCATACTACTCTGACCTGACCATCTGGGAGAGAATCATTTTCATCATCACCATCAGTGGCATTGCTATCACCACCTTTACCACCATCACCAGCAGAATCATCGACATTCCCATTTCCATCATCCTCACTATCACTATCTGTGATGCTCCCATCTGAATCTGAGTCACCAGCCACTTCCATGACAAGCCCAAGCAAACCTTCATACTTGCTGCAACTAACAACATCCTGTCTGTAACAAAAGAATCAGTAGGAATATTTCCTGGAATCACTTGAGTTGTCAATGTCGGTCCACTTCCAGCAATCATGTCTGCAGCAGGTTTCATTGGATTCAACATATTATTAGCTTCCATCATATTAACATTTTCGCGAAGATTATCATCAACAGAATCATGCTCGTTTTCCATCTAAAATGCAGGCAGAACTCCCGTCAAAAGTTGTATACATATTCAAGACAAAAATTGAAGCATAGAAAACAAAGTTTGGTCATTCAATCTGATTCAAGATCAAGGACCAGGTTTAATATAACAGAGTAATCCAACTGCAAGTGAAATTGCCAAGCATATGGGGTTAGAGCTCTGGTTCAACTACATTTTCCAACTGTCATAACATTTTGTGAAATAGACATGACACTCACGCCATGCTATGGCCTTTTCTAGAGTGGGGCCATGACATTTTATTTATTTATTTTGAGGGGAGGGACGATGACATTTTCATAGTTTGTATAGATCAGTATTCAACAGATCCGCTCCCAAATAATGACTTGAAAAATAATTTTTACTCTTCCATGATGAAGATGCAAAGCAATCTTCTAGTTAGATTCACTAAAGCACATTTGATTGAAGAGGCCTAAACCTGAACAATCTAATATCAAACTGACTTATAAATATACTTACAAAATAGCTATTGTGACTCCTCAGAAAGTAGAAAAACAAACAAATACAAGGTATGAAGAGAATAGAATTTGTTGAATAATTTCCTCAAAATAGAACTTATCATCAATAAGAATCTGACCAGCTAGGGAAAGAGGAGGGTTGGCTTTCTTTTTTGAATGGCTCCTTAAGCAGCACAACAAAATGGTGTCTCAAGAATCACTATATTGAATATGGTGTGATCCATGAATCAACACAAAATTACCACAAATTTTGGGCTATGAAGAAAGGCCAAGGACACGGGACACGAATAAGACATGACAAGGACACAATGACAATGTAGGATATAGAGACATTGTTATGACTATTTATGTCTGTAACTATATATATAACATACATCCAAAGCCATAGTAATTAAGATGTGTTCTATTAAAAGTAAAATGAAACAAAATAAAATCTAAATGATATACATATCCATAGCTTATAATAAAATAACAAAACAAAAAAAATATGAAAAAAAAATCTAATTAATACCTCGCTTGGTGAGGCGCTCAGATTCTACTAACATAGCATTCGCTTATGTCAAAGGCCACTTTTTTCACATTTGTTCAAGCAACATTTGGCTCTGAGGTGTCCGACACGTAATATCTAGATTCTATCAAAGCCGACACGACACTGACACACAATTTTATAGTTTTTTATGATACGACACAGTTTTGGAGCGTCTGATACTTGTAGGGCAAGTGTCTTGCAAGTGTCGGTGTTCGGCAAGTGTCTTGCAAGGGCACGACACTCACTTTGAAGTGTCCCTGCTTCACTGATTCTAGGGATTGCAATCTAACTAGTGTAAATAATGTACCTAGCAAAGCAGTGAGTGCACACTATATGGGTTGTGGTTAGGTGCAAGCCTTATCTACATCATAGAAGGATTTGGGCTTGCCCAGTACACAGGAAACATTTAAACCCAAATAAGTTAGAATCTCAAACAGAGAAATGTGTACTTTTGTTAAGTGCATGTGACTTCTACTGATCACAAAGACTAAAATGTCTTCATCAATAAAATGCAGCCTTGATTGAGAAAACTTCACACTTGATTTGACTAAAAAAGACGAGTAACCTTGCATGACATGTAAGATCATGACATCAGTTGCAATAATAATTTGATAAAGATGCACGAGTAGCAACTTAATCCACTACACGTCCTACCAAGAAGAAGTGTCAGATATATATAATCACTTCCCTCTTACAACTTTTCATACATTATAATGAAGTGTTCAGTGTGTTACCGACTCCTTTGATGAGAATGCAACAACCTTTAGCGAAGCGATTTAGGATGGAGATTGTCTCAGTGTACAAAGGCCAATGAGTCAGGTTGACTCAAATCGTCCTGGACCTTAGTAGATCAATTTGAAGGCTTTCAATGCAAGGCCAATGGTGTTGACTATGAGGAAACTGACTATGAGGAAACCTTTCCACTAATAGCAATTCTCAAGTACATCATGATTTTGCTAGCAATTGCAATGGCGCCGGAATATGGGACATAGACATAAAGCAACTCAAGGGATTTAATACTCCAAGTGAAGAGCATAATGATTTTTTTTTTTATTTCTAAAATCATTTATTGTGCAGTACAAAAAGGTAAAGTGAATTAGAATGGTAACAAGATGTATTCCCTACCTTTTGATAACCGTTTGAAGATTTCCAATGCAAGTTAAGTCCATATAAATCTAACATATGCTTCAAGGAGTTGTATATTGTTTGACGAAGCTATCAATACCTATGATTCTGAGCAATCATGTAGTATCTTGTGACAATAAAAAGGAAAGTCAAAGATCCATTATCTTCTTACTTTTTTATATAGACAAGTATATTGCTCATTGAGGGTGATTAGGAATCATATCCAAAATCGAACTGTGGTTATCTAGTTGGTTGATTTTCATGTTGAAAAAAGCTAGCTTCTTAGCCCAAAAAAACTTAGCTTTGTAGCGAAGCTCTCCCACGCTTAGTAGCGCTCTAAAATACTTAAGAAAATAATGTAGCTCTCCACCTATCATATCCAAAATCAATCTGTGGTTATCTAGTTGATTGATTTCCATGAACTATAAAGGAATTTGGTGAGGTTTCTTTGAACGTGGGGATCAAGCTCTTATGACTGCTACATGTTAGGATTAAGCCAAGCCACTTACAAAGTCTAGTTAATACATTTCGAATACACATACGCGGAGACTCAAATGATTGTGCTCCTAGTTCTGGGTGTGTATCTAAACTATATGGAAGAGTAAATTGTTGCAGCAGCATGGTGGACCATAATAAATAGATACCAGATTGCAACATGGCTCCGATGCTATTTTTATTGGTAGCGGAAAGTAAAAGGATTTGCATAAAAATAAATTAAAAAAATTCTAAACTACCAAGTATAATTTAGGAAGGGAGAAAAAAAAAGAAAAAACTACATTGGTCTGTATCACCTAAAATTAATCCATACAAAATACTTGCAACACAATTTTCCCTTTCGATCTCGATCTAAAGGGATTGAGTTGATGGCAAGAAAAGAGAGAAGAGATGACAAATGCCCCTATTCTACGCTCTCACTTTCTTTTACAATCAAATTCATCTCACATAGAAATTGGATCTCCTTAGCATAATTGTTATGTTAATTTGTGAGAATCAAATCCCTCCCAAAAATAGTTAACTAAATATCTGGGAGACCTTAATGAATCACAAACCCGATCAAGATTTATGGTTGTTGGGTCTAACCTACTAACCCACCAGCCCTAACATTATATATTAAGGATAAGTAACTCACTTAATTTAAACTAAATGAAACTTTTTAGTTGCCTAATCAAAACCATCCATTTTGTTATGCTGAAACGGGGCTTATAAACTATTTGGGTAACTTATCTCATGATCAGCCTAATAATCAATTAGGATTAATCAATGTAGATTAAATTTACTCCTTTATGTAATTTGCAATGCACCATTTTACTTACTAAGAAATGGTGACCTTTGGAAAGTACTCACTATCCAATGGCTAGTTGAAACATCTCTACTTCTATATCAAGGTACTCACAATTTGGCTCCTACAAATTAATTTGCAATTTTTCTGATTAGGAATTTTGACTAGTCCTACTATGACTATCTATAAATGGAGTCCATCCAATCTATTGGTTGGTAGATTTCTTGTTCAATCTCATATGATCTACCATGAATTCAACCCACAACATTACCAATTTCACAATACAAGTGTGTGCATTGGTTAATAAATTGCATCCACTCATTATGAGATATATATCATGAATCTCAAGTCTAAGGATAACGTGCATTTGCTATGAAAAACATATCTTCTAGTCATAACATTCTATATTTGATACTTACACCTTAAAAATGTCACAACTAAAATTAGGATAGGGAAAATTTAAATTAGTTGCCATATGTATTGCAAGGATTCCATTGTTGTTGTGATTCTCATGACACAAGAGGAGATCTCATACTAATGCATTCAGCGTGTCCTAATACATTGACAAGATGACCATGGAACTTATTGCACGAATAATGAAACTTTCGAGGAAGGCAAATTTTTATATGGATTCCATTGTTGTTGTGATTCTCATGACACAAGATGAGATCTCATACTAATTCATTCAGTGTGTCCTAATACACTGACAAGATGACCATGGAACTTATTGCGCGAATAATGAAACTTTCGAGGAAGGCAAATTTTCATATGACATGCATTTTATCCTTAGACCTAGGATCCATGATAAGTCTCTTGATGCATGACTGGATGTACCTTGAAAATTAACTAATGCATTTTATCCTCAAACCTAGGATCCATGAATAACTCATTTTTTTCCACAAGAAGAACCACAACCCTGGTAATATACACACATCCTAAACTCAAGACAGTGGAAAGTCAGGAATCTAGTTAATACTAAATACAGGGTGTAATAAACATTTATCCTTATAGAGTTCATCAACTTAAACCATAAAAAATTGCTCCATCAAACTTGACATTGCAAAGAAATTAGTTGGCACCATTGCCTTGGCCCTATGTTGCATGAACACGGACATGCCGGCGCGAGCATGCACAACACACTGACACGCAACAACATTTGAAAAATATATAGAAAGAAGTATTGTGTCTGGTACATGTCTCTTACACATGTATCCTACATGTGTTTGACATAACATGGCTCCACATTTGAAGTGTCTGTGCAACCCAGTCTTGGCCACATGCATTGTCAGGAATCCCCGCCATACATTTAACTCCAAAAGTTAAAGTCCTTATGAAAGCTAGACAACATATCTTAATCCTGAATTATCAATCTACAATTTGAATGGCAAATGAATAATCTAATCAATAAAGAAGAATCCCACACATGGTTATTGGTCATATCATATTATACACTTGCATGCTAAAGAGAGGTCAAATATTCAATAGTTGAGTAATAATATATTAAAAGGTGTATGATCGTAACCAATGACACTTCACTTTTGTAATGAAGATCAACAAGGTTAAATTGCCATAGAGAGGCATCAACGCATAATGTGATTACAACGGAAAATCAAATCACCATCCCCACCAGAGAGTAATGAGGTTCCTTAATATGGACTCTACTTGGCATGAGGCCAAAATTTTAGAAGACGCATACTCTTAGTTACCACGACATCACAATGGTGAGGTACAATGCAGAGATGAAAGCTACTAAAGTACCAGTTATGCTTGAAATTTGAAGTTCAAATTTATTCACACAGCAATAAATTTTGGTGAGGCCTAGGTTATGCATCAGCTTATGGTACCAGTGTAACGCTAAAAGAAAATAATGGCCAGCATGGCTAAAGCCTAAATTAGGCAAACAACCATATACAAGGAAATTGCTTATCTCGAGTGAATGCATTTATGCTTATTTATGTTTTGAATTTAAAGTCAAAGACGCTACGGTTTTGCTAATTCTAAGAAGAAATGTGTAAGACATTACACGCACTTACATATGCGCACAAACAAAAATTAGGAATTAACCAAAAGTTAGATGTTTAGGGATGCATTGGGCAAGCAAGTGTGAGGAGTTCCAGTTGTGAGTATTTAGATATGAATAGTAGCAAGAGTTAGGAATTAGGTTTTGATTGGTTATTTGGATAGATGTAGAATTAGCAAGAGTTGGGATATGGAATAGAGAGAAAGAAGAAAGAAAATTTCAAGGTTTTAGTGGAATTGCTTACTCTAGAATTAGAGGGTTTTCAGTTGTTTGTATAGAAGTAATTCGGAGTGTTTCTAGGTAGTTTGGCAAATCATGATTACTTGCTAATTCTTGCTGATTTTCAGCCATTTGGCAAGAGTTAACAAGAGTTTACATTGCTCTTGAAGTGACTCTTATTGCCAAACAAGGCCTAGATGTTTGAAAATTGTCAAAGTCAAGACCACTTTTTGTTAAAAGAAAGAAAAATACATCTTTCGTATATACATTATGCTTCAATACCCAGAACAAGCAACAATTTAGTTTTAAAACTTGATAGAATTAAGATTGTGTGCTTGTATCATACAATGACTAAGATATAGTAAGCTAGGTTCACCGACTCATGCCAATCACTAGATCATAGAAACACAAGGAGAGGCACAACTAGTCTCATTGTGACTGCATTAAACTTGAGAAAAGAATCAACTTCATGTTATTGAATAAAGTTGGAAAATTAAAAAAAAAGCAGATATCAGGGGCTCCACGCAAATGGAAATGAAAGGCATAATAAAAATGAGGACACATTCATAAGTTGATAATCAATCCAATGAGCTAGAACTTCGAGGAATCTTTATAAAAGGGGCTATTTTAAACATAACATAGTTGGCATCTTGTTATAGGCCTAGCCTTAGCTCAGACATCCTAAATATATCTGAGCGTCTCAGCTTAAATGTAATGCTTCGCAAATCTTAGAGCTGTTTCAAAATGGTTGTCACTAACGGTGGAAACCTTGACCGAAATACAACTATCTGACAAAATTGGCAGGATGGAATTGCTGTAAGTAGAGATCAAAATAACTATCATTGGGTTGTGGTTGGTTTTGCTACTCAACACATTTCACCTGAATTGACCTCTCATGTTATAAATGGCATTGGTCCATCAGAATGTGGAGTGAGCTTTTCTAGTTTGATGCTTAAAGACGCATTCTGTTAAACGAGTTGCACTCTGTAATCATATTCTTGTTTCAGTCCAAATAAGATAAAGATCATTTAAAGATGGCCCCATTAACCTTTATGTTTACAAGCTTACAAGATCACACTCGACCCATTGCGATCCATGATCCACAACGTACATTCCAAATCGTTGAACATTAGCAACTCGGAACGATAATTTCAATATTCTGGAACTTTTAACAACTTTTCAAATGCAAGTTTTCAAAAATATTTTGACAAAGGATGTAGTTCACTGGTTCTTTAGTTTTCTTGTGATAAAAGCCAAAGAGAACACAAGAAATACTTCTAGAAGAGGAGTGAAAAAAGACACATAACGAAATTGTTTATCTAGAAAAAGCGAAAGCTCTTCAAGTACATATATATTAAAGAGGAAACTGACAATAGATAATGTTTGTTAAAGAAGAGGACCACCTAAATTAAATGTTATAATCAAACTAATACCTACACATGTGTAAAATAATACAATTCCTTCGTGATCCTATGAAGTTCATTCACTTTCGAGAAAAATGTATTTCGTTTTGACTAAAGTGTCCAAAGAAACCTGCCCCTCGTGTATGTCATTCCTAAGGTGGTAACATTCTATATATTCGTTTTCCCTCTATTGACAAAAGCAGACCCGCAATACCGGTAAACATGGTTAGAATTAACTACTATAAAGGAGGTGACTTCTAGCTTGGCAGACTAACCTAATTGTCAAAACTTTGGTGTTTCTACTAATTCTAATCCTTTCAAACTTTAGTGGTTCTCCAATTTTCATTTAGAATTGATTGTTTCTAAAGACTCATCAATTGAATCAACTTCTTCAGCAAATAACATATAACCTCATCTTGAGCATGCCTCATACATAACTAATGTAAAGAGATAAGGGTTTCAATAGCTATAAGTTCATGGTAATAAGGAATGGATTTATTTCCCCTCCAATTATTCCCAACTCAATGTTTGAAAGGTGTGCGGCAATATATGATTACATCTGCAGATCACATATGCAGGAACACAAAGAAGAAAGAAGGAAGCCTGAGGGATAAAAGAAAGGAGGAATAAGATAAGAAAGGGAACTGAAGGAAGAGGAGGCAAAAAAAACAGCTGTGCTTGCTCCCACAGTGTTGCCTCGAGGATTAAGGGGGGAAGGGTGATTAAGATCAATCCCAGTCCTGCCTGTTTTAACTCATTAAGCAAGTTTGACTTTCATAATAAGAGTATTAGTTCAGCTTGAGTTGATGCTTTAAATGTACCTGACAATAATGGTACTTATTAAGCATGTGAAACCGTTCGCCTTAAAATGCAAGTGGCAACAATAAGCGACACAACACGACAACAAGTAGAAGAATGTCAAAATCATGGCACCAACTCCCCCCTTCATCATCTTCTTTCCTCTCCCTCTTCTCCAACATTAAGAGCCGCATGCCATCTTCCAATATCGAGGTACATTTTCCCTATTTTATGTTGAACACATCCATATACATGGCAATGTCTCTCTTGTCAAGAGCATCTAATTATAGTGATAGTCAATCATACATGCCTTATTCACCTAAAATTATAACTTCACACTTGCCTTTTACTAAAAATCTAGTATGTTCTCTCTTCAGATCTACCATATGACTTCTCTAAATCATTGACTAACATGTAGATCTTTCTACTTCTATCAACCTTTTCTCTACTTTTTCCATCAACCTTAAACCAATTTGATTCTCCCAAATGTCTCAATCTTTTTTTTAATTACTTCCCGTGAAGTTTTATGATGTCTTATACTGGTCATTCCTTTATAGTACGTATAATTCACAAACTCCATAATCAAGCAAACTAGCAAATAATAGCGGTGGAACTTGAACTATGAGTTTCAAAATTGTCAATTCTCATTCAGTTTTAAACATGTGTACATAATGGGCAAGCATCTAAATAAAATGCCAGTCATACAGATTATCAAGATGTAGCTATAGGTGATTACTGACTACTAAAGGATCATCCCATCTCTAAGGTAGCTTAAGCAAGCTAGTAAAACTAGTGTGTTTCACATAACACCCGACTAATATTCTTGTAAACAAAGTTTTTATCATTTTGGAAGCAGCCCACGCTTTTTACATTTAGAAGTTGTGCAAGAGGGTGGCAAGCTAATGAAGTCTTCCTAAAATGCATTTGAGTAGGAGTTAGAAATGAAATAAAACTTTGTAGTTCGAGTTCACAGCAAGCGTCGTGATCGGATGATAAACATGAACAAGCAGCTGGAAAGGAACATAAAGCAAGAATTGAAGGTCATACAAAGCTGAAACAATATATGTGCCTCTTAAAAGAAGATGAGAAATTTAGAGAAGCTCACAGGTCACAAAAAGTTGGTCTTTTTTAAAACATATCGAAATCTTGATTCGATAAAAGAGAAAATCAACTATACGATTTAAACCTAGGATCAATCTAACCAAATAAAGCATGCAAAGGATCAATCTGAAACAAAATAAAGCACGCAATCCAAGAATCTAAGCTATAAATCATACAGGGTTAGGGTTTCGTTGCCAATTAATGAGACAAAGCAAATAGAGATTGATCAACAAATAGATTAAAATAGACGAAAACGATGAAGAAATAGAGATTTAAATAGTGATTGGAACCTTGGAGTCGAAGATAGCGAACGATTGGAGCGGCGATGTTCCGATCGCGAAGCTATGCCGAGCTCGGTGTGTGAAGAAACGAAAGGGATAGAAGAGAGAGCGGCAAGGGGGAGATGCCTGTCGTCTCGGCCTCCCCCTAAAAACGGCAAAAATATTTGGGCCATTTTGGCCATTTTGGCCATTTTTGCAAATTGGAGAAAGATTGGGGCCACCGATGAAAAAGAGCTCAAGCTCAGCTGGAGCTTGTGTTGCAGAGTCGCGGATCCGGTGCAATTGTTGTTGGAACAAACGAGTTAAAGCGGTTCTGCAGACATGCCACGTGGGCATTAATTATCGTGTGCACGGAAATCTCATGGTATCCACAGGTATTGTTTTCACGTGGTTGGACGCGCTCCTAGCAAGTTGGAGAGATTGTGGTGGGTAATCCAAATCCGAACATAGGTTCTGGATCCGATAAGAAAAGAAGAGTTATTGCACATAACCCGATAACCCTACAACCAGTATCGAAACAACTCTTGTACTAGATTATTGGCACGCGCGATAATTGTGTTAAAAAAACGAACATCAATTGTGTAGTCAAATATTTTATTAGAAAAAAGTTTAAATGAAAAAACTATTTAGATAAAAATTAAGATGTTAAATACTTAATATATTATCAAAATAAAATAATAGATCATTAATTGAGTAGTCAAATATTAACTAAATAAATATTAAGTTGAATATGTTGTAACAAATCGACGCTATGATATCAATTATTACTCTCGGGAACGACATTTGCGGAAATTGACAATATGATGATACTTGCAAAATGAAAACCATTGTAAAATAGACTAAATATCTAGACAAAAGAGTAATAAGAAATAACACGAGATTTAACGTGGTTCGGCCCAAACCTGGTCTACGTCTACGGGGAGAGAACTTGAAAGAGATTTATTAATAACCTTAATACTAAAAGATCCAACATTTCTCTTAATTTCACAAGAGTATTCACATTTCCCTTGAATCTAGACCTAGATTACAAGGATATAATTTCTCTCTTTGCATCTTCACCTTATTCCTCTCTTTCTTGACTTCTTCTGATCTCATTTACTTGAGATTGATTTACAATACCGGGTTATAACCTTTATTTATAAGATTTCACAATACAACACCTATTTGGTTATGAGATGATTTTGGCTATTGAATGCTTGAAGAATCTTGATTAATCCTATTTAGAGTTAATCTTCTTGATCTAGAAGAATTCTAAATCCTTCAATTTTCAGAAACAAACATTCATTGAATAGAATCTGAATCCTATTCGTATTCATCTAGAAAAGAAAATTCGTAAGTGCCTGAAAAGGAAACTGCTCCACCTTGATTTTCTTCTTCTTCGAACCATCGTCTTCTCCAACTCAATTGGATTTTCGTGGACCATCATCTTATCTTGAAAATAGGCAAAATCCTAATGATCTCCACCTTGACTATTTTTCAAGCCTTTACTAAAACTGTAAGTTCACCTAGAGGAGGGGTGAATAGGTGATGGCTAATCTAATAGTCACTTAATGCCTAATAATGCGGAAGCTAAAACAATTATGACCAAATTAAATCTTTTACACTAAACATCACGTATAACCAAAGAGTGTTGCCGAATTCCCCGCGAAGGGCTCTGGACAAACTCCTCTAGATTCCCCTGGATATGGGTTGAGGTGCCGCGTTGGCTCTCTTAGTTGAATACAAGTGTTAGTCAACAATCCCAAGCAATATATCAATATGAGCACAAGGAATATATCATGCATATAAAGGTAAAGACAAGATAAGTAATGCAAGATATAAACAAGGAGATAGAGAGAGAGAGAGAAATGGCAATCGCAAACACAAAAGGGTTTGTTTCGAGGTTCGAGCACCCTTGCTCTACATCCCCGCCTTCGACACACGAAGGATTTCCACTATGCAAGATCCCAATGGATCTCTCCCCGGTGCCGCAACACCTACAAGCCCTCGGACTCTCTAGTCCCGTACACACGCAAGCTCACTAGCTCACCGAGGCCGCACCTCAAACCACCGAGTTCACACAAGAACTCTAAACCACCGCGAACACACTTGTCCGCCTCCTCAAAGAACAAAGAAGAAATCTCTTGGTGATCTAAAACACTTCGATCACCAATTACAAACTCTCACAACACAATCCTATGGATAGATAAGGCAATGGATAGCTCAAGTGATTGTGAGAAAGTAAGGAAAGAACTATGGTGAAAAACTCAAGAAATCACTTTTACACTCTTGATAAAATCTTCCCTTTAGATTGAAAGTATTTGCTCTCAAATATGTGGAGAAAACTCTTTTAATGGAGTGGGAAAAACTGGCTCAAAGCTCTCCTCAAATCTTCTTACAAAATAATGACAAGACCCTCAAATTTATAGGCCAGAAAAATATAGCCGTTGGGGTCTGTCAGGCCTGCCGGTCGACCCGGCCGGTCGACCCCTAACGGTCAAAAATCCGACCGTTGGAGCCTCCGGTCGACCCGCCCGATCGACCCAAAAGAACAGAGAGCACTGCTCTCAGTTCTGGTCGACCCGCCCGGTCGACCCGCCCACTGAACTGCCAGACGTGCACGACTCTGTGCACGTCGGTCGACCCTTGCGGTCGACCTGCCCTTGGTTCCGGTCGACCCGCCCGGTCGACCCGTAAGCCAGTTCTGGGTCAGCACTTGGGAGAAAAATTGTTAGAGATAATCTTTTATTTTCTAAAACTTTACCAAATACAAAAACAAGATATTTTGAACTTATTAAAGCATAGAGTGTATGGATATGATCCACTACACAATCAAGATGAAATATTTATGTTTTTGATATTAAGCTCTAAACTTGGTTTTGGTTAAAAGATAAGTATATGAGAAACACCAAAAACCAAACTTGTATTTTTCAAAATGAAAAATCTTTTCTAAACTAAAAAATCTTTTATGAAAACAATTCTATCAAGAGTGTGTGTGTATATGTACTTGAGCAATCCACCACTATTCTATCCTTTACATTTTATCTAAAAACAAACTAAAATCTTATACCTAGACACAAGTCTTGATCTTGAAGTCTTCCCTTGAAGTCTTCTCATCTTCTTGACTTAGTCCAAATGCAATCCAACGAGCTCGACTCTTGATGTGGTCTTGATGCATAGGCTCGTGAATCAACCGGTGCTAGCTCCAAAACTTGTCTTGAAATCCTTTGTTGAAGCTCCACACCTACTAAGATCTTGATCATAAATCTGTCACTAATTAAGCACAAGATCATTAGTATACATAACTTCATGAGTTGATCATCATCAAAACTAGAGTGATGGGCCTTTGGGCCAACAATCTCCCCCTTTTTGATGATGACAAAACTCATGAAGTTATATATGCATGGATTAAAGTAAAGCTTCAAAGAAGCTCCCCCTTAACTCATGCATACCAAATAAACAATAATATATGACAATGAAGCTCATAAACATGTATGCAATGTATGGAGATAAAACATGAAATCTTTTTTCTCCTAGTTGCAATACAAAACATATATGCATAACTAACAAGGAAGACAAATACTTCTCCCCCTTAAGCAATGAAAAATGCATATATACTCAAATACTTCTCCCCCTTTTTGTCAATCATCAACAAAGGGTTCAAAGTAAAATAAATCAAACAAATTTTTCTCCCCCTTTTTGTCAAAAACAAAGAGATCAAGAAGGGGTAATACAAATTAAACAATAAGGATTTATATGCGATATACATTCATGAAGAGGAAGACGCTAAGTTAGCTTCCCTACACATATACATTACATGAAAGAGCATATTATGTAATGCATAAGAGGAGATGTGAAGCTCCCCCTACACACGTATATCATATAAAGAAGAGTTGTCAAGCTCCTCAATTTATAATATACTCAACATGAATCTATATGTAGAAGAGATGTTAAGCTCTCCTTGCATATAGGCAATACAAATCAAAAATTTTAAATTTTCTTTATCAAAACAAAATTTTGAACTTTTCTCAAGAAACACATTTTGAGATATCAAATCAAAAATTTTTTTTATTTTGATATCAATTTTGAAAACATATTGCATAAGCTTTAAGAATTACCAATTGAAGGTTGAATAAAGCTTAGCATATACATTGTGTTTTAAGAACAATTGATTCACTCTCTTAAAGCACAAATAGATCACATATATGTATGAAAAGATAATACCAATAGAAATTGATATAATGTAAATTTGAAAGCATTCATACATACAATCAAAATATGAGTATATAAAAATCATATTGATACCAATTGAAAATATCCAATGATACCAATTGAAGAGTAAGCTTATCATAAACTCTACCATATGAAGAATTTGCACTAGTTAATATGAAAATATTTTAAAAAAAACTAGTACGGAATCCTTCAAGTAAGGAATAAAGCAAAAAAAATGTCAATTAATCTCAATATTCCTTTAAATCATCACACATTTTTATTAAAAACAAAATCTATATTTCAAGATATATGTATGTTTTGACAACACAATAAGTATACATATATATCTCTTAAACACAATTGAGTCCATATAAATAGATTTGCATTAAAGGCAAATGACTCAAGAGGTATACATGTATATCTTAAAGTTTGGCAAAATACACATATACATGAAATAAAAACACATGATCATAAATCAAATCCAAAAAGTGGGAATACAAGTTTAAAAATATATGCATCATCAAAACCAAGCAATACAAGCACATTTCATGGGTTCAAATAAGCATTCAAGCACAAATATAAATAGATTTATTTGTGGCCCACGATATGTACAAGTATAAATCCTAGTGTTGACAAAAACTAACATATAAACTAATATTCAAATCATGAAGCATCAAATTTTGAGAAAAATAGAATCATGTGTCAATCTCAAAAACTATTTGAAGAATAAATAACTAGTATAAATTGTTTTTGAAAAACTAGTTAAAGATCCTTCAAATATATCAAATCTTATGTTTTTCATAAACATAACTAGATACACAAAAATTTAAGCACTCATGGTCTATAAGGCTCAAAATGTTTTTAACAAAAGTGTGAGTGTTAAACGATCATGTAAATAGCATTTTTATGAAAATAGTCAATGAAGCTCAAAAAGATCATAAGTCACATTTTTTTTTAACAATTCAACTCAAAATCATTTTTCATAAAATCAACAAGCTTCAGGTATATGTATGATTTATCCAAATCTAACAATATGCATACATATCCCAAATATAAAAGAGTCTATTAAATGTATTTGCATGAAAGCAAGAGACTCACGGGTATACATGTATATTTATTAGATTTGAATTAAAAATACATATACATGAAGTAAAGTATAAAAATTGGCAAAGCATGTATAAATGAGAATCATCAAAACTAGACTATGCATATGCAAATAGTGGATATAAATGAGCATGAAGTGCAATCATATATGAATCAATTGTAATTCACTATTTGTACATGTATAAATGCAAGTTTGACATATTCTACATCTAAGCATGTTATTACCACATGAAGCACAAAAATACATAAAACATGAAAATGCTATATGATATCAAATGAATAAGCATGTAAATAAATAAAATAGGAGTTTAGAAATTGTTACCTACTCCAAAGCTCCAAATATGGTGGTTGTCCCACCAAGCTTCCTTGATAGCGATGCATCAATAAGTGTGTCCATCATATCCATTTGCATCCACTACCAAGGCACCAAATCACTCACGTCTTGAGAGATCCCTCACCTACATCAAAGACATGGGGTGGGGGTTTTGGTACCCATATTTTCTTGGGTCCTTGGGGGTTAGTCTTATTGTAGGGAACATTATTGTTTGCAAATTTTTGGGTTCCTTGACATTTTTATTCTTAGCAAAATTAAAGTGATATAACCTATCATAACAAAATTTTGCTAAATGGCCTTTGCGGTCACAATGTGTACATATGTACACCTTAGTATGCTTATGTGTAGGAGTGTGATCATGGTGTGCAACATAAGCATGATGATGTGCATGAATGGATGGAGTTTGTTTCTTTGAAAACAAAGACTCCAATTTAGTATGATTGAATGCATATGTGCTCAAATTAGAGCTCAAACTATCTATTTTATTTTTCAACATATTTATCTCATTAGTGGTGGCATGTAAAGCATGATGAGATAAATAATCATATTTCTTATTTCTTTTAGAAACAAATTCTTTTTCTTTTTCAACAAATTTCTTTTCAAAGAGTTATTTTCTTGCAAAATACTTTCTCTTTGTTTTTTCACCAAATCAATTTTATTTTTCAAAGTAGTGTTCCCTTCACATAAATCATTCAATTTTGCAAGCAAGGAAACATTCTCTTTTTTCAAATCTTTATTTTCTTTTTCTAAGCATGCAATGTTATCTCTAAATGAATCATGTTCTTTATGCATGCAAGTAATGTTCTTTTTCAAATTTTTATTTTCTTTCTTAATCATGTCATACTTTTCAAGCAATAGATGACAAAAAGTAGATAGCTCATCATATGACATGTCTTCATCATCGGATTCGGTGTTTACCTCAAGGGGGTTATCCCCTTGGACCATATAGCACACGTTGGAGGTGTCGCTTCCAACGTCCGAATCACTCCCGGCATAATATAGATCCTTTTCGCCAAGGGAGGTGATGATGTTCCAAACTACAAAAGCCGAATCAATATTAGAAACCCTAGATAAATAATCATCATTTAGGGTTGACTTGATAGTATGAAGGGCTTTTGCATTAGCCTCAAAATTCTTACCATTTGAACAATATGAATCATTAGATATGGCAAGATAAACATGTATGCCTAAGGCTTTGAGGTACAATGACATCTTAACCTTCCAAATTTGGATGTTAAGAATGTCAAAGGTGGGTGGTGACATGAAGTCCATGGTGTGTGTACAAATCTTGTGATTAGCCTATAAATGAGGATCTTTAACTCTAGGTTGTTAGACCCAATATCAAGAGCACTTGGCTCTGATACCAATTGTAAGTTCACCTAGAGGGGGGTGAATAGGTGATGGCTAATCTAATGGTCACTTAATGCTTAATAATGCGGAAGCTAAAACAATTATGACCAAATTAAATCTTTTACACTAAACACCACGTATAACCAAAGAGTGTTGCCGAATTCCCCGCGAAGGGCTCAGGACAAACTCCTCTAGATTCCCCTGGATATGGGTTGAGGTGCCGCGTTGGCTCTCTTGGTTGAATACAAGTGTTAGTCAACAATCCCAAGCAATATATCAATATGAGCACGAGGAATATATCATGCATATAAAGGTAAAGACAAGATAAGTAATGCAAGATATAAACAAGGAGATAGAGAGAGAGAAATGGCAATCGCAAACACAAAGGGTTTGTTTCGAGGTTCGAGCACCCTTGCTCTACATCCCCGCCTTCGACACACGAAGGATTTCCACTATGCAAGATCCCAATGGATCTCTCCCCGGTGCCGCAACACCTACAAGCCCTCGGACTCTCTAGTCCCGTACACACGCAAGCTCACTAGCTCGCCGAGGCCGCACCTCAAACCACCGAGTTCACACAAGAACTCTAAACCACCGCGAACACACTTGTCCGTCTCCTCAAAGAACAAAGAAGAAATCTCTTGGTGATCTAAAACACTTCGATCACCAATTACAAACTCTCACAACACAATCCTATGGATAGATAAGGCAATGGATAGCTCAAGTGATTGTGAGAAAGTAAGGAAAGAACTATGGTGAAAAACTCAAGAAATCACTTTTACACTCTTGATAAAATCTTCCCTTTAGATTGGAAGTATTTGCTTCAAATATGTGGAGAAAACTCTTTTAATGGAGTGGGAAAAACTGGCTCAAAGCTCTCCTCAAATCTTCTTACAAAACAATGACAAGACCCTCAAATTTATAGGCCAGAAAAATATAGCCGTTGGGGTCTGTCAGGCCTGCCGGTAGACCCGGCCGGTCGACCCCCAACGGTCAAAAATCCGACCGTTGGAGCCTCCGGTCGACCCGCCCGGTCGACCCAAAAGAACAGAGAGCACTGCTCTCAGTTCCGGTCGACCCGCCCGGTCGACCCGCCCACTGAACTGCCAGACGTGCACGGCTCTGTGCACGTCGGTCGACCCTTGCGGTCGACCTGCCCTTGGTTCCTGTCGACCCGCCTGGTCGACCCGTAAGCCAGTTCTGGGTCAGCACTTGGGAGAAAAATTGTTAGAGATAATCTTGTATTTTCTAAAACTTTACCAAATACAAAAACAAGATATTTTGAACTTATTAAAGCATAGAGTGTATGGATATGATCCACTACACAATCAAGATGAAATATTTATGTTTTTGACATTAAGCTCTAAACTTGGTTTTGGTTAAAAGATAAGTATATGAGAAACACCAAAAACCAAACTTGTATTTTTCCAAAATGAAAAATCTTTTCTAAACTAAAAAATCTTTTATGAAAACAATTCTATCAAGAGTGTGTGTGTATATGTACTTGAGCAATCCACCACTATTCTATCCTTTACATTTTATCTAAAAACAAATTAAAATCTTATACCTAGACACAAGTCTTGATCTTGAAGTCTTCCCTTGAAGTCTTCTCATCTTCTTGACTTGGTCCAAATGCAATCCAACGAGCTCGACTCTTGATGTGGTCTTGATGCATAGGCTCGTGAATCAACTGGTGCTAGCTCCAAAACTTGTCTTGAAATCCTTTGTTGAAGCTCCACACCTACTAAGATCTTGATCATAAATCTGTCACTAATTAAGCACAAGATCATTAGTATACATAACTTCATGAGTTGATCATCATCAAAACTAGAGTGATGGGCCTTTGGGCCAACAAAAACATCTTGAGATTTTGGAGTATTATCTTAATTCTTTCTTTGATTGCAATCATACCATGAAGCATTTAAACTTTGCCCCTCTCCTCGGGGCCTTAGGAGGATTTACTACCATGGTTTAGGCCATCTCGGGCTTCGCCTGTATGCACCCTTTCTCCTTCCGGCAACACTTTGACCCGGTTCACGTTTCGTTGCAGTGTTCCTTGAAGCTCCACCTCGCGATGAGCTCCCTTTCAAACTTATCCTTAAAACTCTACCTCGAACTGAGTGTCCTTCATTTAGCTTGTATAATTCTCTACACTTCTCATTTCAGGATTACCTTGCCTTCTTGGCTAACTGTGACGACGTCTTGTTGTACTTGGATCCGACATCCTTTTCGTCAAGCAACTCCTATGGATATTAGATTGTATCGTGCCTCCGAGACATACTGGACCACTTCTAGAGCACACACTGTCTCATCTCTTTCTATAACATTAATTGTTTTAGTGCCAATGACCTCGCAAGTCGAGTCATCCACCATCTTGACAATCCCTTCCTCTTTTGCAACCAAGGAGTTATTGAACAGCTCCTTTTGGGAACATACATGAACCTACTACCTGAATCAAATATCTAGTTTTTACTTTGAGAAGTGTTGTCTTTAACATAAGAAGCCATTAATACTTCGGTGTCAACACCGCTTGCTACGCCTGCCTCCGCAGCTTACCTCTTTTTCTTCAGCCACTCTTACCGATGCTTACAGTCATTCTTCCAATGATCTGTTGGCCCAAAGGCCTTCCACTCTAGTTTTGATGATGATTAACTCATGTAGTTATGTTTACTAATAATCTTGTGTTGTTTAAGTTTCAGATCATTAACCAAGATATTAGTTGGTGATTAGCTTCAACAAGGAGTTTAGAAGCTTTTCATGATAATTCCAGGGCTTAAGCTTCAAGATCACACATTGCCTAGCCCATGGATGGAGTTTTGGAGCAAGTTTACTTGAAGATGAAGATCATCAAGAAGACTTAGGTATCCTAGTTTAGATAGTGTGTTTAGATCCATTTGTAAAGCTTAGGATAGAAGATAGCTCAAGTGTGAAAAACTAGGTGTTTTTGGAAACAAGCAACAAAGAAAAACTACTTGGGAAATCTCTTGTATATGATAGAAATAAAAGATCAAATCAATATCCCAAAACCTAGTTTTCTTTGATTTTCCAAAAACCCAAAACAATACAAAGATAAATCTTTTTGGCACAAAACTCTTTTTAAAACTCTTTTAAAACAGTAGAGAAAGTCTGGAAATTTTGTCTCTAAAAACCTTGGCCAAAAACCCAAAGAGATGGGTTTTTATAGGCCCATCAGAAAACTAGCCGTTAGGCTGATGTGGCAGCCTGACAGGCTGACGGTCGACCGTCAGCCTGTCAGGCTGCCACATCAGCCTAACGGCTAGTTTTCTGATGGGCCTATAAAAACCCATCTCTTTGGGTTTTTGGCCAAGGTTTTTAGAGACAAAATTTCCAGACTTTCTCTACTGTTTTAAAAGAGTTTTAAAAAGAGTTTTGTGCCAAAAAGATTTATCTTTGTATTGTTTTGGGTTTTTGGAAAATCAAAGAAAACTAGGTTTTGGGATATTGATTTGATCTTTTATTTCTATCATATACAAGAGATTTCCCAAGTAGTTTTTCTTTGTTGCTTGTTTCCAAAAACACCTAGTTTTTCACACTTGAGCTATCTTCTATCCTAATCTATTAGGATCATTTGTTTTGTGGAAAAAGAGAAAAGAAAAGAGAGATTGTTTGTGGTCTTTGAACCACTTGTTGTAAACACCCTTATTCTTGTTGTATCCCTCTTTGGTAGAGGTGATCGGGTGATTGGTTTGCTCCCTCTAGTGAGAGGTGGAGTGTTGGTTTGTAACCCTCTTCGGTAGAGGTGTTGGTTGTTGGTTGGCTAAGGGCCTATCCCTCTTGTGTGAGGTGGTGATTGTATTGAGAGAGGAGTTCGGTACTCCATTGTTGTAACAAATCCTCTTCGGTAGAGGTTCTCTCGGTGGGAGATAGTGGATTGGAAATCCTACACGGTGGTGTAGGCGGGGATGTAGAGCAAGGTGCTCGAACCTCGAAACATATCTTGGTGTTTGCGTTTTGATCTATTGTCTCTCTAACTCTCTCTCATTTAATTGTGCAAAGCATCTTTCATATCATCATATCATATTTGCTTGTGTTGAGTATATTTCATATTGCCTTGCATTTTTCATATTGTTGTATATCCATTATATGCTTGGCTTGCTTGAGTGTGTGCCTCACTTGTACCTAATCAACAAGAGCTTCACATAGCACCTCAACCCATTCAAGGGGAATCAAGAGGAGTTAGTCCAGAGCCCTTCACGGGGAATTCGGCTATACTTGTTGATTGTATTAAGTGTGTTGCAAGATTTGTTTTAAGCTTCCGCATTTAGCGCACTTAGTTGTGCACTTAGTTCTAGATTAGCACTTACACCTATTCACCCCCCCTCTAGGTGTTTTTCATGATCTTCCTGTTGGCCTAAGGGTACAATCACCGATTTTATTTTGATGATTACAAAACTCATGTAGTTATGAGGTACTAATCAAAATTCAAGTGTTTATAAGCTTACAGGGTTCAAAAGATAAAGTGTGTTTCATCCTTCCTCTAAGGAAAGGTTTTCAAGTGATTAAGTTGATTTAAGGATGGAATTCAAGCTCGGACGATAAAAGCGTGAATCTTAGAGAAGCCCTCTTAATGAAGGCTTGAGGATAGAGTAACACTAAGTAAGAGCTTAGAATGTTTAAGTTTTGGTGATTGAATTGATGCTCAAAAAGTATTACGCCACAAAAGATTTCAATGCCTAATTTTTGTTTATTGAACATATTTTACAAAATGTTTATTAATACATGTCAAATATTTTCTCAAATTTTTATGCCCACTTGTGTACATGTATTTCAAAGCCTATATTTCGCCAAAACTAATTTTATACATGTATGAATTATTTTAAAAATGTATTTTATTTCAAAAACTATCTTTAATATGGTTTTTGGGTAGGTCGGTTGACCGACAGGTCAACCGTCCTATGTGCAAAAGTATATGCGCTGGGCCCGGTCGACCAAGCGGTCGACCATTTTGTGCACAGTCTGCTTATGCACGTCTGCCGATCAATCGACCGGTCGACCGCCAAACCTTAGCTACCCTTTGTTTGGCACTTCGGTCGACCGACCGGTGGACCAGACCATTTGTCAGGACTTTCTGTTTGTTTCGGTCGACAAACGACCAACGACAAGTTTTTGGACTAGCCTACTGGTCGACCGGCCGGTCGACCGACAAGCTGTCTCACTACAGTAACGACTATTTTTTTGAATCTGTTTTGATTTCTGACTTTTTTCGACGGGTATTTTTTCTTTTTGGGTTTTAATCACTTGTATTAAGCTTAGATTACCTCTAATGATATTTACCTATTGCTTATATATATGGATCATAGTAGAGAGTGACAAAATAAGTTTTTGATACAAGTTTTTGAAAATCAAAATTTTAAAGAAAAAATAAGTTTTTACTTTCAAGTTTTATGTTTCAAGAGCTCTCAATTTCAAATCAATCTCTGCAAGTTTTCAGCTCTCAAGTTCAATTTTATCAAATGAATTTTCTATCATACAAACT
Organism: Agave tequilana; assembly: GCA_038442645.1. Classification (NCBI taxonomy): domain Eukaryota; kingdom Viridiplantae; phylum Streptophyta; class Magnoliopsida; order Asparagales; family Asparagaceae; genus Agave; species Agave tequilana. Next base: position 28,197 of record JAVJIF010002941.1, read on the forward strand.
TCTTAAGCTTCATTTCTCCACTCAAAACTCTAAGAAGTTGTAAAGAGAGAGTGTGATCTTTGTCACCTAGAGCTTGTAAAACTTCATTGGCTAAGTTCTTCCTCTTGTATAGAGAATTAAATGTTGGAATTGTATACTCCGGGTCTTATGTAGACATTGTAGTTATGGCATCTTTGTGGTGATCCTTGGTGAATAGTAGAAAACCTTCACGTAGTGAAGGCGAGAACGTAGAGCAAGTTGCTTGAAACTCAAAACAAACATCTTGTGTTTGTGATTGGCTTGTCTTTCACTTTTGCTTATACTCTTATTGCTTTATTTGTGTTCATACTTGCTCTTTACATTCTTGCAATCATACTGTGTTTGTGGTGTTACTGAAAATACACCTAGAGGGGAGGGTGAATAGGTGTATGGCTAATCTAATGACAATGATGCGGAATTAAAAACTAATTGCAACACACCAAGTGTAACCAAAGAGTGTAGCCGAATTCCCGGTGACGGGCTTTGGACTATCTCCTCTAAATTCTTCTAAATAAGAGTTGAGGTGCTAGATGAAGCTCTCTTGGTTCTACACTAGTGAGGCACACAAACTATACCAAGCATATATGTATGATATGAACAATATGAAATAATGCAAGGTATAAAAGAGAGAGAGTTTAGAGATAGTGGATCAAACGCAAACACCAAGATATGTTTTGAGGTTCGAGCCACTGCTCTACGTCCCCGCCTTCACACAGAAGGATTTTCACTAAAGCGTCCACCCAGGACTTCCTACACAGAGAACCTCCACTGAGGATTTGGGTAATACAAACTTGGAATACACAACTCCTCTCTCACACAACAACAACCTCTACACAAGAGGCAAGACACTAAGCCACATAAGATCAACCTCTCAATAGAAGGATAGGGCACTAAGCCAAACCAACCACAATCACCTCTACACTTAGAGGGATAACCACAAACCAAATTACACAACCTCCTCTACACTTATAGGGAAAGGCACAAAGCCAAAGTAAAGGAAGCGTTACAACTCTTGGTGATCACAAAGATCACAAACAACTTTTTCCCACAAAAATAAGATCCTATGGATAGGATAGATATGATAGCTCAAGTGTGAAAAAATAAAGTGCTTGGAATGAAAATAATAAAGAAAAACTCTTGAGAAAAAATACTAGATAGATATTGAAATAAAGATCAAAAAATCAATCTCCCAAAGACTCTCTTTTTCTTTGATTTTCTATCACTTTAAAACAAATAAAGAATAAATCTTTTGGCACAACAACTCTTTTAAACTCTTGCTGAAAAACACTTGAAAGATAGATAATTTTTCTTCAAAGATCTTGGTTAAATCAGCTCAAGAAAAGGCATATATATAGTCTCTAAAAAAATCTGCCCGTTGGCAGTCTGAAAAGGTCAAAAATGACCTTCCGATCGACCGCCCGGTCGACCGACCAGCACACGAGAGTGGGGTGCTCTCAGTCGGTCGACCACGCAGTCAACCGGCCTTCATGGCTAGCCATGTGCACGTTCCTTGTGCACATCGGTCGACCTTTCCGGTCGACCGACCACTGGTCCGGTCGACCGGCTCGGTCGATCGCCAGTCAGGCTGGCTGGGGATTTTGGGTATTGAAAACTTGTCTTTTTAATTTCAATTAAATCCCATAAAATCACATAAATTTCACAAAAATAAGTTCTTATAAGATCTTTGAATAAAAAAATATGTGTGACCAAAAATCAATACATATTACAAACTATTTGAACCATTTTTGTGATATAGAAATTAGGCTTTAAATCAAAATCGGTATTTTTCAAAACTTAGATTTTTGAAATGGAAAATCGTTTTCTCCAAAACTCACATGGATACAAAAACATGATATTGAAACAAGTTTGAAGCATATTGTATATGGATAGAATCCAATATACATATAAGATATATATCTATGTTTTTGATATGAAATCCAAAACGGGTTAAACCAAAAACCAAAACCAATAAATTTAAACTTGTGTGTGTATGTGAACTTGAGCATATCAATACTATCTACCTTTACACAAGATCTAGATAAACTAAACTAAATACAAACCGAAGTCTTCTTGTCTCCAAGCCAACTTGATCCAAACGCGATCCAACAAGCTTGACTCCAACCGAGTGCTAGATGCGATCTTGACGCGCGAGCTCTTGAATTCACATGTGTTAGCTCCAAACTCCTTTATTGAAGCTAAACACCTACTAAGATCTTGATTAAATATCTGAAACTAATTAAGCACAAGATCATTAGTAAACTATAACTACATGAGTTAATCATCATCAAAACTAGAGTGATGGGCTTTTGGGCCAACAATCTCCCCCTTTTGATGATGACAAAACTCATGGAGTTATATATGCATGGATTAAAGTTAAGCTTTATAGAAGCTTCCCCTTTACTCATGCATAGCAATAAACATAAAAATATTCAATGAAATGCATAAATCAAACCACACATATATGCATAAATGAGGAAATAAACATAAATAAACTCTCCTAATATTTCTCCCCTTTTTGCATAAACAAAACATATATGCATTAAATAAGAAAATAAACATGCATATATAAACTCTTAAAATTCTTCTCCCCCTTTTTGTCAATTCATCAACAAAGGGGAGAAAACAAATCAAACAATAAAGATATATATATGCGATATACATTCATGAAGAAAAGAGATGTAAAGTTAGATCCCCCTGCATATATGCATTACATGAAAAAGAGATGACTAAACCCTAATCACATAACGCATAATATATACTGTATAAAAGGAGATGTGAAGCTCCCACTACACACGTGTACTATATACCAAAGAGAGGTCAATCACTTCAATATGAAAAGTACACTCAACATGAATCTATATATGGAGAAGATGTTAAGCTTCCCTTGCAAATAAGCAATATATATCAAAATATTATGAGACCTCTTTAAAACAAATTTATGACACCAATTGAAAATATACCAGTTTACTATAAAGGTATATATCGAAACATTATGATACCAATTGAAAATAAATAAAATGTTTAAGATACCAAAAGATACCAATTAAAAATATCTTGTAAATTTTTGATACCAATAGAAAATGAAACATTGTACGTTTTTGATGCCAATTGAAATATATATGTTGTAAATATTGATACCAATTGAAGGTAAAAACCAATTGAAGGTACAAACCAAATTTTTTTGGCTAAATACAACTTATTTTGCAATGAGGATATCAAATAGAGAATAATACCAATTTAAGATTATTGATACCAATATTGAAAATGTTAGCATATACCAAAACAAAGTATTTTTCATCATAAAGAATGAGAGTAAGATACCAATTGAAAATAAAACCGATTGAAAGATAAAACACGAATTTTTCTCCCACTTTATGAAATACTAATAAAAATGATGCATAAGTTTGTATAAGATATCAATTGAAAAATAATTGACATTAAGGACTAAATCAAGCTTAGCATAAACATATTTGTACTTTAAGATGTAAAGATATAGTAAGCACAATCAAATCACATATATATGTATGAAAATATAAATACCAATCGAAATTGATACTATTTGAAGTTTGAAGCATACATATATAGAAAAACACAATATGAGTATTCAAACATAAAAATATCAATTGTGCTACCAATTGAAAATATAATGAGGATCAAGTGTATAACTCATACTATCACCCTATTCATGCACATGTTTAAATAGATTTTCAATAAGAGCATATAAGGCATGATCGCCCATCTAACCGCCCTTGGAAAGTAGGGGTTTTTAAAAATAGGTTTTGAAGATAATTTAACATATTTGAAAACTCTACCAATTAAAAATACGAATTAGTTTTATGATAATCTTGTAAACTAGTACGAAGTCCTTCAAGTAAGGAATAAAGCATGAATATATCTATGAAAACATGAAAATCACTCAACAATTGACACTCAAAGTCTATAAAGCACATATAAGACTCATGAAAACAAGGTCATAAGAAAACATCAAGTATAGAGTGTAAAAGTCATGTAATCAACAAAATCATGGAATAAGGCATTTAAGTTTAATGAAATTCTTTTGTAAACATGAAAATCATAAAAATTTAATTTTCATCAAATAATACTAACTCCAAGGCATATGTATGTTTTGTCTAAGACTAAATGTATACATACATATCCCAAACACATATGAGTCAAAAAGGATTTTTGCACGAAAAGCAAGTGACTCAAGGGTATACATGTATATCTAAAGTTTTAAATAAAATTAACATATACATGAAGCTAAATGAAAACATGTCCAAAAATAGGGAATACAAGTTATAATGCAAGAATAATCAAAACTATGCTATACTAGTACATCTAATGGGTACAAATGAGCAATTAGGCACAAACATACAATAATCAAATGTAGCTCATGAGTTGTACAAGTATATGTACAAGTTTTAATGAAAAGTACATCTAAACATGTAATCAAAATATGAAATGCAAAATTATAAACAAAAACTCATATAATCATTATGTAAATGCACAGGTTTTAGAACTAGGGTATACACAATAGCTAAACTATGGTGAGAACACAAAAGATGTAAATTCATATGAACATGGGTGTATCTCAAATACTACATATGTATACCACAAGTCTAATTATCATGGCATTTAACATAATAATCATGAAAAACATGAAAGCCAATACATGCTAAAAATCAACAATATGAAAGCATATAAACTATATGGGAGTTAGAGAAGTTACCAAAACCATTTGGGCTAATCTCTAAATCTCCAAACCATGGTGGTCCTCCCACTAAACTTCCCTTGAATGTGATGCATCCAAAATTGTCACAATTTAGCTCGGAACGCATCCACCATCAAGGCACCAACACTCTCACGTCAAGTGAGAGCCCACACCTACATCAAATAAAATAGGAGTGACTTTTGGTACCCATACCTTATTGGGTCCATGGGAGTAAGCACCTTTCCTAACTCAAACAAATTTATTTATAAAATTTGAAGTATTTAGTCTATCATAACAAAATTTTGCAAGGTGGCCTTTTCGTCCACAATGTGTACAAGTGTACACATGAGCATACCTAGTGTCATGTGTGTGAATATGAGAAGCATGCGTATGCCGTGGTTTGTGTGCATGCATATGGGGAGCATGTTTCTTGTGAAACATGGATTCCAACCGTGTGTGGTTTATGACACATTGGCTCAAAGTAGAGTCCAAACAATCAACACTCTTTTTTAACATACATATATCATTTTTAATATTTGAAGGAGAGGTGGAGCATGCAATAGGTACACTAGATGATAAAGTATGACAAACATGTGAATCTAAATCATTTTTTAAAGATTTATTTTCATTAGAAATCAAATCCAATTCTTTTGAAATTGAAGTAATTTTGTTTTTTAAAGAATTGTTCTCTTTTAAAGCAATTTCAAGTTTTGAAGACAAAATCTCATTATTCTTTAAAACATCAGTACAATCATTTTTGTTGTTCAAAATTTTGTTCTCATTTAAGGCAAGATCAAGTTGGAATTTCAATGAATCCCTTTCATTTGAAATCTCATCCCTTTCTTGCAAAGCCATATTAAGTTTAGAAAACAAATCCTTATTTTCTTCTTTTATTTTAAAAGTTTTCTTTTTCAAAAATTGGTACTTTTCAAGCAAATTTTCACAAACAATATAAAGCTCTTCATTTAATGCATCGGCATCCATACTATCATGATCATCATTAGAAGAGCTAGCTCAATCATCTAGTTGAGTGTTTGAATTTACCTCAAGGCCATGTAGTAAGGTTGGTCGGACTCATCTCTATTAGATTCCTCCTCCACATATTTTGTCGTTTGTAGTGCGGGAGAGGTCAAAGTGTTCCACACTGTAAAAGCGGAATTACAATGAGAAACCATAGACAAATATTCTTTGCTTAATGTTTTCCTAAGTGCCTCTAGGGCTTGTGCATTGGCCTCTATATGCTTGTTATTACCAAGATAGGATTTCTTGAAAGTAGCAAGGTACACACACAATCCTAGGGCTTTCAAAAAACACTCATCCTAATCTTTCATACATCGATGTTAGAAACATCAAACATAGGAGGGGTCATGAAATCCATGAGTGTATAAACTATATGTGTGTAAATGTAAATATAGATTAGCTAGCCAAGATCTCACTCCTAGGTGGTTAAACCTAATATCAGGAGCATAGGCTCTGATACCAATTGAAAATACACCTAGAGGGGGGGGTGAATAGGTGTATGGCTAATATAATGACAAATGATGCGGAATTAAAAACTAATTGTAACACACCAAGTGTAACCAAAGAGTGTAGCCGAATTCTCGGTGACGGGCTCTGGACTATCTCCTCTAAATTCCTCTAAATAAGAGTTGAGGTGCTATATGAAGCTCTCTTGGTTCAACTAGTGAGGCACACAAACAATACCAAACATATATGTATGATATGAACAATATGAAATAATGCAAGGTGTAAAAGAGAGGAGAGCTTAGAGATAGTGGATCAAATGCAAACACCAAGATATGTTTCGAAGTTTGAGCAACTGCTCTATGTCCCCGCCTTCACACAGAAGGATTTTCACTAAAGCGTCCATACAAGACTTCTCATACAGGGTACCTCCACTGAGGATTTGGGTAATACAAACTTGGAGTACACAACTCCTCTCTCACACAACAACAACCTCTACACAAGAGGCAAGGCACTAAGCCACACAAGATCAATCTCTCAATAGAGGGATAGGGTACTAAGCCAAACCAACCACAATCACCTCTACACTTAGAGGGATAGCCACAAACCTAATTGCACAACCTCCTCTACACTTAGAGGGAAAGGCACAAAGCCAAAGCAAAGGAAGGGTTACAACTCTTGGTAATCACAATGATCACAAATAACTTTTTCCCACAAAAACAAGATCCTATAGATAGGATAGATATGATAGCTCAAGTGTGAGAAAATAAAGTGTTTGGAATGAAAATAACAAAGAAAAACTCTTGGAAAAAAATACTAGATAGATATTGAAATAAAGATCCAAAAACCAATCTCCCAAAGACTCTCTTTTTCTTTGATTTTCCAACACTTTAAAACAAATTAAGAATAGATCTTTTTGCACAAAAACTCTTTTAAACTCTTGCTAAAAAATACTTGAAAGAGAGAAAATTTTCTCTTTAAAAATCTTGGTTAAATCAGCTCAAGAGATGGCATATATATAGCCTCTCAAAAATCTGCCTGTTGGCAGTCTGGAAAGGTCAAAAATGACATTCTGGTTGACCGCTCGGTCGACCGACGCAATGGTCATATTTATAACCGTTGTGCCTCCGGTCGACCGGCCATAGCCATCGGTCGACTGCCCGGTCGACCGGCCATAGCCATCGGTCGACTGCCCGGTCGACCGGCCAGCATCCGAGAGTAGGGTGCTCTCAGTCAGTCGACCGCGCGATCGACTGGCCTTCATGGCTGGCCATGTGCATGTTCCTTGTGCACATTGGTCGACCGTTCCGATCGACCGACCACTGGTCCGGTCGACCGGCTCGGTCGACCGCCAGTCAGGCTGGCCGGGGATTTTGGGTATTGAGAACTTGTCTTTTTAATTTCAATTAAATCCCATAAAATCACATAAATTTCACAAAAATAAGTTCTTATAAGATCTTTGAATAAAAATATGTATGACCAAAATTAACACATATTACAAATTATTTGAACCATTTTTGTGATATAGAAATTAGGCTTTAAACCAAAATCGGTATTTTCCAAAACTTAGATTTTTGAAATGGAAAACCGTTTTCTCCAAAACTCATATGGATACAAAACTTGATATTGAAACAAGTTTGAAGAATATTGTATATGGATAGAATCCAATATACATATAAGATATATATTTATGTTTTTGACATGAAATCCAAAACGGGTTAAACCAAAACCAAAACCAATAAACTTTAAACTTGTGTGTGTATGTGAACTTGAGCATATTAATACTATCTACCTTTACACAAGATCTAAATAAACTAAACTAAATACAAGCCGAAGTCTTCTTGTCTCCAAGCCGACTCGATCCAAACGCGATCCAACGAGCTTGACTCCAACCGAGTGCTAGATGCAATCTTGACGCGCGAGCTCTTGAATCTACATGTGTTAGCTCCAAAACTCCTTTGTTGAAGCTAAACACCTACTAAGATCTTGATCAAATATCTAAAACTAATTAAGCACAATATCATTAGTAAACTATAACTACATGAGTTAATCATCATCAAAACTAGAGTGATAGGCCTCTGGGCCAACAGTTACTATATTACTCTATATCTATTGCTTATCGATTTATCCTCATATAAACAAGAAGGCAATTGTGCTCCTCAACTCTTATCTAGAGGAATTAAGAGCTCTATAGCCCTTAATTGGGAATCCAGCTTCACTTCTTACTTTGAGCTGACTGTTTGGATTGTTTGTTTAAATTGTTGCTTTCCGTATTCGATTAGCATTATCACCTATTCACCCTATCTAGGTGATTTTCAATTGGTATCAGAATATTGGATTCTAGTTTTTTGTTTAACCACCTTAAAGAGATCTTCATTTGCTAACTATATTTTTGCTTTACACACTTGCATCCATGACAGATAGCATGAAGTCCCCTCCTAAGTTTTATGACCTTAACTTTCCTCTGTGGATATTGAGAATCTATCTTAATGGTAATAATGCCCCTTACCCGAAACCCTTCGATTCCGTTGTCCCATAATCTTTTACACGTGGCGCAATTGTAGCGGTTGAGATGTCCATGCAGCTTCACGGACCAATCATTACAATCTCTAGGAAGTCGAGTTGCAAAGGCGGTGACCAAACCATTTAATGTACCCGATGGTGATGAGGACACTTTTTGATATTGCCACTAAGGAGTTCGATGCTAATGCTAAGGACACTATTCCTTGCTTCAAGCATGATGATGATATTGCTGGGGTTATTCATTACAAATTCGCCTATGAGATTTGGTCACACTTAGTTGTTACTCATGAAGAGACATCAAAAGTTAAGAGAGCTAAAATAGATCTCTTGCGTTCACAATATGAGAATTTTTCTATGAACGAGAATGATTCTATTGATTATATAGTTACCAAGTTTACTAAAATCATAAATGGTCTTGCCTCTTTAGGTGATGAAATTGATCATGACCAAAAGGTGAGGAATGTCATCCAGGTTCTTTCACCTTCATGGGAAATCAAGGCCACAATATTGAAGGAGTTTAATGACAAATAACATATGGAGCTCATTGGTCTTATTAGCAACCTTAAGACCCATGAAATGGAGAGAAAATCTAGAAAAGAGAAGGTACTTTAAAGAAGAAGACTCTAACCTTCAAATCTACTCCTATCATCTCTGACGAAGATGAAGAAGAAGAAGATGATGATCTTTTCTCCTAGTAAATAATGTAAGGAGGATGTACAACAAGGCTAAGTTTGAAAATAGAAGAAAATGGTAAGGGAAGGAGGAAAGAAAAATTGTTTGCTACAATTGCCAAAAACCCGGTCATGTCATTGCTGAATACCTGATTGCACATGTATATTACATTATCTATTATTATACTCCTACATTTATTTTTTAATAAACTTTGCTATTTACCTGTCTTTATGTCTAATTTGTGCAGGGTATAATTAATGGAGGGAGAGAAGATAATTCCAAATAAATCCAAATTAAATCGGATTTACATGGATCTATTTGACTAGCTCAAAGATCAACAGGAATATTGTCAGATCCATAGTTCAAAAAGTCATAAAACAAGGAGTATCTAAACGAGAGGATCAATCTGGCCAAAGATCTAGCCCAACGACCAGATCTTTGTCACGGATCCGCGGCCAGATGACCAGATCTTTGCGGCGGATCCGCGGCTCTGGCCGCGAATCCGTGGCCAGATGCTGGTCATTGGGCCAGCGTCTTTTGGTGTTATCTCCCCACATGCTCCCCTCTGCAGTTTCTCCTATAAATACTATAAATTCAGAAGACAAATGGACATAGAGGGCAGAGACTAGGATTAGAGTTTTTATTCTAGTTTAACTTAGGATTTTTATTTTTCTTCTTATGTAATTTTCTGTTTTTATGTAATTGTGATTAAAAAGAGATTCATGAGAAAAAGAGAGAGTGGTTTTAAGGGTGATACTTGATGTAAGTTCTTCCTTTTCGTATTGTTTTCTTATTTAATCAAAGTTACATTTTTGTGTTATTTCTCTTCCAATTTTTGGTTTTTACTTTCTTTTTTGCTTGAGTGCTATCCATATGAATTTATAGCATCAGAATAGCCTTACCATTGCTAGTGCCACCGATAGCTCAGATGATGAATTTCCCCTTTTAATATCCATATCATTTCATACTTGCTCCTTGAAGTTTTGATGATGTAATTTGGACGAGAACTGGATCCAATCTTATGAGCTATGTGCTGATTGTCTCCATTCAAGGTAAACCTTCGTCGACGATTAAAAGTAAGTACTCAACCAAAAGAGATAAGAATATTTTATTTTCTTTCCCTCTTTTAGCTTCTTAAAAACAATTTTAAAAACCAACATCTTATTGTTTTCTTTTCTTTTGATTTTGACTCTTTCTTTAACTTAACTCAGTTTCATTTTCCTTTCTTTTTTCAAAACTAAGAAGAAACTCTTAACTATTTTAGTGATTTAAAAAGATTATTGAAACGCTTGCATTGCTTTCCCTCCTTATAGATCACGACCCGCAAAACCACTTGCTATCGCGATGGTATTGAGGAATCTTAGCACATCTTAATCTTAATTTCTAAACTTTGTTTTTTCTATGCAGGTTTCACCTCAATCAAATTTTGGCGCTGTTATCAGGGAGGGACGGTAATTCTGTTTAATTTACTGACAATTAACTTTTTCTTATATGTTTTTGTCTGCAGGGGTTGAATTCTAAAAACAAACATCTACAGAACACGTATAACTACTCTGTGACTCTGCCCACGAAGGCAGAGTAGCATAGCCATTTATTTTGTCACGGAATGCAGCTATAGCAGCCTTTGCGCGACGATAGAGTAAGAACTACTGATCTGCGTTGTCGCAGGTTGATTGAAATTCAATGATATAGTTTCTGCAGCCATTTATTATCCTGTTTAACATATTTTAGACATTTTTCTAAACTCAACAGTAACTTGATTGATTGTAAATGCTAAAAAAATGGTTAGACTTTGCATTTAGGCATTTGTTTAGTCCATCACATTTTCATTACTATTGAAGAGTGCTGGAGAAAGGTACGTCTACATCGCATGTAGCTTAGAAAACATACTTGTATGATATATTTCTTAAGTGTTATTTTTACCTATATATATGCACACGCGCACTAGAATGAATTATATGCTTAACCTATAAACAAGATAAGGTGGAAAAGTCATTACCCTTCCTCAGCCCAAAACTATCTCCTCACTTACTAACCCAGCCTAATTAAAACTAACTAGACATTGGCCCTAGGGATATCTCAGACTCAATAGGAGATTGACCCCGGGAGGAAGTTATTAGAGTATGACTCTGGTCAAATCGATGTCTAAGGTTAGGGATTAAGAGGTAAGATCCTAAAAAATCAGTGTTTTGGCATAATTAAGGCTCGTTGCTATGCACGGATACCTCTTTCTATGTTTTGCCCATACTTGGCTAATTAACCTATAGTCAGACTGCTGCAATATACCTCTCATGGGCAGTCAACAAGTTAAGAGTCGTCTAGGTTTAAGGTCTATCCTAACATAGGCTAGATTTTTCTTCTTTATTTTGTTTATTTATTTGTTTTGATTTGTCTTTTTGTGTATTATGGATCATAATTATAATTTTTTCCATGCAAATGTAAATCCATATTTCACCCCGACCTCCTTGACTCGGATATCACCAACCCGATATTGCATAACTTTAACCAAAAAAATATGCTGGATTGGTTTTATCTGACTTAATATACTTCCCAATCTCAGTGTTATGAAAAAGAATGAAATAATCATCTCAACTCTTCATCGAGTCAGTGAGGATACAACTCCTCCGAGTCATATGGTCAATCACCTTTTCAACATTCACCTTCATATACTCCCTACAAGATCAACCGATAGAGAAAAATTTGAGTTAGAAAAGAGTATAAAAGTCTTGCATGAGTCCGAGCGACAATTCTAAAATATGATGGACTCATTGTTCCCTAAAAACTTCCAAATTCAAGATCCATACTCCAATTTTCAAGTCCCACCACAACAAGAAGAAGAACCCATTAACTTAGAAAAAAGTATGGAAGCCCAGATTCAAATCCAAAATGATTCTAATCAATCTATCAATAGGTTAGAGTTAGATCAATTTTGTAACCCAATGATTGATAGGACTGAGAAAACTCTACCTAAAATATTTTTGATCATTCATGATTTTTCTATCCATATTGATATGAAGCAAGAATCATAGTATCTTAGAAGTTATAACCAAGATTTAATTTCATCACACCATCTTGAACTTGACCAATACCCACCCTTTGACAAATTAGCAAGTTTTAACTTTAATGAGATTGAATTTGGACAAGAATGTGACCCCAATCTTTAATTTTGTAATTCAGTTTCAAATTTTGAATCTATGGTGATTCAGTATCCTTAACCGATTTGGACCACATTTATGAGCCAACGTTGATTTCTGAACTAATAAATTTGAACATGAACCATCAATTTTGAAAAGTCATATTACATTGTTGGGAAATAATGTGAAACTTTACTCTTTGGTTTAGACCTAAATCTTGAACCGAATCCGACTCTTGAACCTAAACCTGATCTAAATCAATTCCATGAGTTTGTATTGGTTCCTGAGCCTTTTACTCTTGAGTCCAAATCAACAGTTTCTACTAATCACATTCCTTTATTAGACTAAGGTGTAAACCATTATGATCTGAGATGATATTTCAAGATTGGTCATATAACCAGGATAATTTTAATGTTAGGATCTTGCATGATCCTAATCAAATTGGGAATAATAACAATATAAATAGAAAAGAGGTCAAATATGGGTTCCACTAACCACCATATTATTTAGATTGGGCAATAACCCTTGCCTCAATCCGATCACCACCGGAACCATCACCTTGATCCCTTCCCTTTCTTCTTTTCATGCATATGTGCATTGATTCATACATTGAGGATAATGCACGAGATAGGTGTGGGGGGAGGGGGGTTTACTAACATAGGTTTTTATTAAATTAAAAATATATATATTCTTTTTTAAAACATTTTGTAAAGGAAAACAATATTTTGCCCTTTTTTTGTAAGAAATTTAGTTAACTATAAAAATAAAAGAATTATAATTAGGATTTTTTATACTTGGTCAAAATAAGATTATTTGTTTGATTTCTACAGTTAGAAAAAAATTAGAAAAGTAATTTAGTCTTAAATTTTACCTTGATGAAATGTGCATTCTTAATAAACTTACACATAGGGGTGCGAAACGGGACGGGTCAGGCCCGTCCCAGGCATGGCGGGTCGAAGATCGGGCTAAGCCAAGCCCGGGCCCGCCCAAAATCCTGTGCGGTACGGGCCCGGTGATCGGTAAAAAGCATGCACAAATATAAGTAAAGGAATGTGGGTCGATGTTACTGCTTTTGTGATTCTTCCGTAGTAGCAAAGTGGCTCTACAGGTCGTATCCACAAGGAGGGAGAGCGATGAAAGCTTGATGCAGCTTCTTTGTTCAAGAAAAGAGAAAGTTCTTTATTTCAAATAAATATTGGAAAATGAAAATAAGTTAGTTTCAAAAATTGTTTTAGAATGATTTGGCGGTTTGTAAAATTAGATTTTCTTAATGGTAAAAACACATGGCTAACTTTCTACTAAGTGCTCCCACTAATCTCTAATTTCTTGAAGATGTGGCCTCACGATAGATCATAGCAAGCATAACCCTTATGCATAGGAACTATTCACGTGAAAATCGAGTGAAAGTTCTTCCTTTAACTTTAGCTTTACACGACAAAAACTTGGACATTCCCTTATCAAGATCCAATTGAAGGCGAGAATACGGGAAGACACAAGTGCACTAATAGTATCGACGAAGTTAAAAGGAAAATCTCTAACTTACAAAAACAAGCAAAGTTTAAACTCTATAGATCATCAAAAACCGCTAAGCATGAAGTATAAGAGAGCTAATACTTGTAAGTAAATTAGAGTTAGAACCCTCGTCTTAAGATGTCATAGCTCTCATGTGCACAAGGCTTGTTTGACACTATTGACTCATTTGGGTTATCAATCAAGTTGTTAGAGATTAATGGGTTAGTAGTTAGTTAGCCATGCAATGAAGGAGTTAGTTAGACATGTAGTAAAGAAAACAACAAAGAAAAGAAGTAAAGAGAAATAGAGTTACACTAAAACAAGAAAGTAAAAGCAAATGGAAAACACAAGTAAATAGAAAGAAGAAAGAGAAGTAATTACTTGTATTAGCTTGTCACCCTTCAAATACAACTCTTACACACACATACACACACACACACACACACACAACACTCTCTCTCTCTCTCTATCACTCTAATGGTTAAACTAAAACTAGAAGAAGAAAGAAACAACAACTACAATCCTAAAAAAAAGATAACAACAATGCTTTAAACTCTGAATCTGCTTCTCTTCAGACCCCAAGGGGTTTTATAGGCACCAGGGGAAAAAGGACCAGGGGGACAACCCCAAGCCCAAATCCCGGCCGTGCCCGCGCCCGTATGGCCGCGAAAACATGGCCGGGCCGCGTTTCCGCGGCCTTGCCAGGGCGGCGCGCGCCTGGCTTCCTGGTGCGTGCCATCCCTTCTGTCCTCTGTCAGCTGGATTCTCTGGTTTCTGGATTTGATGCCTTAAGCTGACAAAATCTCCTCCCTAAAGTCAATGGCTACTTGGTAGGCCTTTAGTCACCCATTAAATGGTGATTTAGGGTCTTCTTCTTCATTTGCACACCATGGACCTAGGATCAAGTAAGCAAAGCTTTATTAGCAGAATTTTATATCAAATAAATATGCGAATGTGATAAAAATTATGCAAAATTAGAGACTAATCACACCCCCATACTTATCTTTTTGCTCGTTCCGAGCAAAACAAAAAAAATAAGAAAATTATTACACCACTTTCGCAGGTGACGCAATTGCACTGACCATGTGCAACGAGCCTTTAAACATCTAGGTTTCCCCTAGAGAAAGAGTGTTGTCTCCTGAGGGTTTTCAGCGGATTGCACCCACAAAATCCAGTAAATGAAAAAATATTAGTGTTAGGAAACCTCTTTCAAGAAAAAGAACTTTCAATCATCTAAGTAAAAATGACCGAATGATATAAGAATTAGGTTCAACCCTCATAAGTCCTCCGATACTTTAGCCTTCATAAAAGAAAAAATTATGATTTTTCTTTAAATTTAGAAAGGATCTTGTACTTCTAACTCATTATGTTATTTTGCTTTAGATAGATATGCATAATGTGTAAGTGATGTGCATGGGATTTTTTAACTCTACTTTGAATATCATTTAATTTTATTAATATGTATCTATTATTCTTGGTTTCATTAGGCTTTCTACTTTACTCATGTAACACATATCAAACCGATGACTCCAAATCAGATGGTTTAGGGCACCAGGTGGAAAAACAACCCTCAGGTCAAATATGCAAGTAGAATAGGCCACGAAATCAAGATTTACTTATATATTATTTTATTATTTTTTTGGCGTGAGTAATCATGCTTCTTGAGGCACAAATATCTAACATTTTTTTCAAAGTTGTGTCTCTAGATCCCAAGCATGTGTATGTGGTTTATGCATATTCTACTAAGGCTTAAATAAAAGGTATAAGTTATTTTCCTTATCCCTCCCAACTCTTAGTCAAATCAATATTTATTTTTATTTAAGCTAAAATAAAGATTCCTTAGTAAGGTTCCCTTAATTCTTACAAACTTTTGGTATTTTTATAAAGAGTATGAAAATTCTGTTTTCATTCTTGAGATTTTTTTTTCAAAGTAAAAAGAAAAAGAAATTGAAAGTGTTAGCACCCCCCACACCTATCTAATGCATTATCCGCAATGAATGACATGTAAATGCAATAAATAAGGTGAAGAAATAATGTTACCGCCTTCGTCGACTCGGGCCGGCCAAGTGCGAATAGGCGAGAGAAATATCAAAAAATATAGAAGGGGTAAGCACATAAACAATAAGTAAAATTTTTTTTATTAATTATTTTAGTTGCGGTGTGAATGGCGTGTGGTTAGGTGTATTACGGGGCAAAAAAAAAATAGCACACTATCAGCCTGTGATGCAGGCTCAGTGGTCAAAAAGGGCTTCAATTTTTGCCCATTCACTTTGAATTTCATGTTGTTCGTAGGATCGACAATAATCACAGCACCGTGTGGGAAAACGGTGCGCACAATGAACGGTCCAGACTAACGAGTTTCCAGCTTCCTTGCGAAAATGTGAAGCCTAGAGTTGTATAGCAGAACCTTGTCTCCCGGGGCATAGTTTTTTCAGTGTATGATCTGGTCATGAAAAAGTTTAGTCGTGCTTTTGGTGATCCGAGCATTCTCATAGGCTTCATTCCGTATTTCCTTTAATTCTGAGATCTGCAGTTTCTTAGCTCACCGGCCTTACTCAGGTCAAAATTGAGTTACTTAACGGCCCATAGGGCACGGTGTTCTAATTCGACTGGTAGATGACTGGCTTTTTCGAATATGATTCTGTAAGGAGACATCCCCATGACTGTCTTAAAAGCAGTGCGGTAAGCCCATAATGCATCGTTGAGTTTGACCGACCAATCCTTTCGATTTTGTCCGACAATCTTTTCCAAAATGAGTTTGATCTGTCGATTGGTGACTTCGACCTGCCCATTTGTTTGGGGATGATATGGAGTAGATAACTTGTGATTGATGGAATATTTCCACATCAGAGCTTCAAAAATTCTATTACAGAAATGCGATCCATTATCACTATTTATCGCTCTGGGGGTGCCAAATCGGGAGAAGATGTTTTCTTTGAGAAATTTGACAACCACTTTGTTGTCATTGGTCTTTGTTGGCACAGCTTCTACCCATTTAGAGATGTAATCAATAGCAATAAAAATGAACTGGTTGCCGAAAGAATTAGGGAATGTTCCGATGAAATCGATACCCCAAACATTAAAAATTTCAACTTTCAGGATCGGGTTCAGGGGCATCATGTCTCTTCTTAAAATTTTTCCAATCTTCTGACAATTTGCACATGTCTTGCAAAAGTGGAAAGGGTCTTTGAAAATAGTGGGCCAGTAAAACCCACTCTATAAAACTTTCTCTGCAGTCTTGCGCGGAGCGAAGTGTCCTCCGCATGTAAGTTCATGGCAAAAGCTTAGCACACTCCTCTGTTCTTCCTCTGGTATGCATCGTCGAATAATCTGGTCAGGACAATACTTAAAAAGATACGGCTTTTCTCAGTAGCAGTACCGTACTTGGGCAAAGAAATAACATTGGTCTTGCTTTGTCCAGTCAACGGGTATTTGTCCAGCGGCCAGGTAATTGATTATGTCCGCATACCAGGGTTCCTTGAAAATGGCCAGGATGCGCTCGTCTGGGAAATCCTCATTGATCGGAGCTTGTGTGATAGGTGCGTTCAGAATTTGTGATAGATGATCAGCGATCACATTTTCTATACCTCGTTTATCCCGAATTTTTAGGTCAAATTCTTGAAGAAAAAGGATCCACCAAATCAGTCGGGCATTTGCTTCCTTCTTGGTCATGAGGTATTTTAGTGCCGAGTGATCCGTGAAAATCACCGTCTTCGAGCCTAACAAGTAGGCCGGAACTTCTCTAACGCAAAGACAACGACCAAGAATTTCTTCTCGGTCGTTGTATAATTCTGTTGGGCGTCATTCAAGGTCCTACTCGAGTCGTAAATCACGTGCTACTTATTGTCGATGCGCTATCCTAGAACAGCGCCAATAGCAAAATTAGAGGCATCACACATGATTTCAAACAGTTGTGCCCAATTAGGAGCAGAAATAATAGGCGAAGAAATAAGTTCTTGCTTAAGTTTCCCCCATGACTTGAAATATCCATCGTTAAAATCAAAGGGCACGTCCTTTACGAGCAGGTTAGTTATTTTGCTAAAATTCTTAATGAACCGTCGGTAGAACCTAGCATGCCCTAGAAAGGATCTATTATTTTTAATGCTTTTGGGTGGAAGAAGCTTAGCAATTACTTCTACTTTAGCCTTGTCCACTTCAATTCCTCTCCTAGAATCTCATGGCCTAAGACAATCCCCTATCTCACCATGAAGTGACATTTCTCCCAGTTCAGAGTTAGGTTCTTTTCCTTACATCTTTGCAGAACCAACTCAAGATGATGAAAACATTGTTCAAATGAATCCCCATAGATGGAGAAGTCATCTATGAAAATCTCAAGAAAACGTTCTACCATGCCAGAGAATAAACTGAGCATGCACCGTTGGAATGTTGTGGGATCATTGCACAATCCAAAGGGCATGCGTCGATAAGCGAAGGTTCCGAACGGGCAGGTGAATGTGTTCTTTTCCTGATCTTCTGCGGCAATGGGGATTTGATTGTATCCCGAGTACCCATCTAAGAAGCAATAGTACTCATGACCAGCTAAGCGTTTAAGCATTTGGTCGATGAAGGGTAGCGGGAAGTGATCTTTGCGGGTAGCTGCATTCAACTTTTTGTAGTAACCTTGGTAAGCAGTCTTGTTTGTACCAACTTTTTTTGCTCATTTTCAATCAGCATAAAGCCAGTTTTCTTTGGGACCGCATGAACAGGGCTAACCCATTGGCTATCAGAAATAGGATAAATGATCCCATTATCTAATAGTTTCAAATTTTCGCTCTTACTATCTCTTGCATAAGTGGATTAAGCCTGCGTTGTGGGTCCCTCTTGGGAGTCGCTTCATTGGTTAAATGGATTCTGTGTTAAACTATGGCTGGACTTATCCCTTTGATATCCTTCATTGTCCATCCAATAGCTTCCATATGTCTCTCCAGAATAGACATTAAGTTGTTCTCTTGTTGCTCAGTCAGGTGGGATGCTATGATGACTGGCAGGGTTTATCTTCCGCCTAGGTAGGCGTACTTGAGGTGTTCAGGTAAGACTTTTAGCTCTAGGGAAGGTGTTGCTTCATTGGAGGTAATATTCGGACTTTCACTCCTGTGATGAGGTACACTTGGGCTTGACGCCATGTCCGCTGCCGAATCTACGATCTACTCTAGATTAAAATCCTCAGACTCTAGATCAAACCCTGCCTCTGTTTCTATCTCCATACTTTCCTCATGCTCACTGGTCATATTTTCAATGGAATTGACTTCAAAAGTCTGATCATTGATAATCCCTGGGTTGTCTTCCCAGATTGAAGACATTGACTTCCTTCGTCATGTCTCCAAAGGTCAATCGCATGGACCCGTTCCTACAATTAATTATGGCATTGGCTGTAGTAAGGAATGGGCGTCCTAAGATGACTGGAGTTTGAGACTGCGGATTTGACACAGATTGGATCTCAAGCACAATGAAGTCAACGGGGTAGATGAAATTCCCAACCCGGATAAGGACATCTATGATTTTCTCTTTCGAGATTTTCACAGATCGGTCAGCTAACTGAATGGTGACTCGAGTTGGACTCAGCTCGCCTAACCCAAGTTACTGGTATACTAAGAGAGGTAGCAAGTTGATACTTGCTCCCAGGTCAAGTAGTGCTCTGTTAATTTCTGTTTGTCCTATGGTGCAGGAAATTGTGGGACATCCGGGATCCTTGTATTTCACCAGAATGGGACCAGACAGAATTTTGCTTATATTGGTTGCCAAGAACACTTTCTTGGGCACCTTTGTCTTTCTCTTCTTTGTACACATATCCTTAAAAAATTTGGCATAAGCTGGGACTTGTTGGATAGCGTCAAGAAGAGACACATTCAGTTTGACCTAGTTAAACATCTCAAGCATCTTCTTCATGTGCACATTCTTATTGTTATTCCTAAGCCTATTGGGAAAGGGTGCTACAGGCTTATGAACTTGTTCAGCAGCTTTGTCCTCGTCAGATGTTTGTGGAGAAGATTGGGAGGAACTAGTAGAGGTAGAGGCTAGAGTAGGATAAATGTGGACTGGATTTTTCTTTTGGTAGACCTGGTTGTCCACCTTCTTGCCATATCGAAGTGTGTGAACAACATTGCACTGGTTGATCAAAGAATCCTGAATTTCATATGCTTGATTGGAGTTTTTTGGGTTAACTAGCGGTTGACTAGGTAAAATACCTTTGGTCTTTCACTTAGAGAGCTAGCTAATTGGCTCATCTGCATTTCCAATCTCGATATGGCCTATGAATGGTTGTTCAGCATTTGTCCCTGATTTTGCATGAAAGCGGCCTGAGACTTCATAAAAGCTTCCATGCTCTCCTCCAGTTTACTAAATTTCTTTTCCATTGGTGAACTTTTGGAGGAGGAAGATGGAGCTTGACTGGGAAAATTTGGTGGAGGACTGGGATGGTGAAAATTGTTAGAGAAATTAGGCCTAGGAGGATTGTTCTGGGCCCAAGAGAAATTTGGGTGATTTATCCAACCGGGATTGTATGTTTGCGAGTAGGGATTATGCGGAGTCGTGAGTAGGCCGCGTTCAGGTGTTCCGGTGGCACTTGCTGGGTATGAAAAATAGGACACTCTTTAAAGACATGGTTTGATGCGAACAGTATGAACTACCCAGATTGTGAATTGGTGGTGGGTTGATTTGGTTGACATTGGCTGGCTCTTTTATTTCTAGAGCCTTTATTCTCCTCATTAGGGTTGTAATCTTAGATTCTGTAGCTATGGATGATTCTAGAGATAGGAGCCCTCCTTTTGAAGCTATAGATTGTGAATTCCTTGATTTTTCTGAGATTGGCTCCCATTGCAGGGTTTTCTCAGCTAAATCCTCAAATAAATCCCAACCCTGATTCTCATCCTTTTGCAAGAACCCTCCCTGACACATGGTTTCTAAAAGGGTTTTCGTCTGATAATCTAAACCATCGTAGAGAATATGACACTGACGCTATTTCTCCACACCGTGATGAGGACATTGAGCTAGGAGATCTTTGAATCGCTCAAAGTATCTCCAAAATGGCTCGCTCGGTTCTTGCCTGAACTGCATGATATTCTTTCTAATGAGGGCAATTTTGTGAATTGAGTAGAATTTCTTCAGAAGGCCTTGATGAAATCATCCCACGTTGTAACTGAATCTGCCACCAAACTGTACAACTATTTTTTAGCTAGGTCCTTTATGGAAAAGGGGATGAAACGTAACCTAACAACATCGTCTCCTAGCTTGGGAATACACATCATGAGGCACACTTCTTCAAATTCCCTAACAAAGAAGTATGCGTCCTCTGATTCTAACCCTGAAACTTTGGGAGAGTGTTGATAAATTGAGGCTTTAATTCAAAATTATTTCCATTTGCCTCAGGCAGTTTTATATAAGATGGCAATGAGGTTCTGATCGAGTAAACCTATCCTGAAGTGACGCCATCACCGGTTCTGGATGTAAGGGTAGAGAAGTGTTTCTGGTTATTTGGAAGTTACATGATCTCTCACCCACTCTTGCATGCAGCACCACAAACAACGTAAAGGCAACAAACAATCAAAAAGGATAAAAAACAGACAAAAAAAAGAAAAATAACCACAAAGTCTTAGCCTAAGGTACCTGGACCTAGACGACCCCTAACTGGTCGATTCTCCGGGGGAGGTTGTTGCAGGAACTCGACTACAAGCTAATCGGCCAGGAAAGGGCAAAACTCGGTGGGAGGTATTCGGGCGTGAGCCACAGGCCTTAATTACGCCAAACTATGGAGCTTTCGAGGCTTTGCCTCTTAATCCACTTCCTTAGACACCAATTTTACAGGAGTATAGTTCTTGCAATTTCCGCCCTCGGTTAATCTCTTAGTGAGTCCGAGATGTCCCTAGGGCCAACGTCTATCAATTTTTAGTTAAGACTTAGGATAGTGTGAGTGCACTTGAGATAGTTTTTTGGCTAAGAAAGGGTGATGAAATCCCCACCTTATCTTGTTTATTTGGGATTGTGCCATTAATGTCAATTGTGCAAGTGTACAGTTTATTCACAATAAGGTAACACTCAAAGCGATAAATCACTCTAAAATGTTGGTCCTATTTTATATGAATACACACGTACCTTTTCTCCAGCACTCTTCAACAAAAATTTAAATGAATTGAAATAGACACGTACCCTAAATGCAAGAGTCTAATCCAAATTTCAATTAAACAATAAGTGGATTTCTGTTGAGTTTATTACACATGTATATAGTGAAGCATTCAAGAAAACTAAAAAAAATTTGAGAAAGCAATTTGAAAGACTTTCGACAACCCTGCAGAAGAGTTTGTTAGTACTTCAATCAGAGAAACTCGCTTTTACACGAATTTTTCGAGGGCAAATGAATCCTCGTGTAACGTCTTGGGCCACCACTTTCGCTTCCCGTGATAGTGAGCACCTTGGTACTTCTCCTACACACAAGAACAAAGAAAAATCTTTAGTATTGAACAGTAAAGCCGTTCCCTCCCCGACAACGGCGCCAAAATTTGATCGGCAAAAAACATGCACAAATATAAGTAAAGGAATATGGGTCGATGTTACTGCTTTTGCGGTTCTTCCGTAGCAGTAAAGTGGCTCTATGGGTCGTATCCACAAGGAGGGAGAGCGATGAAAGCTTGATGCAGCTTCTTTATTCAAGAAAAGAGAAAGTTCTTTGTTTCAAATAAAGAATTAGAAAATGAAAACAAGTGGTTTCAAAAATTATTTAAGAATGATTTGGTGGTTTGTAAAATTGGATTTTCTTAATGGTAAAAACACATGGCTAACTTTTTACTAAGTGCTCCCACTAATCTCTAACTTCTTGAAGATGTGGCCTCACGATGGATCATAAGCAAGCATAACCCTTATGCATAGGAATTATTCATGTGAAAATCGAGTGAAAGTTCTTCCTTTAACTTTAGCTTTACATGACAAAAACTTAGACATTCCCTTATCAAGATCCAGTTGAAGGCGAGAATACGGGAAGACACAAGTGCACTAATGGTATCAGCAAAGTTAAAAGAAAAATCTCTAACTTACAAAAACAAGCAATGTTTAAACTTTATAGATCATCAAAACCCATTAAGCATGAAGTATAAGAGAGCTAATACTTGTAAGTAAGTTAGAGTTAGAACCCTCGTCTTAAGATGCCATAGCTCTCGTTTGTACAAGGCTTGTTTGACACTATTGACTCATTTGTGTTATCAATCAAGTTGTTAGAGATTAGTGGGTTAGTAGTTAGTTAGCCATGCAATGAAGGGTTAGCTAGACATGGTAGTAAAGGAAACAACAAAAGAAAAGAAGTAAAGAGAAAGGGAGTTACACTAAAACAAGAAAGTAAAAGTAAGTGGAAAACACAAGTAAATGGAAAGAAGAAAGAGAAGTAATTACTTGTATTAGCTTGTCACCCTTCAAATACAACTCTTACACTCTCTCTCTCTTTCACTCTAATGGCTAAAACTAAAACTAGAAGAAAAAAGAAACAACAACAACTACAATCCTAAAAACAAGATAACAACAATGCTCTAAACTCTGGATCTGCTTCTCTTTAGACCCCAGGGGGGTTTAATAGGTACCAGGGAAAATGGGGCCAGGGGGACAACCCTGGCCCAAAGCCCGGGCGCGCCCGCGCCTGTACGGCCGCGGAAACGCGGCCCCGCGGCCCGGCCACGTTTTCGCAGCCTTGCCAGGGCGGCACGCGCCTGACTTCCTAGTGCGTACTGTCCCGTCTGTTCTCTGTCAGCTGGAATCTCTGGTTTATGGATTTAATGCCTTGGGCTGACAAAATCTCCTCACTAAAGTCAATGGCTACTTGTTCGGCCTTTAATCACCCATTAAATAGTGATTTAGGGTCTTCTTCTTCATTTGCACACCATGGACCTAAGACAAGCAAGTAAAGATTTATTAGCAGAATTTTATATCAAATAAATATGTGGATGTGATAAAAATTATACAAAATTAGAGACTAATCTCTCGGTCCCCTAATGGGGACTAGGCACGACCCGGAGACCCGGCCCTGGTTTTTTTATTAAAAAATTATTTTAAATTCTAAAAATTTAAAAAATTCACACAATTATGGAAAAAATTGATATAAGCTATAAAATGCAAACTTTTTTATTAACAATCTAATAGATTGGATAAATTAATACAAATACAAATGAATAATATAAATAAAAAGATAAAATTACATATGTAGTATATAGATTGAAATTGAAGTTTAAGTTGATACAAATATAATACAAAAGATTTTCATTTATTCAATCATCTTCTAGAGAGTCTTCAATGATTTCATCTATTGTTTTATTCTGGCTTCTCATCTCCACATCGAGCTAATCCTTCTCGCAGATGCTCATCTCGATGGTTCCTGATGCCACACGGTTCTTCGTATTAGTCAGCACTCGTCCAGCTGTACTAAAAAAAGATTTGAAGTTACAGTAGATTTTTTAGAGATATTTAGAGAATTATTTTTGGTGATGAAATGAAAGTGGGGAAGAGTGGGTATTTAT
The DNA here is from genome assembly GCA_038442645.1 of Agave tequilana. NCBI lineage: Eukaryota > Viridiplantae > Streptophyta > Magnoliopsida > Asparagales > Asparagaceae > Agave > Agave tequilana. Next base: position 52,721 of record JAVJIF010002941.1, read on the forward strand.
AGAAGGGAAGAGGTAGTTAAAATGTAATTTTTTCCATAAAAACAAATTTTCAGCCACTATACCATTATGGGGTTTTGTAAAAAAAATTACAAAACCCCCCATGGATAATTTCTTGGCCCAATATAGCAGTTAGGGCATTTTTGTAAAAAAAATTACAAAACCCCTACAACAGACCCGGGCAGTGGGCCAGGAACCCCAAAGTCTAGCACACCCTGGGTTTGGGGACGGGCCCAGGCCAACCCAGGTGGGCCCTGCTGGTTGGCGGGCCGGCCCAGGCCCGTTCGTGCCCCTGCTTACACACTTAGGGTTCAAAAACAAAGATTCTTTTGCCTTATATATATTTATTCAAAATCTTCTGATTAAGGTGGGTATTTGTGCCTCATAAAGCATGAGTAGTCACGCCTAAAAGTGATTCATATTACAAATAAAATATTTACTTTTATGGTCTTATTTGCTCGAGTCCTTAAGTCCTTCAGGTGTATTTTCACCCGGTGCCCTGAGACTGTTCGTTTTGAGAGTCACCAACTAAAATGTTTGTTACATGGGTGAATTAGAAAGCCTAATAGAACTAAAGAAGATTATCGCCATAAAATATAAGGCATAAGAGTTAGAGTTAAAGAATCCTTAGTCAAAACATTCATGGCCAAAAAGGTGCATATGATTTAGAGTAAAATAATAGACTAAGTGAGAAATACAGTTTTAATTCTCACTAATAAGTTTTAAATAGAGAATAAGTTTAGAAATGAATAGTTTGGTAATTCTAAGACTTGTTGGTTATTTGATTTTTGTAAGAATATTCAAATATTTTCTCTTTCAAAATGCGTTTTTCAAAATACTAACACTTTATTTTTCTTTTTTTTGTGAATTTTGTAGGTGTAATTAATTGAAAACCCTCAGGAGACTACAATTCTTCCTCTAGAGGTAATCGATAGGTTTAAAGGTTTATTGCACATGCTCAGTGCAGTCACGTAACCCGCGAAAGTGGCTAACATTTATTTTTCTTGTTTTGCTTGGGGACGAGCAAAAGATAGGTTTGGGGGTGTAATTGTACACGTATATTATATTATCTATAATTACATTCCTACATTTATCTTGCAATAAACTTTGCTATTTACTTGTCTTAATGTCTAATTTATGTAGGGAATAATTAATAGAGGGAGAGAAATATCCCAAATAAATCCCAATTAAATCAGATTTATATGGATCTATTTGGTTAGCTCGAATATCAACGGTGATATTGTCAAATCAGAGCTCAAAAAGATATTATATCAGAAAACAAGGAGTATCTAAACGAGAGGATCGATCCGGTCAAAGATCTCCCAATGGCCAGATCTTTGCCGCGAATATGCAGCTCTGGCCACGTATCCACGGCCAGATGCTGACCATTGGGCCAACGTTTTTTGGTGTTGTCTCCCCACATGCTCCTCTCTGTAATTTCTGCTATAAATACTTCAAATTCAGAAGGCAAATGGATGTATAGGGCAGAGGGGTAGGATTAGCGTTATTGTTCTAGTTTAACTTAGGATTTTTATTTTTCTTCTTGTGTAATTTTCAGTTTTTATGTAATTGAGATTAGAGAGATATTTATGAAGAAAAAAGAGAGAGTGGTTTCAAGCGTGACACTTGATGTAAGTTCCTCCTTTTCTTATTGTTTCTTTATTTAATCAAAGTTACATTTTTTATGTTATTTCTCTTCTTATTTTTGGTGTTTACTTTCTTTTTGCTTGAGTATTATCTATATGAATCTATAGCATCGGAGAAGCCTTGTCATTGAGAGTCCCACCAATAGCACATGATGATGAATTCCTCCTTTTAGTGTCCGTATCATTTCATGTTTGCTCCTTGAAGTTTTGATGATGTAATATGGACGGGAACTGGATCCGATCTTATGAGCTATGTGCTAATCGCCTCTAATTTAAGGTAAACCTTTGCTGATGATTAGAGGTAAGCACTCAACCAAAAGAGGTAAGTATACTTTTATTTTCTCTCTCTCTTTTAGCTTCTTAGTTTAAAAACGATTTTAAAAACAAACATCTTATTCTTCTCTTTTCTTTTGGTTTTTACTCCTTTTCTAACTTAACTCAGTTTCATTTTCCTTTCTCTTTTCAAAACAAAGAAGAAACTCTTAACCAATTTTAGTGATTTAAAAAGAATACTGAAACGTTTGAATCGCTTTCCCTCCTTGTGGATCACGACCCGCATAGCCACTTGCTATAGCGATAATATTGAGAAATCTTAGCACATCTTAATCTTAATTTTTAAACTTTATTTTTTTGTATAGTTTTCACCTTATTCAATGCTCGGAGATCAAGAAAAAACCTACTACCTCTAAGAAGCCCTACAAGAATAAAGCCTTAAGAGCTATATGAGACTCGAAGAGCGGATCCGAAGAGGAAGTGGACACGACAAATGCGTGTTTCATGGCTAATGAAAACACACCTAAGGTATTTCTGCAGCCCTCTTTAGAAGATTATGATTTGACCATGAGGAACTTGGAGAAGCATTTGAAGAGCTTTATAACAAGTATGATTTTCTCAAGAATAAATATTTGAAAATAAAAAAGAAAATGAGCTTTTGTAAAATCAATGTAAAATCAAATACTTGTTGTTCAGAAGAAAAGGAAAGTTTGTTTATTTCTCTTCAAAATACTCAAAAAAAAATTTGATGCTTACAATATTTCATGCAAAACTAAATTTTCTTATTTCGATGAGAATGTAATTTCTTTGATGAAAACCAAGATAAACACTTTGACAACTGTTTTAAACAAATGTGAGTTGGATAAGACTAGATTAGAAGCTATGTTTTCAAAGCGGTAAACTCTAAGAAAACCTCATGTTTTATGCACACAATCATCCACAGTCACAAACACACATGCACAATATGCTACACGCATCCATGCCACACATGCTCATAATGCACACTCACATCATATATTTTAATACGCAAAGGTGTATTCATGCACCTATTGTGGCCGAAAAAGTCACTTGGCAACGTTTTGCTATGATAAGATTAATGCTTTAAATGATCATATTTGGGTTCATAAGACTTACACTCTAGGACCCAAAAAATTTTAGGTATCAAAGTCAACTCCTTTCTTAGTTGATGCAGGTACGCACCAAGGCTCTAAGACGTAGGGAGCGGTGGCATCTTGATAGTGATTGCTCAAGGCACATGACATGGGATATCAACAACTTTGCAACTCTATCAAGGTACCATGAAGGTGATACCGTCACCTTCAGAGGTGACTCTATTGGCCCAAAGGTTACACTCTCCATTTATATACGTTTTGATGATAACAAAACATATAAAAGCTATTTGGTACTAATAAAGATTATAGAATGAATTTCAGGTTTGTACAAGTTGATGGCGCTACAAGCATGTTGTAAGGTTGATGGTCCAAGAGGAATTTTTCATAGGAGAGGAGGCTCTAACTCGGCAACGCAGTTAAGAGACATCTTCCTATATAGTTTTTATATTTTAGTTTGTTAAAGGATAGCATATAGTGTTGAAGTTCAAATTCCCCACACACACAAAATTACACATGTTTTTCAAAAGATTATTTTTGTCTCTTGTGTAAAATATTTTAATAGACCTATTTCAGTATTTGCAAACTCAATTTATTGTATTTTACCAAGTCTTGACAAAAATCATTTTTGAAAATTAACATATCTTCAAAAACATTTCCTCAAAATTTCTGTTTTGACCTGTTGCGGTCGACCGGGCGGTCGACCGGCTCTATTACAGGTCAGAACGGTCGACCGTGCGGTCGACCGCAGTTCTGACCGTTGGGTGCGTGCATGTGTGCACGTTATCCGGTCGAACGGGCGGTCGACCGGACCCCATGTCGGGCGACAGGCGGTTGACCGACTGACTGCACCCACTCTCTGTTTGGTCCGGGCGGTCGACCGGAGCCTGCTAACAGTCAAAATTTTTTGAAAACCGGTCGACCGGCCGGTCGACCGTGAGTGTTTTCTCAGCTAAACGGCTAGTTTTTTAAACATGTTTTAAAACGTATTTTTATTCTCTAAATGTGGTTTTAGGCTGGTTTTGGGTCTTATCCTTCCTGATTAGTCAAATTAACATTTACCCTTTAATCCCTACCTATATCTTATAAATAGGGGTGGATGGGGTTGAGGAGAATTACAACAACATTTGCAAAGAAATCAAAAGTTTGAGTATTCTTGAAAGAAGTTTTATTCTCAGTATTTGTGCTCTAATCTCTGATTTTTCTCTGAAGTTTTTGAATCAAAACTCTCTTCTACTTTGTTCTATTTTTCACTTACAAACCTTGAGCTTCAATCCTATACATTATTCTCTAGGATTTTGTAAAGAAAAGTTTTTCAAAAGAGAGTTTGTGGTCTTTTGATCACCAAGTGATTATTATATTTGTGGCTCCACTACCTCTGGACTAGAAGAGTATGATTGAGGAGTTGAGTACTCCATAGTGGTTGTAATCCTTTGTGGAATTTCTAGTGGATCGGAAATCCTTCTGGGTGAAGGCGGGGACGTAGAGCTGGGTGCTCGAACCTCGAAACAAATCTCTGTGTTTGTGATTGCTTTACTTGTATTATTTACTTGCTTTTCATTCATTCCTATATTGTCAATCTATACTCTCATAACAAGATTGTATTGCACACCTCAAACTCTTATTTAGAGGAATCACGAGGAAGGAGTTCAGAGCCCTTCACGGGGTATTCGGCTTCTAATCTTGCTTTGAGTGATTGTTGCATCATCTCATTTTTAAATTTGTGCATTGATTAGCATAATCACCTATTCACCCCCTCTCTAGGTGATTTCAATTGGTATCAGAGATAGGACTCTAGTTTTTGGCTTCACATCCTTAGAGAGATTCTATAAATTGCTAATCACTATTTTCATATCTTCATTCATACACTAGTAAAGATGGCCGATAACATTAAGACCCCTCCCAAATTTGATGGACTCAACTTTCGCATATGGAAAGTTAGGATGAACATTTTTCTACAATCTTTAGGTAGCCTAGTTGCTAAATCTTTGACCAAGCCTTTTAGTAAACCCGAAAGTGAGGAGGATACTTGGTCCGATCTTACCTCCAAGGAATTTGAGGCTAATTCGAAGGCTCAAAATGCCCTTCTTTTACCATTGAATGTGGATGACTTAACACGGGTTATCCATTGCAAGTCCGCCTATGAGATTTGGCAACACTTATTGGTCACTCATGAGGGAACATCACAAGTCAAGAGAGCTAAAATTGATCTCTTGCGTTCCCAATATGAAAGTTTTAAAATGCAAAAAATGAATCTATTGATGATATGATCACTAAGTTTACTAAAATCACGAATGCTCTTGCTTCTCTAGGTGATAAAATCAACAACGACCAAAAGGTGCGTAAGGTGATTCGTGCTCTCCCTTTATCATGGGAAATCAAAGCTACCACCTTGAAGGAATTGAATGATAAAGACGAGATGGAGCTCATAAGTCTTATTGAAAATCTTAAGACTCATGAGATAGAGAAAAAGGCTAGAGAAGAAGCGGCGCCTCAAAAGAAAAAGTCTTTAGCTTTCAAGTCTACCTCCACCAACTACGATGATGAAGAAGATGATGAAGAGCTATCTCTTTTTGTGAGAAATGTAAAAAGAATATACCATAAGAACAAGCTTAATCATAGAAGGCGATAGGAAGGGAAGGAAGAGAAAAAGATCATATGCTACAACTGTCGGAAACCTGGACACATCTTGGCCGATTGTCCAGATTTCAAGAAAAAGATATTTTCCTTCTTGAAGTAAAAGAAGCCATTTGAAAAGAAGGTATACAAAGCCACTTGAGATTCAGAAAGTGAATCTGAAGATGAAGTTGACATGGCCAATGTGTGTTTAATGGCAAATACACCTAAGGTAACTACCGAACCACATGATGATGATAGTGAAATAAGTAAAGAATTGTTATTACAAGCTTTCATTGAACTTTCAGAAAGTTTTGATTCTAAAAAGGAAGATTGTTTAAAATTGAAAAAGAAAATGAAATGCTTAAAAATCAAATTGCTATTTCTTCAAAAGAAAAGGATGAATTATCTTCTACTCTTATTTCAACAAAAAGTGATTTTGATGCCTATAGAGTTGCTTGCAAAGCTAAATATCCTAAAATTAATGAAAATGAATTTTCTATGTTAAAAACTAGAATAAATGATTTGGGAAATGTTTTAAAAGAATGTGCTTTTAACAATACTAAATTAGAAGAAATGTTTTCAAAGAAGCACATGCATTCTCCTCATGCTAAAAATGATAAAACATCTCATGCTTAAACTCAACATGTTCATCATGCCAACACATTATATGTCAATCATACAAAAACATTTCATGCTCACGAATCACATGTTCATAAACTACATGCTCATTATGCTTTTAAATATAATGTACTTATTGTGGCCGAAATGGTCATTTAGCTAAATTTTGTTATGATCATATAAATAGTACCAATAATCATGTTTGGGTTCGAAACACTAACACATTAGGACCCAAGAAAATATGGGTACCAAAATCAAGCTTTAAATTATTTGATATATGTACACACCAAGACTCCAAGACGTAAGGAGCGGTGATACCTTAATAGTGGTTATCAAGGCATATGACATGGGACATCAACAATTTCGCAACCCTATCGAGGTACGTTGAAGGTGGCACCGTCACCTTCGGAGATGACTCCAAGGGCACCATCATCGGTATAGGTAACATTAAGATCGGTCATCTCCTTTAATTGAAAATGTAGTTCTTGTTGATGGGCTTAAACATAATCTACTTAGCATTAGTCAACTATGTGATTGTGGTCTCAAAGTTGTTTTTTATGAATCTTCTTGCAAAATTTTTGATTGTTAAACCAATGAATCCATTCTCACTGGATTTCGTGAGAATAATGTCTACATTATTGATATGCTTAATTTGGATTGCACTACAAAATGTTTAAATGCTTTTGATGAGATTTCATGGTTATGGCATAGAAGATTAGGCCATGCTTCTTTTGATCATCTTGCTAGAATAAATTCTAAGGAATTGGTGAAGGGTATTCCTTATTTGAAGTTTGAAAAAGACCGCATTTGTGGTGCATGCCAACTTGAGAAACAAACCAAGTCTTCTTTCAAACCAATCAAGGATATCATGACATCTAGGCCATTAGAATTGATTCACATGGATCTTTTTGGACCAACTAAAACTAAAAGCTTAAATGGAAATAGATATATTTTTGTTTTAGTCGATGATTTCTCTCGTTTCACTTGGGTTTTCTTTTTGGAGCATAAAAATCAAACTTTTTCGCATTTTAAGATTTTTCGAAAAAGGGTTGAAAAAGAAAAGGGATTTTTGATTTTATGCATAAGAAGTGATAGAGGTGGTGGGTTTGTCAACAAACTCTTCATGACTTATTGTGATGAAAAAGGAATTAAGCATGAAATGTCATGTCCTAGAACTCCACAACAAAATGGAGTAGTTGAACGAAAGAATAGAACTCTTCAAGAAATGGCTAGGACTATGATAAGTGAATACGGGCTCCCTCAATACTTATGGGCTGAGACCGTAAATAACGCATGCTATATATCTAACCGTATTTATTTGTGTAAAAATACTTCCAAAACTTCTTTTGAAATTTATCATTTAAGAAAACCAAATGTTTCATACTTTAAAGTTTTTGGATGCAAGTGTTTTATTTTGAACACCAAAGATAATTTGAGTAAATTTGATGCTAAGGCTTATGAAGCAATCTTTGTTGGCTATTCTAGTACTAGCAAAGCTTATAGAGTGTTCATTAAATCATCTCTTACTATTGAAGAATCTATGCATGTTAAATTTGAGGAATCTAATGCATTTGTTGAGAATGTTGTAGAGATTGACTTATTAGGTGAGGACATGGAGAAAATATCCTTAAAGGACTTACCCATTTAAGAAGACAAGTAAGAACCTAATGGTGAAGTTCAAAAGGATGAAGTGGAACCATCACAACCACTTCCTAAAGATTGGAGATACGTCTCAAATCATCCCAAAGATCTCATCATATGTGATGTATTAAAGGGGGTAATCACTCGCTCCAAACTCTATGATTTGTGTGGGCATGCATTCATATCTCATTTTGAACCCAAAAACATCCTCGAAGCCGAGGGTGACTCATATTGGTTGCTTGCTATGCAAGAAGAGCTCAATCAATTTGAGCGCAACTAAGTTTGGCATCTTGTTCCTAGACCCCATGATAGACCAATAATTGGTAATAAGTTGAATTTTAGGAACAAGTTGGATGAGTTAGGTAATATTGTTAGGAATAAGGCTAGGTTAGTGGCCAAGGTTATACTCAATTTGAAGGAATCGACTTTGAGGAGACCTTTGTACCTGTAGCACAGCTAGAAGCCATACGGATCACACTAGCTTATGCATGCTATAAAAATTTTAAACTTTTTCAAATGGATGTAACAAGTGCATTTTTAAATGATTTTATTGATGAGGAAGTATATGTTGAACAACCCCCCGGTTTTGTGGATCATATACATCCAAATTTTATTTTCAAACTAGATAAAGCATTGTATGGTTTAAAACAAGCTCCAAGAGCTTGGTATGAAAGGCTTTCTAGTTTTCTTCTATCAAATGATTTTGTTAAAGGCAAAGTAGACACCACATTATTTACTAAACATGTTGGTAGTGACATTCTTATAGTACAAATATATGTTGATGATATAATCTTTGGTTCTACTAATGAATTACTTTGCAAGGAGTTTGAACAATGTATGCAACGTGAATTTGAGATGTCATTGATGGGTGAATTGAACTATTTTCTTGGACTCCAAATCAAGCAAATGCGTTATGGGATCTTCATATGTCAAGCCAAGTACTCCAAGGAACTCATCAAGAAATTTGGGCTTGAAGACTCAAAAATTTGCAACACTCCCATGGCCACCACCACCAAGCTTGATAAGGATGACCAAGGTAAGTGTGTTGACATAAAATTATATAGAAGCATGATTGGTAGTTTGTTGTATTTAACGGCTAGTAGGGCGGATATTATGTTTAGTGTGTGTCTTTGTGCTAGATTCCAATCTTGTCCCAAAAAATCTCATTTAATTGCGGTAAAACACATTATTCGTTATATTAAGGGCACTATTGGAATGGGTCTATAGTATCCGAAGACCGGATAATTCTCAATGACGAGTTTTTCGGATGCCGACTATGCGGGTTGTAGAGTGGATAGGAAGAGTACTAGTGAAATATGTCAATTTCTTGGTAATTGTCTTGTTTTATGGTCTTTCAAGAAACAAAATTCGGTAGCCCTCTCAACCGCCAGGCGGAGTATATTGCGGCGGAGGCTTGTTGTGCTCAAGTCCTTTGGATAAAACATACTCTCCTTGATTATAATTTGCAATATGACTATATTAAAATATTTTGTAATAATTCTAGTACAATTCATATGACTAAGAATGCAAATCAACATAATAAGACCAAGCACATTGAGATTCGATATCACTTCCTTAGAGATCATTTTGAGAAAGGTGATATTGATATTGATTATATTTCTTTCGATTTTCAACTTGCCGATATTTTCATTAAACCACTTGACTACAATAGATTTTCTTTTATATGTGGTGAACTAAATGTTTGTGTTGTTGAATAAGGAAGTTTTTCTTACTATCATATCCCTTTTTGATGTATAACAAAAAGGAGGAGAAATATGTGTGTTTTAGGTTTTATGTTTAGTGCTTATTTTTTATGTTTTGTTTTATGTTTAGTGTTTTGGTGTAGTGTTTGGTGTTTTTGTTTTGTTTTCTTACATAATAAGTTGTTGTTTTATATTTGTTTAATATAGCATTATTTGAGGGGGAGTTTTTACCTCCCTTCTATATCTTGTGTTATAGCTTATATGTTTTGTCATCATATTTGAGGGGGAGTTTTTACCTCCCTTCTATATCTTGTGTTATACCTTATATGTTTTGTCATCATCAAAAAGGGGGAGATTGTTGGCCCAAAGGTTACACTCTCCATTTATATACGTTTTGATGATAACAAAACATATAAAAGCTATTTGGTACTAATAAAGATTCTAGAATGAATTTCAGGTTTGTACAAGTTGATGGCGCTACAAGCATGTTGTAAGGTTGATGGCGCAAGAGGAATTTTTCGTAGGAGAGGAGGCTCTAGCTCGGCAACGCAGTTCAGAGACATCTTCCTATATAGTTTTTATATTTTAGTTTGTTAAAGGATAGTATATAGTGTTAAAGCTCAAATTCCCCACACACACAAAATCGCACATGTTTTTCAAAAGATTATTTTTGTCTCTTGTGTAAAATATTTTAATAGACCTATTTCAGTATTTGCAAACTCAATTTATTATATTTTACCAAGTCTTGATAAAAACATTTTTGAAAATTAACATATCTTCAAAAGCATTTCCTCAAAATTTTTGTTTTGACCTGTTACGGTCGACCGGGCGGTCGACCGGCTCTATTACAGGTCAGAACGGTTGACCGTGCGGTCGGCCGCAGTTCTGACCGTTGGGTGCGTGCATGTATGCACGTTATCCGATCGACCGGACCCCATGTCGGGCGACCGGGCGGTCGACCAACTGACTGCACCCAACTCTCTATTTGGGACGGTCGACCGGGGGTCGACTGGAGCTTGCTAACGGTCAAATTTTTTTGAAAACCGGTCGACCGGCCAATCGACCGTGAGTGTTTTCTCAGCCAAACGGCTAGTTTTTTAAACATGTTTTAAAACGTGTTTTTATTCTCCAAACGTGGTTTTAGGTTGGTTTTCGGTCTTATCCTTCCTGTTTAGTCAAATTAACATTTACCCTTTAATCCCTACCTACATCCTATAAATAGGGGTGGATGGGGTTGACGAGAATTACAACAACATTTGCAAAGAAATCAAAAGTTTGAGTATTCTTGAAAGAAGTTTTATTCTCAGTTTTTGTGCTCTAATCTCTGATTTTTCTCTAAAGTTTTTGAATCAAAACTCTCTTCTACTTTGTTCTATTTTTCACTTACAAACCTTGAGCTTCAATCCTATACATTATTCTCTAGGGTTTTGTAAAGAAAATTTTTTCAAAAGAGAGTTTGTGGTCTTTTGATCACCAAGTGATTATTGTATTTGTGGCCCACTACCTCTGGACTAGAGGAGTGTGATGGGTACTCCATAGTGGTTGTAATCCTTTGTGGAATTTCTAGTGGATCGGAATCCTTCTGGGTGAAGGCGGGGACTTAGAGCTGGGTGCTCGAACTTCGAAACAAATCTCTGTGTTTGCGATTGGTTTACTTGTGTTATTTGCTTGCTTTTCATTCATTCCTATATTGTCAATCTATACTCTCACAACAAGATTGCATTATGCACCTCAAACTCTTATTTAGAGGAATCACGAGGAAGGAGTTCAGAACCCTTCACGGGGTATTCGACTTCTAATCTTGCTTTGAGTGATTGTTGCATCATCTCATTTTTAAATTTGTGCATTGATTAGCATAATCACCTATTCACCCCCCTCTAGGTGATTTCAGACTCAAGGGTAAAATCACTGGTATAGGTAATATCAAGATTGGTGTTTTGGTTGAAAACCTTAAGCATAATCTTTTAATCATTAGTCAAGTATGTGAAAAAAGCTTAAAAGTTATTTTTGATGATTTTGATTGTGATATTTTGGATAAGAAAATAAAAAACTTGTGTTATTTCTGGTTTTCGTGAAAACAATGTTTACATAATTAACAGTTGAGTTTACAATGTAATGCCACTTATTTGAATGCTTTCAATGAATACTTTTAGTTATAGAATAGGAGATTAGACTATGTTTCATTTAACCATCTATCCCAAATTAATTCTAAGGAACTGGTGAAGGGTATTTCTTATTTGAATTTGAAAAGAACCGCATTTGAGATGCGTGCCAACTTGAGAAACAAACCAAGAAACCAAGTCCTCTTTCAAAACAATAAGGATATCATGATATCAAAACCTCTAAAGTTGATACATATGATTTGTTTGGTCCAACTAAAACTAAAAGTCTTAGTGGAAACTATTTTGTTTTTTCTTTAGTTGATGATTTTTCAAGGTTTACATGAGTTTTCTTTTTATAATATAATGATGAAGCTTTTTCGTATTTTCATATTTAGAAAAAGAGTTGAAAATGAAAAAGATTTTCTGATTTTGTGCATTAGGAGTGATAGGGGTGGTGAATTTATCAACTATTCTTTTATCACTTATTGTGAGGATGGAATCAAACATCAGTTTTCATGTCCTAGAAATCCACAACAAAATGAAGTCATTGAAAGAAAGAATTGGACTCTTCAAGAAATGGTTAGGACTATGATTAGTGAATATAGACTCCCTCAATATCTATGGTCAAGGCTATAAACACTTTATGTTACATTAGGAATAGGATTTACTTTTACAAAAATTTCAATAAAACTCCCTTTGAAATTTACTATTTAAGCAAACCAAATGCTTCCTATTTTAAAGTTTTTGAATGTAAATGTTTTGTTTTAAATACAAAAGGAAATCTAGAAAAGTTTGATCTAAAATCTTTTGAAGCTATTTTTGTTGGATATTCTAATACAAGTAAGGTTTATAGAGTCTTCAATAGATCAACTTTAACTATTGAAGACTTTATGCATGTTAAGTTTGAGGAATCTAATGCTCTTGTAAAGAATATTGTAGAGATTGATTCTTTAGGTAAAGACATGAAGAAGATTTATTTGAAAGACTCACCGGTACAAGAAGAAGAAGACAAACCAAAGGATGATGCAAATTATGAAGTCCAAGATGTTGAAGTGGAACCAACTCAACCACTTTCAAAGGATTGGAGATACGCTATAAGTCATCCCAAAGATCTTATCTTAGGTGATGTATCTAAGGGGTAATTACTCGCTCCAAACTCCAAAATTTATGCAGTTATGTTGCATCATATTACACATTGAGCCCAAAAATATCCTCGAGGCTAAGGATGACTCATATTGGTTACTTGCAATGTAATAAGAGCTCAATCAATTTAAGCATAATCAAGTTTGGCACCTTATTTCTGGCCCCTGATAGGGACATTATTGGCACAAATGGATTTTTGGGAATAGATTGAATAAGTCGGGTAATGTAATTAGGAATAAAGCTAGGCTAGTGGCCCAAGGTCACACCCAAATTGAAGGCATCAATTTTGAGAAAACCTTTGCACCCGTAGCACGGCTCAAAGCCATACGGATGAGCCTTGCATTTTCCTCATTTAAGGATTTAAATTTTTTTCAAATGGATGTTAAAAGTGCATTTTTGAATAGTTTTATTGAAGAGGAGGTGCATATTGAACAACCCCCTGGGTTTGTTGATCCTACACATTCTGATTTTATTTTCAAATTAGAAAATGCTTTGTATGGTTTAAAACAAGTTCCAAGAGCTTGATATGAAAGACTTAGTAGTTTTTTGGTTGAAAATGATTTTGTTAAAAGCAAAATTGATACCATCTTGTTTCAAAGCATATTGATAATGATATCTTGATAGTACAAATTTATGTTGATGATATCCTTTTTGGATCTACTAATGAAAAGCTTTGTAAGAATTTTGAATCATACATGAAGGAAGGGTTCGAAATGAGTACGATGGGAGAGCTCAAACTATTTCCTTGGACTCCAAATCAAGTAAAGGAGTAATAAGATCTTAGTTAATCAAGCCAAGTATATAAGAGAGCTTATCAAGAAATTTGGGTTAGAAGATGAGAAGATAAGCAAAACTCTCATGGCTTCTACAACCAAGCTTGAAAAGGATGAATAAGGTAAAAATATTGACATTAAACTCTATCATAGCATGATTGGTAGTTTGATTTACTTGACGGCAAGTAGGTCGGACATTAATATTTAGTTTTTGTTTGCGTGCCAATTCCAATCTTATCCTAAAGAGTCTCATATGATTGCGGTAAAACACATTATTAGATATCTTAAGGGCACTATAAGATGAGCTTGTGGTATCTAAAAACCAGACAATTCTCTATGATGAATTATTTGGATGCCGACTATGCTGGTTGTAGAATAGATAGGAAGAACACTAGTGAAACCTATCAATTTCTTAAAAATTGTCTAGTTTCATGGTCTTCTAAGAAACAAAATTTCATAGTCTTCTCAACCATCGAGGTGGAGTATGTTGTGGATGGGGCTTATTGTGCATAAGTTCTTTGGATGAAATATACTCTCCTTGATTATAATTTGCATTATGATCATATTAAAATATTTTCTGATAGTACTAGTACTATTCATATGGCCAAGAATGCAAATCAACATATTAAGACTAAGCATATAGAGATTCAATATCACTTTTTTAGAAACCATTATGAGAAAGGAGATATTAAAATTGATTATGTTTCTACCGATTTCTAATTGGCCGATATTTTTACTAAATCTCTTAAGTACAATAGATTTTCTTTCATTTGTGGTGAACTAAATGTTTGTATGATGTATACATGATGTTTTAAGTTTATGAGTTTCCTTAGTTTCATGAGTTTTAGATCACTTTTATGAAAATTTTCAATTAAGTTGAGTTTTTTTTAATTGGTATCATGTAAAATTTCAAGAGATCTATTTTCAATTCATATTTGAATTTTCAGAATTGGTATTTCTTTTTTTGATATATGACAAAAAAGGGAGAAGAATTTTGAGTTATTTAATTTAGATTGAGTTATTTGTTTAAGATTTTCATGCAATTACCTCTTATCTATTCTCATGTTGTATGTAATATTTAATTATTGGTATCTTATTTTTTATTGCATACTTATTTTGTGGTTGGGAGGCATGGAAGGTGGTTGGCCCGTTTATGCATAATATTTTATATTGCAAAATTCATATTTATATACATATGACTTGCTTGTTATTACTATATCTTTTAGTCATGTATGATTGAACCTGATATATGAGCATAATTTTAGGGGGAGCTTTTTAAGGTCTTTATTTCATTTATTTTAAATAACTCATGTGTTTTATCATTTCAAAAAGAGAGAGATTGTTGGCCTGAGTGTACAATCACCTATTTTATTTTGATGATTACAAAATCATGTAGTTATGAGGTATAAATAAAGTTCAAATGTTTATAAGCTTATAGTGTTCAAGATATAGATTGTGTTTCATTTTTCCTCTAAAGGAAGGTTTTAAAGTGATCAAGTTGATTCAAAGAGAGGATTCAAGCTCGAACGATCAAAACGTGAATTTTGAAGAAGCGCTCTTAAAGGAAACTTGAAGATAGAGTAAACATAAGTAAGAACTTAGAATGTTTAAGTTTTGGTGATTGAATTGATGCTCAAGAAGTATTGCACACACAAAAGATTTCAATGCCTAATTTTGGCTATGAACATGTTTTACAAAATGTTTATTGTTACATGTCAAATATTTTCTCAAATTTTTATACCCACTTGTGTACATGTATTTCAAAGCCTATATTTTGCCAAAACTATTATTATACATAAATAAATTGTTTTGGAAATGTTTTCTATTTCAAAAACTATCTTTAATATGATTTTTAGGGTAGGTCAGTTGACCGACCGGTCGACCGCCCCATGTGCAAAGTATATGCACAGCGGCCAGTCGACGAGCGGTTGACCGTCTGGGCACAGTCTGCTTGTGCACGTTTGTCAGTTGACCGACTAGTCAATCACCAAACTTTAGCTGCCCTCTGTTGGGCACTTTGGTCGACCGACTGGTCTACTGGACCATTTGTCAGAACTTTCTGTTTGTTTTGATCGACTGACCGGTTGACTGATGGCAAATTGCTAGTTTTTGGACTAGCTTGCCGGTCAGCGGCTGGTCAACCAACAAGTTGTCTCTGCCATAGGAACGACTACTTTTTTGAATCTGTTTGATTTCTGACTTTTTTCAACAGGTATTTTGGCCTTTTTGGGTTTTAATCACTTGGATTAATCCTAGATTTCACCTCTAATGATATTTACTTATTGCTTATATATATTGGTCATTGTATAGGGTGAAAAAATAAGTTTTTGATACAAGTTTTTGAAATCAAAGTTTTTAAAGAAAAATCAATTTTTTGCTTTCAAGTTTCAACTTTCAAGAGCTCTCAATTCCTAATCAATCTCTGCAAGTTTTTAGCTCTCAAATTCAATTTTCTCAACTGATTTTTATCTCATACAAACTTCTTGAGTTTCATTTCTCCACTCAAAACTCTAGAAAGTTATAAAGAGAGAGTTTGTGATCTTTATGATCACCTAGAGCTTATAAAGCTTCATTGGCTTAGTGTTACATCTTGTGTAAAGGATTGAAGGTTGGAGTTATGTACGAGTCTTGTATAGACCTTATAGTTATGATACATTTGTGGTAATTGATGTGCACGAACTGGCAAATGCACCAGTCGTGTAGCAAGTAATATTCTAGTGAATAGAGTATCATCCCACGAAGAGTGTGTTAACCAAGTACCAACTAATTGTTCCTAATTCTATTTGAAAATCTCAATAACATTAAAGATTTAAACTAATAGACATAACTATTCTTAACTAAAAGTAAATTACTTGTTAAGCTGTTTTGATGAGAAAAAGGTAAAGCAATGGATTTCAGTAGATTATATTAAATATAGATCAAGTATTAACCAATCATCTACATATGTTAACAATCAAAGATCACAAAAATAATTAATACTCTTTCTCAAGCAATATTAATTCTATCTTTTAAATCTAGAACCTATAATCTCTTAATCTAATAGGTTTACTAGTAAAATAAGTATTAAGTACAATTGATCTAATACAAGATTGCACAATCTCTTATCCTCAACTTGTCGAGATGTGGTTCCTAATTCTTATGATGCTATACTAAATTATCAACTCTCGGTCTATAATTTAGTCATCAAAATAATTGTGGTCATCAATTGAAAAACATAAAAATAATATTAGGAACTTAACATGTATGTAGTTTCATGGGTTAACCCTAATTACTTGTCTATATTTTCATATAATCTACTTCCATTAATGCCTTACTAAAAGAAATTAGTTCATAACTAGTAAATTGCAAAACATAGAACTAAAAGAAAATATTATGCAAAAATTAAATAAAGAGAGAGAGGGAAGAAAGCACCAATAGAAAAACCTTTTCTCCTTGACTCCTTACTGTTTCTTTTTCTCCAATTTAGGAATTCAATGGTAGCAACAAAATCTTTACTAATTTGAAACTTAAATTTAAGAGAAAAAAATTGCATTGTAATATACAAGAGGTGTCATGCTTTTATAGGTTCTAAAGACCTTTCCTAACCCTCAGCGACTATGCAAAGTCGTTTCTAAATTAAAACATAAAATTCTACAAACAATTACGTCAGCATGAGCACCATAGCTCGGCTACGCAGCCGAAATCTCAGTTGTATAGCTGAGTTTCTAGTTGTACTGTACGCCGCTTTTGACTCAAATTTGACTGATGAGCTGGCATTCCCTGTTGACTAGTTCACGACTATATAGCCGAATTAATAGCTACTCAGCCGAACTTTTGATCCTTTCAGCTCTCAGATTTCTGTGAAAATTCTACTTTTCTATGAAGATTCTGCTAAGATATTTCAGTTTGTTCTTGGGTCTCTGGTTCTGCACCCTCCTCTTCACTTGATAAAGCGATAGTTCGCCGATTTTCTCTCTCTTTGTAAAATGTGCTCTTGACCTAATATCTGCAAAATATAGTCAAGAAATACCAATACATAATTAAATATGACAAACAATAGGCATAAAAGTGATGCAAAAAATATATAAGGCTCATACATCACACCCCATGCCTAACTTTTGATAGTCCTCGAGCAAAATCCTAAAAAGAAAAGTAATAATAATAAAAAAAATCCTAACTCACTTTCGTAAGAATCACGGTTGCACTTAGCACGTGCAACAAGCTGTTAAACTCTTAGGTTACCCTAGTGAACGAGTGTTGTCTTGTGAGGGTTTTCAGTGAATTACACCAGCAAAATTCGGTGAAAGGGAAATAGATAATAAAAGATTAAGATAAAAATGATAACAAAAAATATGGATAACTTAAAATAAAGAAATAGATAAAATAAAGATAAAGATAATTTTTTTTGAATTGGTAATCATCACTAATATATAAGTTCCATAGTTACCATAAATAATCATCTTTAAGTTCAATCTCCTATCAACAATCCTATCATCTAATCATAAAATTTTGCAAATCTTAGCATCTATTACCAACTTTTCTAAGTTTCCAATCCTATACATCTTTATGAAGATGTGATAGCTCTTAACTTAGGACTTTGATTCAAACTTTTCTTACTTAAACTTTTTTTTACAATATAGAAGTTTTGAAGTATTACCACTTTGTTGCCCTTTAAGCACTTATCTCTTCTTCTTCCTTTTTTTTCTTCACACATATAACTCATCCAATTCTTTTCGTGTAAATATCAAGGTTCTTGAGGCCAAGATACCTAACTAATTGATCATTAGACTTGTTAATACATATAACCCTTTTTTTCATTTTAATTTACCTAATCATCTTCTATGTAAATACTAGGGCTTCTTGAGGCCAAAATATCTAGTTAATCAATAAT
Organism: Agave tequilana; assembly: GCA_038442645.1. Lineage (NCBI taxonomy): Eukaryota > Viridiplantae > Streptophyta > Magnoliopsida > Asparagales > Asparagaceae > Agave > Agave tequilana. The sequence goes on from JAVJIF010002941.1 coordinate 71,215, forward strand.
TAAGTTCGTTATACTTTTTATTTTTTAAAGTATTAAGTAATTCTCATAAGTGTCAACAAAATCCCCTTCAAAGTTTTCTGGTGGAAAAAAAAGGCATTGGATAAGAGCAGAGCATTGTGAGACAGAGAGAAAGGGTAACATTTGGAGAGCACTTTGGCGAATCAAGAGATCTACTTTCTCACTTCAAAGAATTCAGAGAACCACTTCTCTAATCCTACAAGAATAAATTCAGGGTGCTAATACATTAAGATCTTCCTCTCTCAAGAAATTTCCAAAACCAAGTGAGAAAGAATTCCTTAAGACTCGGTCGATCGCATCATTAACAGAACAAAGTGGTCGCGCGTTGATCACTTCCACTAGCACACTTCTGCCCATCCTCAAGGGGTAAAAGAATGACTCAAAACTTACTGATTCAGTGAAGCAGACAGTAAGTCAGATATTGCCTTTGAAGAGGCTTAATCAGGTCTGTGAGGCTAAGTCAGTTCAATAATCATCCTAAGTTTTAAACTAATGTGTAAGTTTAGATAAGATATATATTCATGTTAACAAAGTCTAGATGGCAATAAAATTTAAGAATTTTTCTTTATTTCTACTCAAAAAATTAAGATTCCATCAAGTTTATTTTCTTATCCAATTCAAGTTATATAGTTACTAATTTCCTTACAACTTGATCAACTTACCATATATATATATATATATATATATATATATATATATATATATATATATATATATATATATATATATATATATATATAAAAGAAAATAACTAGAAAAAATCTAAAAGAAAAGAAAACCTAAACCTACAACTCGCCCTTATGTGTGTCTCCCTCTCTTTCCTCTGCTACTACCTCCCTTCGAATGTGTCCTCATAAATTGTGATCCTTCTTTCTTTTTCTTCTTCCTCTTATTCTTTCTATATGTTCAGTTTATCCCTTCCCAAATTAATGTCATTAATTTCCTATTGTCCTTTGGTGGTTCTTGTTCAAAGAACTCATCATCTTCATCTTTGGATTCAGTAGATGTTGAAGATGCTATGACAACATGTTCTTGCAATATAGCCGGAGTCTAATTTATTTGTAAGGAAGCTTGATAAGAAGAAGACACAAATTCAATCACAATTTTCTCTTTCATGCATGGCCAAGTTGAATTCCGCATCTTACATCCATTCTTTGTAAATTTGAGTTACAAGTATAAGTAATGGAGGAAATGTCTTACGCCTATCATTCGCACTACCAATGGTATCTAAAAGTGCGGCACATGCAAAAGTGTTTCTCCTTAGTCATCAATATATAAACAATATGCAATGTTTGATTGTTAAAAGATGAAACATGTGAAACACCCAAAACATTTTAATGCAACCATCTACATAAAGCATACACATTTCTATGTGTTGTTTTAGCGCTAATCCCTCCTCCTTGAGCCAATTTACAATGATCCCCCATTAGATGAAAGGATTTTCCAAGATTTTCAGGATTTTGAATCCCACATTCACCAAGAGGAATACCTGTTAACTTTGAAATTATTTGTAAATATACAATATTCAAGTCCCCTCTCCAATTTACCTCATACCCCATGGTCTCTATCAATATTGTTCTCATTAAATCCATCATAAAATTCTTGCACTAGGCTAGGGATATAAAATTCAAAGGTGTTTTCATGCAGCAAATAATCCCAACTCCTAGCCCTAATTTGTTCTAAAAAAATACATATCAAATGCTTCAAATATGATAAAGAAATTACGCTCAGCAAATATTTTAGCCAAAGATGCAAAAACAGTAAATGAATCTATGGAAAAGATAAAGATCAGAAAACTTATCGCCCCTAAAAATTTCAGGGGGCTAGATCTGCAGGATGTCGCCTACGTGGCTGAGATTTCGGCTGCTAAGCTAACTTTCTGCCTCGAATTGCGTGAATGTGGTGATGAAGTTGCTGGTTTCCTGTCTCTGATCGCAGGCAGCTCTGTTGAAAATTTAGAGACTCAGGGTGTTATGGAGAAAGAGAAAGGTTAAGTTAGTATATATAGGGGGTAAAAGTTGTATACAATCTCAAAATTACCCTCAATGACTTCTGACTCTTTCAAAACCCTAGGTTAATCTGGGCACTTTTGAAAAAAAATTATGAAAATCTCTCCCCCATACCTAAGACGTGCTATGTCCTCATGCACAAAAAGAGTAATCCCCACAAAATATGAAAATTAAATGATATCAAAATTATCATAATAATAACTGAAATAATTTATCAGACCATAAAAATATTTTAAAATATAGAAAATATTGAAATCTTGAAAAGAAATCACCTGAAATTTTTTTTATTATTTGTTTGCTGTCAAAGTTCGGCTATGTAGCCGAATAATCGGCTATACAGTCGAACTTTTTCTCCCATAGCTCTCTGTTTTAAACTAGCCTTTGTTGGTGTATTTTTGTGGTTCCTTTTACACCTGTACTGCTGACATCTGATAGGGGTACCTGATAAACAACAAACACAAATTAAACTAGGAGAATAAAAAAATTAAAAGAAAAAAATTAGAAAACTTGAGTTGCCTCCCAAGAAGCGCTTTAAGTTATAGTTATTAGCTAGACTGTCTTTGAATTCTCAAGTGGCCTCATCAAGAAGGAAGGAAGCTTTGTGATTGTTGATGTCGCCTTCCACATATGATTTCAGTCTTTGGCCATTCACCTAGAACGTTCCTTTTGTTGCGCTATGAATTTCTATCGCTCAATGTGAAAAAACTTGAGTTACCTCAAATGGTCCCGACCATCGTGAGTATAGTTTGCCTGGTAAGAATCTAGAATTGAAGAGAAGCACTTTCTGTCCTTTTATGAATTCTCTCCGCATAATATGCTTGTCATGCCATCTCTTCATCCTTTCTTTATATATCTTTGCGTTCTCATAAGCATTGTTGTGAAATTCCTCCATCTCATTAAGTTGCAACAATCTTTTCTCTCCCACCATTTGCATATCAAAGTTTAATAGCTGCATTACCTAATATGCTTGTGCTCCAATTCCATTGAAAGATGACATGCCTTATCATAGATCATGCGATAAGGAGACATACTAATTGGTGTCTTGAATGCTGTTTTATATGCCCATAATGCATCATCAAGCTTCAAGGACCAATCTCTTCTTAAAGTATTCACCATTTTCTCTTGGATTTTCTTGAGCTTTCTGCTTGAAACTTCCACTTGACCACTTGTTTGTGGTGATATAGTGTGACCACATGGTGCTTTACTCCATATTTGAGTAATAAAGTCTTGAATTGATGATTATAAAAGTGTTTCTCATCATCACTAATGATTGCCCTTGGTGTACCAAATCTTGTAAATATATTCTTCTTTAAAAATTTTACTACCACTCTTGCATCATTTGTTGGTAAGGTAACAACTTCTACTCATTTAGAAACATAATCCACCACAACAAGGATAAATTGATTTGAAAAAGAAGACGAGAATTGGCCCATGAAGTCAATACCCATACATCGAATACTTCTACCTAAAGGATGTTATTGAGAAGCATCTCGTTTCTTCTAGGAATATTGCCTCTTCTTTGACAAGCATTGTAGGATCTATAAATAAGCAACACAAATACTAGAGGGGGGTGAATAGTATTTATAAACTTTTTAATTAAAACTATTTGTAGGAAAGTAAAATTCACAGAATAAAACTCAGAAAAATGCAAACGAAAGACAAAAATTTTATGCTGGTTCGGTCCTTGTGACCTACATCCAGTCCCCAAGCAATCCACTTGAGATTTTTCTTTCCTGATTTGGATACACCCAAAACCAACACCTGTACACCACTTGACAAAACACCCTTTGTCAAATGTGTACAACTCCTCTTACACCAAGAAGACAACGACACCTTGTACAACTTCTCTTCTACACCAAGAAGACGCTCATGTACAATACTTCTCTTTAAGTGATTACAATCAATCCTATAAGCCTTGAATCTGTATGTGATTGTGGACAAGATCTCTTATAGGTAGACTTTCAGAATTCTTCATAATAGAATAAGAATTGGTGAAGAAACAGAAAGTAGAAGCAAGTTTTCAGAAAAATAGAATTTTGAACAGAGTTTTTGGGCAGAAAACTTGTGTTTTTAATTGGTGAATTGATCCTAGGATAACATTCCTATTTATAGGTGAAATCTATAGTCAGTTAGGGAAGTTATCAATTCAAATTTGAAATTTAAAACATTGGTTGAAACACTAGAAATCAGTAACTGTTTAACAGCCAGAAACTGCTGTTAGTCGACTAGAGGTGGAGGTTAGTCGACTAGAAGAACAAATTTTGCCATGGTTAGTCGACTAATATAAGAGGCAAGTCGACTATATCAAGACTGATACAGATAACAAGTTTCTGGAAATCATAATTAGTCGACCAGTAGAACATGGTTAGTCGACTAGGGTCTAGAGGTAAGTCGACTAATACTGCTAAACAGAGAACAAACAGAGAGTAGGAATATTTTTGTGAAAGGCCTTAGTCGACTGTATAATAGATCAAGTCGACTAGGTGATAGGTTAGTCGACTATAGCTGGGTATAATCGACTATATCACTATAGTGTGTGTGATTAAGGATTTTAAAAAAAATTCTAAAAAAACACAAAAATAGTCAAAGTCTTCATATGAGTTTGAGCAACTAGAACTCTATATAAATGCTTAAGATAAAGCTCTAAATGCATATGTATCACTTTATTATCCATCATCAAAATCTTTCAATCTTTAAGCTTCAACATTCTCCCCCTTTTTGATGATGACAACCTGTGCATGAAAACTCCCCCTGCAGTGAGCAGGTTATAACAAACATATATATATAACAAGTGTTCTTGTTCCCCCCTGCATGAGTCATATATCCATAATCATATATCCATATATCTTTAATCATATCACAACACACATATCACATATAGCAGTACAGATATAACACACAATAACACAAACATTCTCCCCCTTTGTCATCAACAAAAAGAGAAATAGCATAGATCATAAAGAGACACATGAACAACCAACATTTGCATGACAAAATAGAAAATGTCAAGTAGTATAATAGAAAACTAAAAGAGTCATAACAAAAATAAAATACAAAAAGATGCAAGAAGTAAATATAAGATCAATGGTTAGAATCAAATATAGATAGAGATCGGATCCAAAATTAATGATATGGGTCGGGTTCGAACGAAAAATATCCAATAACAGAACACAAATTTTGACAGGATTAGTCGACTTTGGTTTGGTGACTAGTCGACTACTCTACCTTTTAGTCGACTAGTTGGTCGATATAGTCGACTAACCCTTAATAGCTCAAAAACCCCATGTTTCTGTTAGATGCAATTAGTCGACTGGTCAACTGTTAAGTCGACTGGTAACTTATTAAGTCGCGACTAATAAGTGAAAAATGTCTTAAAATAATTCAAAAAAGTTATTTAAAGATCAGAAATATTGCAAATATCCAAATCTCTTCGAAATCTCATAAAAATATCTTTTTTAAGAGGTTTTGTAAAAATATCTACAATTTGATTATCAGTTGATATAAAATTTAGTAAAATATCACCTTTTAAAGCATGATCACGTAAAAAATGATGGCTACTATCAATATGCTTAGTACGTGAATGATGAATTGAATTTTTAGATAAGTTAATAGCACTGGTATTATCACACATAATAGGTGAATTTGTGATAGACATGCCATAATCAAATAAGATTTGTTTCATCCATAAAATCTGAGTACATGCAACACTACCAGCAATATATTCTGCTTCGGTTGTTGATAATGATATAGAATTTTACTTTTTATTGAACCATGATACTAGTGAATGTCCCAAAAAGTGACAAGTACCACTAGTACTCTTCCGATCAGATTTACATCCAGCAAAATCAGCATCACTATATGATAGTAAATCAAATGTACTTGATTTCAGATAAAATAAGTCATAGTTGATTGTGTTATTAATATATCGAAGAATCCTTTTCACTGCATTAAGATGTGATTCCTTAGGATTTGATTGATATCTAGCACATAAGCAAATACTGAACATAATATCTAGTTTACTTGAAGTAATATATAGTAAAGAACCAATCATACCTCGATATAGTTTCTGAGCTACATTCTTACCATTTTCATCTTTGTCTAGGAATATAGTAGTACTCATGGTAGTGTTTTACGATCAGAATTTTTCATACCAAATCTTTTCAGAAGTTCCTTTGCATACTTGCACTGGGAAATGAATATTCCATCATTCATTTGCTTTATTTGCAGACCGAGAAAGTAAGTTAGTTCACCCATGTGGCTCATCTCGAATTCACTCTGTATAGTCTTAAAAAATTCTTGACAAAGATTATCGTTAGTAGATCTAAATAAAATATCATCAACATATATTTGAATAATTAAGATATCTTTATTAATATGTTTAATAAAGAGAGTTGTATCTGCTCTTTCCATCTTAAAATCAGAATTTAACAGAAAACTTTTTAATCTATCATACCAAGCACGGGATGCTTGTTTTAAATCATATAAAGCTTTTTTCAGTTTAAAAACATGCTTTGAAAATTTTTCTTATTCAAAACCTGAAGATTGTTTAACATAAACAGTTTCTTTAATAAAATCATTTAAAAAGACACTTTTAACATCCATTTGATAAAGTTTGAAATTCATAAAGCAAGCAAAAGTAAGTAAAATATGAATTGATTCAAGCCTAGATACTAGTGCATAAGTTTCATCAAAATCAATACCTTCTTCTTGATTGTATCCTTGTGCTACTAACCTTTCTTTGTTCTTAATAACTTGACCTGATTCATCAAGTTTGTTCTTAAAGACCCATCTGGTACCGATGACTGGATGATCAGTAGACGTTGTACAAGATCCCAAACATCATTTCTGACAAATTGATTCAACTCTTCTTGCATTGCAATTTCCAAAAATCATTTGCACATGCTTCTTTGATAGCATAAGCATCTTTGTAACGAAGGCCAATAAAATCTAGATTGAAATATGTAATACCCCGTTCCTGGAATACGTACTTAGTTGCGTATTCAGTTTTTCGATCGTATTTTTTCGATTTACTTTCTGTATTTGACCGATTTCAGTTTCAAATATTATTTTCCAATATTTTAGATTTTATATGATTTTCTAGAATTTTCCTGAATTAATTGAAAATCTTCAAAACCGGTGTCGACCAGTGTCGCTGATCGATTCCCGGATTTTTATCTTACAAACAGTTAGGAAATTCTAGAAAGTCCTTTAGGCATTATTTCTTAAAATCGTATTTCTTACCTAAATACTTTTTTGGGAATTTTATGATTTTATGAAAATTCCACCGGAGTCGGTAGCTAACTGATTCCGGGATTTTTAGTTTTAAAACTATAAATTATTTCTCTAAACGAATTTCACCATGAGTCTTAAAATATTATTATTGATTTTTGATAAATTTTACGAGTCGTTCCAAGATACTTGATTTCGGGACGATTTCGGTATTTTCCGAAATGTTTTCCGCATCTTCGACTTAAACCCGGGAAATTGTCTTTTCAATATTTTCATTTTCCAAGCCAAAGAAAATATCTTCTCCTTTTTAAATTCTTTTCTTTTTCCTTTTTCTTTATTTCTCTTCCTTCCTCCACAAGCCACAAGATTTTCCAATTTTCCAAAATTCCAACCTTTTCCAAAATTCCAACAAACTCCACACACTTCTACCATTAATACCCCTCTTTCTCTCTCTCTTCCATGGCCGGCCAAGTGGCCAAAAGAGGGACACCTCATCCTCTCCTATTTGCAAAAACCCCCTCTCTTCTACATAAATTGCACCTCCTTCACAAAATCAAAATCTTATATAAACTTTTCCTTTACATTTTTATTTCTTTTCTTCACTTCAACAAAGATTTGGCCTTCACCAAAATCCCTCCTTCACCTCAACCCCAACTCCAAAAACACCACAAAGTCATCATCTCCATCTCAAGCAACTACAACTTTTGGATTGGGATCGTGTCTATTATCGCCGAGGATCAAGTTGTCGGCAACGCTCCTTTCGAACGCGTATAGCTCCAATTAACCATTCGTGTGAGTATTTTTACTCACCAAGACTTGTAAACTTTTTAGTATACTTGTGTTTACAATTCATGTACACTTGTGCCTTCAAAATCATGCTTTTGGCCTTCAAATTCAACCATCAAATTCTGTTCTGTACCCTGTTTTCAGACCACGATTAGTCGACTTGACCTAGGAGTTAGTCGACTTGAAATCCTTATTTGAAACGACCCCTGTTCTGAAACACAGTTTTAGTCGACTTATCTTGATTATTAGTCGACTAACTTTTCCTGAAAATAAACCCCAACTCTCTGGAAATCACTGTTAGTCGACTTACCTTAACTATTAGTCGACTATAGATCATTGTTAGTCGACTACCCTTTCCACCATAGTCGACTAACTTTTCCTGAAACAGAATTCCAACTCTCTGGAACCCAGTTTTAGTCGACTAGTCCAGACTGTTAGTCGACTAGAGACCACTATTAGTCGACTAACCATTCCACCTAGTCGACTAATTTAGGCTGTTTATTATAGTTGATTTCTTTTCTGAATTTGGATCATACCCTTGATACATGTGGGATATATTATTCTTGTTTATGCTTCATGAATGGTACTTCATGACCTGTTACTTGATGGATGTTACCTCTTGTTACTTCATGGCTTGTTATTGTATATTCTCATTTCATAACTTGTTAATTAATGAATATCACCACTTATCATGCTATCTCTTAACACCAAGTATGATACACTTGACTTTTGTATAAAATGGACCAACTTACATTGGGTCGGGGGAAAACATGTGGATATCAATATGTGTTCATGTTTACAGTGGTATTAGGTATGTTGTGCAACTATATTTCCGGTCTGACCTGAGGGCCTCCAGGGGATCGAGGGGAGTGCTTGCTCCCTCATTACTGGTACCATCATGATAAAGGGCATACATAAGTCCCTCCTGTTAGCCTAGCGGCTGGTTTCCGTCACCAAGCAACGGAACAATCCTGGACCGTTGTCCCGGGCATGTACGGGACCCACTGTAAACATAGTTCGTTGATAATCCCGCTGGTTTCCAATAACAACCTTGCTTTACTAGGATATGGATCTATGTGCCCTGGGACGCTGGGTCACATAGCTAGATATCACAGTAAGACAAGTAATAATAATAATAGACTCTAACTGTGGATTCATTGTATTCTGACTTTATCTCTTCATACTTTCATTTCTTGCTAATTGATATTCATTATGTTGTTTTATCTTTCTTATTCATGTATCTTAGCCATTTGGCTGTAGTCTGTTCTTTGTTGGGAGGTCCTGACTCCCTTGGATTTGTATGTTCAGGTTCTGAAGCTTGGATCGAAGTGGAACCGTCCACTGAAGATCAAGCTTTTCTTAGTAAGCAGGCAGACTAGCTCCAGTCCTTGTGCCAGATCTCTCTCTTTGACTCACGGGATCTTCATCCTACTCGTGAGCATTTTGTGTTCATATTGTATCTTTTACTTTTGGACTTGGTTGTGATATAAGACACATGTAATGTGTAATATTTTATCATATCTTGTGATAACTTGTACTTGTACTTTTAAGTTGGCATATGTATGTATATCACGCTTTGTCGTGTACTCTGATCCTTGTTGTACTAAATGCTTAGCGTATATACGTGGGGGCATTTTCTGACCTACGTATATACGTCGCAGTGACGTCTCCGTATCCGTGGAATCGGGGCGTTACAGGTTGGTATCAGAGCCAGGCTCTCACACCTATAGTACAATCAAGCAGCAAATTAATGAAATTTGCTATTGCCAACTACAATGTACAAAGTTATCTAGTCCTTCTTGATTCCTTCTTGATTCCTTCCCTTATATCCTAAAATCCTTCCATTTTTCCAAATTCCAGTTATCTTTTACCAACTAAGTATGGAGAGAAGGTCGGGTCGTAACAACTTTGGGCAAGCATCAAATGGACCCACGGGAGAGAATGTCGATATTCTGAGGGTTATTCAGTCAATGATGGAGAATCAGCAACAACAGACGGAACTCCTTCGGCAAGAGTTAGCAGCTCCAAAGGAACAGAGGCCGGGAAATATTTCAGACTTCAGACGGCTGCAACCAGCCATATTCACGGGTGAAGAGAAACCCCTGGATGCTGAGCAATGGCTGACAGATACCTCAGACTTGTTGAATGCAGCTCGAGTTCCAAAGGAGAATCAGGTGGAGGTTGCTAAGGTTCAATTGAAGGATATAGCCAGAACATGGTGGCTAGCTGAGGAGGCAAGATTGGAGAAGCCTGTCACCTGGGACACATTCTCCAAGAGTTTCTATAGCAGATTCTTCCCTGCCACTGCTCAGAAGGACATGGAAGAGCAGTTTATCCGACTTCAGCAATGGAATAGGTCCGTGGACGAGTATGCCGCGGAATTTCTCAGACTTAGCCGCTTTGCTCCATACATGGTAACTGATGAGGAGAAGCGGGCAAGTAGATTTCAGCAGGGCTTGCAGATGGACATCCAGGTCTTCTTAATGCCCCAGCAGCTGAAGACTTATTCAGAAGTTCTCACCATAGCTCGAGAAGTGGAGCGTGGGCTAGAGAAGAAGCAAGTGAACCAGATGAGGAACCAGGCCATGAAGAGGCCATTTCCACCAATAGGAAGAGGAGGCCCATATAGAGCAGCAAAGGTTCAGACAATGAGGCAACCATTCCGACCAGCTCCTTACCAGACGGCCCAACCATTATCCTTCTGTAGCTATTGTCAGAAACCAGGTCACATTCGACAGAATTGCCGTAGGGCAAATGGATTATGCTTGGTATGTGGTTCCCGAGACCATTCCATAGAAGCCTGTCCACACAGAAGAATGGGGATAGCCGGCCAAGCTTTGCCAGCACTACAGGGACCAAATGGACAGAGATCACTTCCAGGGCCACTTGGACAGAGGAACCAAGGACCGATGATCAGGAGAGCTCCTCCCCCTCCTCCACAACAAGCTATTCGCCCAGTCCAAAGAGGAGCTAGGACTGCTGCAGGGCGTGGAAGGGGACAAGCTTACAACTTGACGGAAGAAGAGGCTGAGACTTCTGAGGAAGTGATAACAGGTAAAATCAGGGTACACTCAAAACCTGTTTTAGCTCTCTTCGATTCAGGAGCTTCTCATTGTTATATCTCAGATCATTTTGTGGCATTGCATTCTATACCTGTTAGATCTTTAGACCACAAATGGGAGATTAGTACAGGGAATGGAGTAGTCATATCTACTAGAGTTTGCACTGATTGTCCAGTAGAACTTTGTAACAAGACCTTGGCCATAGATATGCTCGTACTAGACACCAAAGGGTACGATGTAATCTTAGGCATGACCTGGCTCAGTCAATATTATGCAGTTATTGACTGTAGGGAGAAGAAGATTAATTTCAGAATCCCTCTTCAGCCTGAATTCCAATTTAGTGGGGAAGTGAAGTCTACCAAGAGAAAGACTCGGATGACTAGTTCAGAGATTCAGAAGGGCACACCGGTGTGGGATGAATTCCCGGGAGTGTTTGCTGAAATCTCAGGACTTCCACCTGAAAGGATGATTGAGTTCTCTATTGGTACTGTGCCTGGAGCAGCTCCTATATCCAAGGCTCCGTACAGGATGGCACCGACGGAGTTAGAGATTCTAAAGAAGCAGCTGCAGGAATACTCTGATAAGGGATTGATTCGGCCAAGCACTTCACCATGGGGAGCTCCAGTATTATTGGCAAACAAGAAGGATGGTGGTAAGAGGCTTTGTATTGATTATAGAGAATTGAACAAAGTTACCATCAAGAACAAGTATCCCTTACCAAGGATTGATGATCTGTTTGATCAGCTTCATGGAGCCCGAGTATTCTCTAAATTAGATTTACAATCGGGTTACCATCAGCTTAGGGTGAAGAAAGAGGATATTCCGAAGACGGCATTCAGGACCCGTTATGGCCACTATGAGTTTCTAGTTATGCCTTTCGGAGTCACCAATGCCCCTGCAGTTTTCATGGATTTGATGAACAGAGTGTTCTCGCCCTATTTGGATCAGTTTGTAGTTGTTTTTATAGATGACATCTTGATCTATTCAAAGAACAACAGGGAGCATGCAGAACACTTGAGGATAGTATTGCAGACTCTCCAGCAGGAGCAGCTTCATGCTAAGAGGAGCAAGTGTGACTTTTGGTTGGACAGTATAGCCTTCCTTGGACACATGGTTTCAGCAGAAGGAATTTCAGTTGATCCCAGCAAAGTCCAGGCAGTGAAGGATTGGCCTATTCCCAAGACGGTGACTGAGATTAAGAGTTTTATTGGACTAGCCGGATATTACAGACGCTTTGTCCAAGATTTCTCTAAGATTGCAGCCCCGTTGACCAAGCTCACCCGGAAAGGGGAAAGGTACATATGGACAGAAGAATGTACTGCAGCCTTTGAGCAATTAAAGCAAAGACTCATTTCAGTTCCAATCTTGAGGACTCCCTCAGGAAGAGGAGGGATGGTCATATTCAGTGATGCATCAGAAAAAGGCCTGGGGTGTGTACTAATGCAACATGATCATGTTATAGCTTATGCATCCAGACAACTGAAGCTTCATGAACGGAATTACCCAACTCATGACTTGGAGCTAGCAGCTGTTATATTTGCCTTAAAGATCTGGAGGCATTATCTTCTGGGAGACAAAGTGTTGATATACACGGATCACAAGAGCCTCAAATATATTTTCACACAGAAGGAATTGAACATGAGGCAGAGGCGGTGGCTGGAGCTAATGGCGGACTATGATATAGACTTGCAATATCATCCGGGCAAGGTCAATACAGTTCCAGATGTACTGAGCAGGAAGCCAGAGAATAGAGTACTAGTCCAACTTACTCAACAGAATGAGTTGATCCAAGACATCATAAGATTGGACTTGATGATAGTTCAAGGAACTGATAAGGCAGGACAGTTCATGACCTTGCAGATTCAGTCAGCATTGATAGATGAGATCAAGGAAGCTCAAAAGGAAGACCCCAGATTACAGCAATTCCGAGCTCAAGTAGAGGCTGGATTGAGGACTGATATCAGTATTCATCCGGATGATGCCTTGTATTTTGGTAGCAGACTTTGTGTTCCCCAAGGAGAAGTTCGACAGAAGATTCTAGCAGAAGCACACAGTTCAGCCTATTCCATACACCCAGGGGGAAACAAAATGTATCAAGACATAAAGAAGCAGTTTTGGTGGAATGCTATGAAAAGGGAGATAGCCCAGTATGTAGCCAAGTGCTTAGTTTGTCAGCAGATAAAGATAGAACATCAGAGGACAGCTGGACTTCTACAACCCTTACCAATACCCGAATGGAAGTGGGAGCACATCACCATGGATTTTGTTACGGCATTACCTCGTAGTCCTAAGGGTAATAATGCTGTATGGGTAATCATTGATCGCCTCACCAAATCAGCTCACTTCATACCGTTCAGGGTAGGTCAGACAACAGAGGTTTTGGCAGACAAGTACATGAAGGAGATAATTCGTCTACATGGAGTTCCAGTTAGTATTGTATCAGACAGAGACACAAGATTCAGATCACATTTCTGGGAAAGTCTCCAAGACAGTCTAGGAACTCGTCTGAAATTCAGTACTTCCTATCACCCTCAGACAGACGGACAATCTGAAAGGACTATCCAGATTCTTGAAGACATGTTGCGGGCTTGCATGATTGAATTCAAGGGATCATGGGAAGATCATCTTCACTTGGCTGAATTTTCTTATAATAACAGCTATCAGGCAAGTATCAAGATGGCACCATTTGAAGCATTGTATGGAAGGAAGTGTAGGTCACCGATTTGTTGGGACGAAGTCGGTGAGAAGAGACTTTTGGGGCCAGAGATCCTGATTCAGACAACAGATAAAGTCAGAATCATCAGAGATCACCTCAGGGCAGCTCAGAGTCGGCAGAAAAGTTGGGCTGACACTCAGAGAAGGCCATTGGAATTCCAGACAGGAGATCATGTGTTTTTGAAGATATCACCTACAAAAGGAGTAATCCGGTTCGGTACTCGTGGAAAGCTTAGTCCGAGATATATCGGCCCATTCGAGATTTTGGACCGTGTGGGAGATGTGTCTTATCGATTGGCATTACCGCCATCGTTGGACGGAGTTCACAATGTATTCCACGTATCACAGTTGAGGAAGTATGTCAAGGATGATAGTCATATCCTGGATCACTCCGAACTGGAACTACAACCGGATTTGTCATATCAAGAGCAACCGATGGCCATTTTGGACAGAAGTGTCAAGACATTGAAGAATAAGGCAATACCATTAGTGTTGGTGTCTTGGAACAGGCATGCGCCAGGAGAGGCCACGTGGGAACGAGAGGATGTTATCCGTGAGCGTTATCCGCAACTCTTCACAACTTGATTGGTAAAATTCTTTCTTCTTATCCTTCTCTACCGTTACCTTTCATTTCCTGAAATTTCGAGGACGAAATTTTTTGTAAGGTGGATGGATTGTAATACCCCGTTCCTGGAATACGTACTTAGTTGCGTATTCAGTTTTTCGATCGTATTTTTTCGATTTACTTCCTGTATTTGACCGATTTCAGTTTCAAATATTATTTTTCAATATTTTAGATTTATATGATTTTCTGGAATTTTCCTGAATTAATTGAAAATCTTCAAAACCGGTGTCGACCAGTGTCGCTGATCGATTCCTGATTTTTATCTTACAAACAGTTAGGAAATTCTAGAAAGTCCTTTAGGCATTATTTCTTAGAATCGTATTTCTTACCTAAATACTTTTTCTGGGAATTTTATGATTTTATGAAAATTCCACCGGAGTCGGTAGCTAACTGATTCCGGGATTTTTAGTTTTAAAACTATAAATTATTTCTCCAAACGAATTTCACCATGAGTCTTAAAATATTATTATTGATTTTTGGTAAATTTTATGAGTCGTTCCAAGATACTTGATTTCGGGACGATTTCGGTATTTTCCGAAATGTTTTCCGCATCTTCGACTTAAACCCGGGAAATTGTCTTTTCAATATTTTCATTTTCCAAGCCAAAGAAAATATCTTCTCCTTTTTAAATTCTTTTCTTTTTTCTTTTTCTTTATTTCTCTTCCTTCCTCCACAAGCCACAAGATTTTCCAATTTTCCAAAATTCCAACCTTTTCCAAAATTCCAACAAACTCCACACACTTCTACCATTAATGCCCCTCTTTCTCTCTCTCTTCCATGGCCGGCCAAGTGGCCAAAAGAGGGACACCTCATCCTCTCCTATTTGCAAAAACCCCCTCTCTTCTACATAAATTGCACCTCCTTCACAAAATCAAAATCTTATATAAACTTTTCCTTTACATTTTTATTTCTTTTCTTCACTTCAACAAAGATTTGGCCTTCACCAAAATCCCTCCTTCACCTCAACCCCAACTCCAAAAACACCACAAAGTCATCATCTCCATCTCAAGCAACTACAACTTTTGGATTGGGATCGTGTCTATTATCGCCGAGGATCAAGTTGTCGGCAACGCTCCTTTCGAACGTGTATAGCTCCAATTAACCATTCGTGTGAGTATTTTTACTCACCAAGACTTGTAAACTTTTTAGTATACTTGTGTTTACAATTCATGTACACTTGTGCCTTCAAAATCATGCTTTTGGCCTTCAAATTCAACCATCAAATTCTGTTCTGTACCCTGTTTTCAGACCACGATTAGTCGACTTGACCTAGGAGTTAGTCGACTTGAAATCCTTATTTGAAACGACCCCTGTTCTGAAACACAGTTTTAGTCGACTTATCTTGATTATTAGTCGACTAACTTTTCCTGAAAATAAACCCCAACTCTCTGGAAATCACTGTTAGTCGACTTACCTTAACTATTAGTCGACTATAGATCATTGTTAGTCGACTACCCTTTCCACCATAGTCGACTAACTTTTCCTGAAACAGAATTCCAACTCTCTGGAACCCAGTTTTAGTCGACTAGTCCAGACTGTTAGTCGACTAGAGACCACTATTAGTCGACTAACCATTCCACCTAGTCGACTAATTTAGGCTGTTTATTATAGTTGATTTCTTTTCTGAATTTGGATCATACCCTTGATACATGTGGGATATATTATTCTTGTTTATGCTTCATGAATGGTACTTCATGACCTGTTACTTGATGGATGTTACCTCTTGTTACTTCATGGCTTGTTATTGTATATTCTCATTTCATAACTTGTTAATTAATGAATATCACCACTTATCATGCTATCTCTTAACACCAAGTATGATACACTTGACTTTTGTATAAAATGGACCAACTTACATTGGGTCGGGGGAAAACATGTGGATATCAATATGTGTTCATGTTTACAGTGGTATTAGGTATGTTGTGCAACTATATTTCCGGTCTGACCTGAGGGCCTCCAGGGGACCGAGGGGAGTGCTTGCTCCCTCATTACTGGTACCATCATGATAAAGGGCATACATAAGTCCCTCCTGTTAGCCTAGCGGCTGGTTTCCGTCACCAAGCAACGGAACAATCCTGGACCGTTGTCCCGGGCATGTACGGGACCCACTGTAAACATAGTTCGTTGATAATCCCGCTGGTTTCCAATAACAACCTTGCTTTACTAGGATATGGATCTATGTGCCCTGGGACGCTGGTCACATAGCTAGATATCACAGTAAGATAAGTAATAATAATAATAGACTCTAACTGTGGATTCATTGTATTCTGACTTTATCTCTTCATACTTTCATTTCTTGCTAATTGATATTCATTATGTTGTTTTATCTTTCTTATTCATGTCTCTTAGCCATTTGGCTGTAGTCTGTTCTTTGTTGGGAGGTCCTGACTCCCTTGGATTTGTATGTTCAGGTTCTGAAGCTTGGATCGAAGTGGAACCGTCCACTGAAGATCAAGCTTTTCTTAGTAAGCAGGCAGACTAGCTCCAGTCCTTGTGCCAGATCTCTCTCTTTGACTCACGGGATCTTCATCCTACTCGTGAGCATTTTGTGTTCATATTGTATCTTTTACTTTTGGACTTGGTTGTGATAAAAGACACATGTAATGTGTAATATTTTATCATATCTTGTGATAACTTGTACTTGTACTTTTAAGTTGGCATATGTATGTATATCACGCTTTGTCGTGTACTCTGATCCTTGTTGTACTAAATGCTTAGCGTATATACGTGGGGGCATTTTCTGACCTACGTATATACGTCGCAGTGACGTCTCCGTATCCGTGGAATCGGGGCGTTACAAAATACCTTGGCCTCTATTTTAGTAGGACCAAAATGACCTCCCACGTCTCTTGTATGGCAATGATTTATGATGATTTCTATCTCCTCCTCCGACACACATCTTCTTACAATTTGATTCCGCACAATGCTTGTAGAGAATTGCATCTTTCTATTGGTGGAATTTGGCATCTGCTAGAAACTTCTTCATGCCTTGGAAAAAAATATTAGTAGGAAGAACATTACATGCTAAAAAATTTACGCATATCATAGTATTTTGTTGGTGTCAATAGCCATTAAATACTCATCGGAAAACACATCATCAATTGGTATCTCTTTAGATTCCTCCTCTTCTTACTCAATTCTTGAAAGGTGATTTGCTATAAAATTCTCAACACTCTTCTTGTCTCTAATCTCCAAATCGAACTCTTGTAGGAGCAAGACACATCTTATCAATCTTGGTTTAGTTTCTTTCTTTGTAAGCAAATACTTAAGAGCTGAATGATCTGTGAAGACAATAACTTTGGACTAATTAAATAAGAACAAAATTTATCGAATGCGAATACAATAACAAGCAATTCTTTTTTCATTGTCGTGTAGTTCTGCTATGCATCATTCAATGTCTGACTTGCGTAGTATACTATGTGAAAAATCTTGTTCCTCCTTTGCCCATGTACTGCGTCTAATGCAAAATCACTTGCATCGCACATGATCTCGAATGGTAAGCTCCAATCTGGCACTGCGATAATTGGTGCAGCAGTCAGCTTCTCCTTCAACTTATTGAATGTTAACAAACAATCATTAGAGAAGTCAAATGGTGCACTTTTCATCAATAAATTACAAAGAGGTTTAGCGATTTTAAAAAAGTCTCTGATAAATCATCGATAAAATCCTACATGTCCTAGAAAACTCTCACGCTTTTGACGTTTGTAAGAGGTGGCAGTTTTTCAATGGTCTCAATTTTTGCATGATCCACCTCAATCCCTTTTTCTGATACGCGATGTCCAAGAACAATACCTTCTTGTACTATAAAATGGCACTTCTCCTAATTGAGCATTAGATTTGTCTTCTCACTTCGATGCAAAACTAGATCCAAGTTACGCAGACATGCATCAAAAAAAGATCCAAAAACTGAAAAGTTATCCATGAATGAATACTTAAATAAATCGTTTGATCATGTCATGAAATATGGCCATCATGTACCTTTAAAATGTGGCTGGTGCATTACACAAACCAAACAACATTCTCCTATAAGCAAAAGTACCATAAGGAGATGTAAAAGTGGTTTTTTTTCTTGGTCTTTGGGTGCTATGACAATTTGGTTATAACCTAAATATCTATCTAGAAAACAATAATATGCATGGCCTGAAAGTCTCTCCAACATTTGATCAATGAAAGGTAATGGAAAATAATCTTTACAGGTTGCCTTATTAAGTTTCCTATAATCCATACACACTCTCCACCCTGTTATTGTCCTAGTTGGTATTAACTCGTTGTTGTAATTTTTCACTACTGTGGCCTCTTTTCTTTGAAACTACTTGTACTGGACTGACCCAATTACTATCAAAAATAGCATATATCACACCTGCGTGAAGAAGTTTCAAAACCTTCTTCCTTACCACTTCTTCATTACGGATTCAGACGATGTTGAGGCTGAACTGAAGGCTTATAGATGTCCTCCATTAAGATCTTATGCACACAAACTGAGGGGTTTATGTAAAACACCTAGAGGGGGGGTGAATAGGTGTAAGTGCTAATCTAAGAAACTAAATGCAAACTAAGTGCGCTAAATGCGGAAGCTAATGCAAATCTTGCAACTCACTTAATACAATCCAACAAGTGTAGCCGAATTCCCCTTGCGAGGCTCTGCACTAACTCCTCTTGATTCCCCTAGATATGGGTTGAGGCGCTATGTGAAGCTCTTGTTGGATGAGTATAGGTGATGCACAAAGACACAAGCAATATGAATTAATGCAAGGCAATAAGAAATATGCTCAACACAAGCAAGTATGGTATGAGATGAAGTATGATGCTTTGCACAAAGTAAATGAGAGAGAGTTAGAGAGACAATGGGAGCAATCGCAAACACCAAGATTTGTTTCGAGGTTCGAGCACCTTGCTCTACATCCCCGCCTACACCACCGTGTAGGATTTCCACTATCTCAACTCCCACCGAGGGAACCTCTACCGAAGAGGATTTCATACAACTCTAGGAGTACCAAACTCCTCTCTCAACAATAACCTCCTCACAACCGAGGGGTTAGGCCCGTAGCCAATACAACAACCAATCCACACACCTCTACCGAAGAGGCTCACAACCAAACTCCACCTCTACCGAAGAGGGAGCAAACCAATACCACTCCGATCACCTCTACCGAAGAGGGATACAACAAATAAAGGAGGGTTTACAACAAGTGGTTCAAAAACCACAAACTCTCTTTTTCTTTCTTTTTCAACAAAACAAAGATCCTAATAGTTTAGGATAGAAGATAGCTCAAGTGTGAAAACAAAGTGTTTTTGGAAACAAGCAACAAAGAAAAAATCTTTGGGAAAATACTTGCAATATGATAGAATTGAAGATCTAAGCAAAAATCCCAAAAACCTATTTTTCTTTGATTTTTCAAAAACCCTAAAACAATAAAGATGAGAAGTTTTTGCACTTAAAACTCTTTTGAAAACTCTTTTAAACACCTCAGAAAACTGGAAATTTTTCTCTTAAAAAAACTTGACCAAAATCCCCAAAGAGATGGGGTTTATATAGCCCCTATACAAAACTAGCGTTAGGCTGAGCTGGCAGCTCTGACAGGCATCGGTCGACCGGCCCGGTCGACCGCCAACGGTCAAAAATGTGACCGTTGGGCAATAGCGGTCGACCGGCCCGGTCGACCGAAACATCCTGAGAGCAGAACTCTCATCTCGGTCGACCGGCCCGGTCGACCGTCCCAGAGACTCCAAAACGTGCACAGACTTGTGCACGTCGGTCGACCGTCCCGGTCGACTGGCCTATGGTGCGGTCGACCGGTCCGGTCGACCGACTTGGCCTGTCAGCCAGTCCTCAGTTCTGCACAGATACGGGATTTGAAAATAGGTCTTTTCACTCAATAAAAATCCCATAAATTCACAGTAAATCTAAAAAATAGTTTTAATCACAATAAAAACTGTTTTTCTAAAAATATGTTTTTCTAAAACTTGTTTTATCATTTTACTTTGATAACCAAACTTGTGATAAAAATTTCAAGACATATATCAATCATATCAATTCATTTTTGTGTCTTGCCAATTTTATCAAAAACAAAACTTGTATTTTATCAAACTAGAATTTTCCAAAACATGAATAGGATAGTCAAAATAAGTTTGTTTAAAAAAATTAAGCATGCATGTATAGAATGAAGCAACTATACATATATCAATTTAAACTTGTTTTGATAAACTATTCATGAAAACCAAAACTCAATCATAAAACATGTGTGATTTGTGCACTTGAGCATATCAACTAAACTAAGCTTTACAAATATGGATCTAAAACACAAACTCTAAACTAGATACCTAAGTCTTCTTGACGATCTTCATCTTCAAGTAGACTTGCTCCAAAACTCCATGATTCTCCAAGTGCAAAGGTATGATCTTTAAGATTTGGCACCGAATCATCATGAATAGCTTCTAATCATCTTGTTGAAGCTAATCACCAACCTAATATCCTGTTAATGATCTGAAACTTAGAAACACAAGAATATTAGTAAACATAACTACATGAGTGTTGATCATCATCAAAACTAGAGTGGAAGGCCATTGGGCCAACAGTTTATACTTTTGATATCTGCAATTGTCCATCCTATTGCTATTTTGTGGTCCCACAATGCTCGCAAAAGTTTCTCTTCCTCATCACCTGTCAAAGAGGAAGAAATAATTACTGGCAGTGTAGAATTTTCATTTAGATATGCATACCTGAGATGTATTGGCAACTCCTTAAGTCGAACTTTGGTGCTTTTTGTATGAATGGGATAAAATATGATATTCTTGTTCCTAGCACTTCAATTTGTTATTTACCATACTTAGGCATGGGTGTTGTTGCTTCCAAATAATTACACTCTCTCCTTTCAAAATTCTCTTCTGTGTTTATGGCTGAATGTATGATGCGTGCTTCTAGTGGGCAGTGTTGGAGTCTCCTCAAATATTTCAGTCATCACTTTATCAACAATGTCAATGTAGTAACATTTATCATTGTTTGAAGGGTACTTTATTGCCTTGAAGATGTTGAATGAAACTTCTTCATCCTGCATACAAAGAGTCAATTTACCTTGTTGAATATCAATCAATATTTTACCAGTTACAAGAAAAGGACATCCTAAAATAAGAGGTACTTCCCTATCCTCTTACATGTCGAGGATGATGAAATCTACAGGAAAGTAAAGTTTGTCCGCTTTCACAAGCACGTCTTCAATCACTCCTCGCGGATATTTGATAGATATGTTTGCTAGTTGAAGTGATACGCTTGTTGGCTTTGGTTCTCCTAATCCCAAATTCTTAAATACAGAAAGAGGCATCAAATTAATACTGGCACTAAGATCATGTAAAGATTTTTCAAAATAAGAATTTTCTATGGTGCACGATATAGTGAAACTCCTTGGATCCTTAAGCTTAAGAGGTAGCTTGTTTTGTAGTATGGCACTGCACGCTTCATTCAACATCACTGTTCATGATCCTCGAGCTTCCTCTTGTTCTGCAGGATGTCCTTCATGAATTTAGTATATTTGGGCATTTGTGCTTGTGCCTCTGCAAAAAGAATGTTAATGTGCAGTTTTATAAAACATATTTAAAAACTGGATAAACTGCTTATTTGTGTCTTTTGGCCTTTGTCTTTGAGAAAATAGGAGCGGTGGAACATATGGTTTAATCACTGTATTCTCTATAGAAGCTTTATGACTTTCTGGATCTTCAGAAATTCGACTGCCCAGCTAAAAGTTCGGCTGCTCAGCCGAACTCTGACTTTTGATTAGGTCAGACATCTTTTGATGTTCTTCTTTCTTTTATCCAATGTCTTTCTTCTCTTCAGATTCTGTTCTGGTATCATGATTCTGTTTCAGAACCTTGCCACTTCGTAGGGTGATCGCCTTGATGTGTTTTTTATGATTCGTCTCTGTATTGCTTGGTAATGATACCTATGGTCTCCTGGCCAGTAGATTTGATATCTAGCATATCTGCACTTCTAGATTATGGATGACTGCCACTTGGTTCTTTAAATTCGTATTTGTTGAAGTCATGAACGTTTGTGTGGCGGCAACAAGTTGTTGCATTGTCTCCCTAAGATCGGTTTCTTCTATTGATGTGGAGATCGTGATTGTTGTGGCTGAAAGTTATTTGGCTTGGGTGTCATGTTATTATTGTCGCCACCCAACCCTAGATTTGGGTGGTTCTTCTATGCAGATGTGTACATGTTTGAGTATGAATTATTGTTCCATTGGTAGTTGCTCACGTAGTTGGCTTTTTCGTTTGAAGGGCCCACAAAGTTGCTAACCTGTCCATTATTGCTAGACTGTCCTGCAATATATGAATTATATGAAGAGTTTTGAGTTTGGATGGTGCTTACATTGGTGGCATCAAGTTTCTTTGTCAATAAGGCAAGCTGTACATGAATTGCTGAGATTGCATCTAGCTCATGCACTCCTGCTATCTTCTTTACTATTGCTCTGTCAGATTGCCATTGATAACTGTTTGACGCCATCTCCTCTAGAAGCTCATATGCTTCATCACATTCATTGCTCATGAGTGCTCCTCCTGTGGCCGTATCAATCACTATTTTGGTGTTTGGAGTCAATCCATTGTAAAAGATTGGATCTTCAACCAAGCCGGAAGTCCCTAGCGTGGGACTATCCTGATCAAGCCCTTATACCTTTCCCAAGCCTCATAAATACTTTCAGATTCAAATTGAGAAAAGGTAGTGAGATCACCTCGTAGTTTTGTCGCTTTTGAAGGAGAAAGTACTTTGTAAGGAATTTGTTCGCCATCTCATCCCATGTTGCAATGGTGTTCTTGGATAACGAATTAAACCAAGTCTTTGCTTCATCCTTCAAAGAAAAAAGAAAAAGTTTTAGTTTGATTACCTCCACTGATAGGCCATTGATCCTTTGCATGTCACATATTTCAAGGAAGCTTAAGATGTGCTCGTTTGGATCATGTGAAAGCCCCCCAAATTGACATGTATGTTGCACCATCTGAATCAATCTCAGTTTTAGTTTGAAGTTATTCGCTTTAATTGTTGGTATGATGATGCGTGAAGTGTCTCCTATTAGAGAAAGAACAGCATGATCCTCAGCGTTTTTGTCTCTTCTTGGTCCGCCATCACCTTTTCTCAATCTCTTCATTTCTTAAGTAGATGTCAGAATGTTCTATCAGGATCAGGTATTAGTATTTCTGAACTCCTAGAATGTCTTATATATAGTTAAATTTCAGTTCCTGCAAAACCCAATCACTGTCTGTGCCAGATGCCGGCTTCGCGACCGAGAATTCAGCTGCCCAGCTGACTTTTGTGCTAGATTTGGGTTGAAATCTCTATAGCCTGCAGAAGAAAATATTTACGTATTGTATCTACAGACTAAATTCAAATTCAAACAGTAATAGATATCATTGATATTGATTGAAATACACAATCCCCGATAATGGCACCAAAAAAACTTGATGTGCGCGAACTGGCAAGTGCACCAGTCGTGTAACAAATAATATTCTAGTAAGTAGAGTATCATCCCACTAAGATTGTGTTAATCAAGTACCGACTAATCATTCTTAATTCTATTTGAAAATCTCAATGCTGATGAAAGATTTACACTAATAGACTTAACTATTTCTAACTAAAAGAAAATTACTTGTTAAGTTGTTTTGATTGAAAAAAGGTAAGGCAATTGATTTCAGTAGATTACATTAGATATAGATCAAGTATTAGTATTAATCAATCATCTACACATGTTAATACTCAAAGATCGCAAAACTAATTAATACCCTTTCTTAGGCAATATTAATTCTATCTTTTAAATTTAGAACCTACAATCTCTCGATCTTTTAGGTTTACTAGTAAAAGAAGTAATAAGTATAATATATCTAATACAAGATTAAACAATCTCTTATGCCTCTACTTGTCGAGATGTGGTTCCTAATTCTTATGATGTTATACTAAATTATCTCCTTTCGGTCTCCAATTTAGTCATCGAAACAATTATGGCCATCAATTGATAAACATGAAATTAATATTAGGAACTTAACATGTATGTGATTTCATGGGTTAACCCTAAGTACTTGCTTATATTTTCATATAATCTACTTTCATCAATACCTTACTAAAAGAAATTAGTTCATAACTAGTAAATTGCAAAGCATAGAATTAAAAGAAACCATTATGTAAAAATTAAATAAAGAGAGAGAGAGAGAAGAATGCACCAATAGAAAAACTCTTTAGCCTTGACTCCTTGCTGTTTCTTCTTCTCTAAAACTCAGGAATTCAATGGTAGCAACAAAATTTTTATAATTTGAAACTCAAATTTAAGAGAGAAAAATTGCATAGTAACATACAAGAGTTTGTCGCGCTTTTATAGGCTATAGTGACGTTTTCTAATCTCAGCAACTATGCAGAGTCATTTCTAAATTAAAACACAAAATTCTACAAACAATTAAGTTAGCATAACCGGCTGTGTAGCTGAATTTTCAGCTGTACTGCTTCGGCTGCATAGCTGAATTTCCAGCTGTACTGTACTCTATTTTTGACCCAAATTTGACTGATGAGCTGGCATTCCCTGTTGACTAGTTCACGGCTACATAGCCGAATTAACAGCTACTCGGCCGAACTTTTGAATTTTTTAGCTCCCAGATTTTTGTGAAAATTCTGGTTTTCTATATAGATTCTGCTGAGATATTTTAGTTTGTTCTTGGGTCTCTGGTTCTGCATCCTCTTCTTCACTTGATAAAGCAATAATTCTCCAATTTTCTCTCTTTTTCTAAAATGTGCTCTTGACCTAACATCTGCAAAATATACTCAAGAAATACTAATGCAGAATTAAATGTGGCAAATAATAGGCATAATAGTGATACAAAAAATATATATAAAAGACTCATACATCAGTGATCCTCGGTGGATAGTACAAATCCTTCATGCGATGAAGGCGGGGATGTAGAACAAGTTGCTTGAACCTCGAAACAAACATCTTGTGTTTGCGATTGCTTTGTCTCTTACTCTTGCTTCTACTCTTATTGCTCTATTTATGCTCATACTTGCTTTTTACATTCTTGTAATCATATTGTGTTTGTTTTACTATATTGCTCTATATCTATTGCTTATCAGTTTATCCTCATATAAGTTAGAAGACAATTGTGTATCTCAACTCTTATCTAGAGGAATTAAGAAGTTTTAGATCTCTTAATTGGGAATCCGGCTTCACTTCTTACTTTGAGTTGACCATTTAAATTGTTTGCTTAAATTGTTGCTTTCTACATTCGATTATTTTTATCACCTATTCCCCCCTCTAGGTGATTTTCACTTTCCTTCGACAAAAGTGACATGCCTTCTGCGAGCCTGGACTTTTCTTTCCTTCTCCTCTTTCTTTTCTTCCTGTGATCACCAAACCCCATCCTTCCTGCTTATCTTGATTTAGCCCTTTTCTGATCTTATTAGATAAGAGAGTTGACGTAACCTCCTCCAAAATGAGAGTTTTCTTAAGCATGGTAGTAATGATATGATCGTATGACTATGGAAGTGAACTTAGAAGTATCAACGCTTTGCCTTCCTTGTCAATCTTGACATCAATAGGTAGAAGCTCACTGATGACCATGTTGAAAAAGTTTAGATGCTCTAACACCGCTATCCTTCCTTCAAGCGTATCCCATATAGTTGTTTATGTTGGGACCAATGCCTATATAACAAGAGAGAAACACCGAGTTGAAGGCTTGGCAGCGAAAGCATCGAATATCTACCACTAGCAAGCAATCAAAATAAATCACCACACAATTAAAAAACACTAGATTTAAATGGTTCGATAAGAGTGCTACATCAACGGGAGGAGGGGAGAAATTATATTGAAAATAGAGAAGAAAATAAAGAGTTACAAGTATCTCTCTCTCTCTCTCATAACTCTCAATAATGAAAATCTGAATTTCTCTTGAATTCTTGATGTTGCCTCCAAAGGCCACCCCAAGGAATTTATATAGGCACCAAGGATGATCCTAGTCCAACCCAACTTCAATAATTCAATCATCACCGCTTCAGAGAAAGAATTAAACTAAAAATAGAACCAGTAAAGAAAACTGTCAGACCCGATATTAGTCGACTATAAGTCGACTTATAATGTGCACTAGTCGATTATATGGAATTATCAGTTGACTACTGTGACAAATTCCGTGAATTTTACTCTCTATTGCAAGTACTAGTCAACTATGCAGAAAGTATAAGTCGACTAGGCTAAACATAAGTCAACTAATAAGGCTTATAAGCCAACTTATAACATGCACAAGTCCTATACATGTCCGTGCTTGATCTCTGAAGTTTGTAACACCTCCACCAGAAGCTGAATTCTTCTCCAATGAATATAAGACACTCAAAATACTAACATTTTTCACCTTGACTCATGTTCATTGAGTCTCTTCATAGAAATTGACTTCTGTTTCATTTACTATGCATTCTTCCCCCTTTTGTGACTTCACATAGCTCCCTCTCAAGAGCCCGTTATTCACCTTATTTCTGAAGAACCTTGATGAAGTTCAGAGATGATCTGAACTCTCCACCAGGATGGTCCTTGTCATCATGTTTGCTAGATTCTTCTTTGTACAAATCTTCACCAAGTCGATCACATTGTCATCTATGACCCACTGACGTATCTTCTAATACCTCACATCAATTTGCTGCGTCCGCTTGTGATACTTGTGATTTTTAGCAATATGAATAGCACTCTGACTGTCACAATAACCCAAACTAAATCTAGTATGATACCAAAAGTCTCAATCAATCCTCTCAACCATAAAGCTTCCTTTGATGCCTCAACTATAGCCATGTATTCAACCTCTGTTGTTGAAAGAGCAACAATATCTTGCAACTTTGCTTTTCAGGTAATGACGCACTCAGCTTCTGTGAACAGATAGCCCATCGTAGATCTTCGCTGATCAAGATCTCCTGCATAATCTGCATCAACATAGTCTTATAATATCCTAGGCTTTCCCATTTTTAATCTCTGAAATACCAAGCCTAGTCTCGCAGTCCCTCATAGATATCGTAGCACCCACTACATTGCTTTCCAATATTGCTTTCCCAGAATTGACATGAACAGACTTACTATACTAACTGCATAGGATACGTCAGGCCTAGTGTAGACCATAACATACATGAGTGACCCCATCACACTAGAATATGGTACTCAAGACATCTCCTCCTCCTCTTTTGGTGATTGTGGATACTATTTGGAGGATAATTTGAAGTGACCTGCCATAGGAGTAGTGTCTGGTCTTCCTTCTGTCATGCTGAATCTTTCTAACACCTTGAGAGAATGGGATGGCCAAAGTCTGTCGTAGCCTCTGTCTCAACTGATCTCCATACCTAAGATCTTCTTGGCTTCTCTCAAACCTTCATGTCAAATTCTTTCTTAAGCTTAATTTTAAGCTTTTGAATATGTGTCTTATTTCTTACAGCAATCATCATATCATCCACATATAACAGTAAATATGTTGGATCATCATTCTGCTTGAAATAGACACAACTTCATGCTCACATCAGTTGTTTCTTGTCTTGATCATGGAAGAGTCAAACAATTTGTACCACTGCCTGAGAGACTATTTAAGTCCATAGAGGAACTTATTTAGAAGACACATCTTAGTTTTTGTCCTTTCTGAATGTAACCTTCATGTTGCTTCATGTATATCCTCTCCTCTAGCTCATCGTACAGAAATGTTGTTTTGACATTCATCTGCTTCAACTCTAGATCAAACTGATCTACTATCGTCAATAACATCCGAATAGATATATGCTTGATAACAGGAGAAAAGATCTCACTGTAGTCAATGCCCTCCTTTTGAGCATGTCTGTTAGGAACTAACTTTGCCTTGTACTTCTCATTGTCCTTGTGAAAGACCCATCTGTAACCTATTACCTTGTAGTCCTTTGAAAGATCTACCAATTTTCATGTTTGATTTCTATCTAAAAATTCTATATCCTATTCCATGGCTGTAATCCACTTGTCGTGGTCATCTGCCTCGATCGCCTCCCTGTAATTACTAGGATCGCATGCTTCTCTTACTAATGCGAATGAGATATGATCATCTTATCAGTCATACCTTGTTGGTGGCACCATAACTCTGATTGACCGCTTCAATGATTTAGGTTATCCTTGGGTAGCCCCTGTTCATCTCCATCTGAATTTGTGAAGTCCTCATCTGACCCGTCAGGCTTTTAGGGCTCTCTTGGAACTCAACTCCCCTTTCCCGAGTGTCCGTTGAATTGCTTGGAGCTCCATCTTGCACTTATCCTCCGCTATGACTTTTGTTACAATATTGATTATTTGTCAAAGACCACAACTCTATTCATAAAGACACTCCTTGTCTTGAGATCTTAAAGTATGAAACCCTTGACTCCTTTGGTGAACCTGATGAAGATACACTTCTTAGACTTGGACTCCAGTTTATTCCTTTTCTGACTATCAACTAAACTATATGCAGGGCAATCAAAAATCTGTAAGGTTGAATAATCCACATATTCTCTTTGCCATATCTTCTTTGGGATCTGAAGATCAACTCCTGTTGATGGTTACCAGTTTACCAGATAACTCGCACGATTCACCACTTCCACCCAAAATCCTTCTGACATGTCAGACTGTAACTTGATACTGCGGGCACACTCTATAAGTGTCTGATTTGTGCTCTGCTACCCTATTCTGTTTTGGTTATCCTGAAATACTTAGCTGATATTCAATGCCTTTATCTGCCAAGTAAGCTTTAAATTCTGTGGAGGTATACTCGCCTCCATTTTCGGACCTCAAGACTTTCACCTTTCGTCCCTTCTGATTCTCCATCAGAGTTTTTCACTCTTTGAACTTCTGAAATATTTCTAATTTCTACTTTAAGAAGTATACCCAAACTCTCTTGAAGAAGTCATCTATGAACGTAACATAGTACCTAGCACCTCTGATGGATGCTACTAGCGAAGGTCCCCACACATCTGTGTGTATGAGATCTAACAAGCCCTTTATCTTGTGCTGTGATGTAGAGAAAGCTACTGTATGCTATCTACCTATGATGCAAAATTTACAAAGATCGAGTTTTGAATATTTAATACCTGGTAGGGAACCTTTGTTGTGTAGGACTTGAAGACCTCGCTCGCTCATGTGTCCAAGACGCATGTGCCAAAGCCTTGTAATATTCTCCTTCTCCTTTGTTGCTGAAGCATCACCAACAATAATGCTTCCTTCCATATTGTACAAGTTTGCTGTCTGTTCTCCTTTGAGAATTATAATGGAGCCCTTGGTAAGTTTGATACCTCCATCTGCACCTAAAAACTTATACCATTGAGCTTCCAAAGCTCCCAACGAGAGAAGATTTTTCTTTAAATCTGAAACGTGACGCACGTTCGTGAGAGTTCAAACCTGTCCATCAACCATCCTCATACGGATGTTGCCAATGCCAACTATCTTGTATACAATGTCATTACCCATCAGGACAGAGCCTCCATCATAAAACTTATAAGTAATAAACCACTTATTTTTTGGGCACATGTGATATGTGCACCCCGACTCAAGTAACCAAGCATCTGAGTATTTATCTTTTCCTAACTGAGTTGTCAAGATATATGAATTCTCATCTGCTTGTTCACAATACCGGCTTGATCTGGCTTTTTACCGGTACTAGCCCCATCAGAATTTTTTCCGCCTTTCTTCTTCAGCATCTCCTTGTATTTCATAAGATTCTTCTTGATGTGTGGTTTCGCACAGTAGCAGCAAGTAAAACTGCTAGAAGCCTCTGAATCTCTTTTGGAGCCCCTACTCTTTGATCTCCTCCTCTGGTCCTTGACAACTAGTCCTGAGGCCTCCTCTGTAGAATCTGTTTTCTTCATTAGCTCATTGTTCTGGAGCATCTATCTGACATCTTCTAACTCTAAGGTCTCCTTACTATACATTGATGGTGGTCGCCAAGTGGTCATAACTTAATGGAAGAGAAGAGAGTAATAAAAGAGCTTTGTCTTCCTCTTCTAGCTTAACCTATAGAGCTAATAAGTCGCTTAAAATCCTATTAAAAACATTAACTGCTTCTTCATGAAGAGCTTGTTTGATAAACTCTTCGCATGTAAAGGCTCTCCAGCCTACACCAAAGACCAGCAATTGTTTTCTCATTCATGACGTCATAGAGGACCTCGTGTGATAGACATAGTATGATCGTTGGTCGGCAAAAAGCATGCACAAATATAAGTAAAGGAATGTGGGTCAATGTTACTACTTTTGCAATTCTTCCGTAGTAGCAAAGTGGCTATACGGGTCGTATCCATAAGGAGGGAGAGCGATGGAAGGTTTGATGCGGCTTCTTTGTTCGAAGTAAAGAGAAAGTTCTTTGTTTCAAATAAAGAATCGAAAAGAAAATAAGTATTTTTTCAAAGATTTCTTGGATTTGTTTGATGTTTGTAAAGATGAGTTTTCTTAAAGATAAAAACGCATGGCTAACTTTTTACTAAGTGCTCCCACTAATCTCTAACTTCTTGAAGATGTAGCTTCACGATGGATCATACGCAAGCATAACCTTTATGCATAGGAACTATTCACGTTGGAGACCGAATGAAAGTTCTTCCTTTAACTTAGCTTTATACGACAAAACTTGAACATTCCCTTACCAAGATCCAATCGAAGGCGAGAATAAGGGAAGAAATAAGTGCACAAATGGTATCGGTAAAGATTAATAGGAATATCTCTACTTACAAAGACGAGCAAAGTTTACAATCTATAGATCATCAAAAACCCGTTAAGCATGAAATATAAGAGAGCTAATACTTGTAGGTAAGTTAGAGTTAGAACTCTCGTCTTAGGATATCATAGCTCTTATTTGCACAAGACTTGTTTGACACTATTGACTCATTTAGGTTATCAATCAAGTTGTTAGAGATTAGTGAGTTAGTAGTTAGTTAGTCATGCAATGAAAGAGTTAGATATGAGTAAGAAAAGAAAACAATAAGAGAGAAGAAGTAAAGAGGTGGAGTATTACACTAAAAGAAGAATGTAAAAGCAAATGAAAACACCAAGTAAATGGAAAGAAGAAAGAGAAATATTAATTGTATAAGTTTGTCACCTTCAAATACAACTTGTACACACTCTCTCTCTTTCACTCTAATGGCTAAACTAACTAGAAGAAGAAAACATAAAAATAACTATAACTCCTAGAAACAAAAAAACAACAACTCTAAAACTCTTGATATTCTCCTAAAGAACCCCCAAGGGGGTATTTATATGCACCAGGGGAAAGGGGGCCAGGGGCCAACCCCTGGCCCAAGGCACTGGCGCGGTCGTGCTAGTACGGTCGCGAAAATACGGCCAGAGCCGCATTTTCACAGCTGTTCCAAGGCGGCGCGTGCAGCGCTGCCTGCTGCGTGCAGTCGCTTTGGTCCCTTGTCAGCTGGATCTTCTGGATTTCTGATTTGATCCCTGGTCTGACAGAATCACCTCCTAAAGTCAATGGCTACTTTTGTAGTCCTTTAATCACCCATTAAATGGTGATTTAGGGTCTTCTTCTTCATTGCACACTATGGACCTAAGGATCACACAAGCAAACCATTATTAGCAGTATTTTATATAAGATAAATGTGCAGATGTGATAAAAATTATACAATATTAGAGACTAATCACACCCCCACACTTATCTTTTTGCTCATCCCAAGCAAAACAAAAACAAGAGAATTATTACACCACTTTCACAGATGACGCGATTGTACTGAGCATGTGTAAAAAGCCTATAAACCTCTAGGTTTCCCCTAGAGGAGTAGTGTTGTCTCCTGAGAGTTTTCAGTGGATTGCACCCACAAAATCCAATAAATAAAAAAAATGTTAGTTTTCAGTAAACTTCTTTCAAGAAAAAGAACTTTCAATCATCTAAGTAAAAATGATCGAATGATATAAGAATTAGGTTTAACCCTCATAAGTCCTCCTATACTTTAGCCTTCATAAAAGAAGAAATTATGATTTTTCTTTAAATTTAGAAAGGATTTTGTACTTCTAACTCATTCTATTATTTTGCTTTAGATAGTATGCATAATGTGTAAGTGTGATGTGCTTGGGATTTCTCAACGCAACTTTGAATGTCATTTAATTTTATTAATGTTTATCTATATGTTTATTCTTGGTTTCTTTAGGCTTTTTGCTTTACTCGTGTAACACATATCAAATCGATGACTCCCAAACCAGATGATTTTAGGGCACCAGGTGGAAAAACAGCCCTTAGGTCAAATATGCAAGTAGAGTAGGCCACGAAATCAAGATTTACTTATTTATATATATATTTTTTGGCGTGAGTAATCATGCTTCTTGAGGCACAATTATCCAGCTTATTATTTTTTTTATTCAAAGTTGTGTCTCTAAATCTCAAACGTGTGTGTGTGGTTTATGCATATTCTATTAAGGCTATATAAAAGGTACGAGTTATTTTCCTTGTCCTTCCTAACTCTTAGTCAAACTAATGTTTCTTTTTTATTTAGGCTAAAATAAAGATTTCTTAATAAGGTTCCCTTAATTCTTACAATCTTTTGGTATTTTTATAAAGAGTATAAAATTCTTTTTTCGTTCAGGAGGTTTTTTTAATAATTAAAGGAAAAGAAAGAACATTAGCACCCCCCACACCTATGTAACATATTGTCTTCAATGCTAGTCATGTAAATGCAAATGCAATAAACAGGGAAAAGAAAAGATATTACCATCTCCGTCGACTCGGGCCGGCCAAGTGCGAATAGGCTAAGGGAGAGGGAGAAGAGAGTGAAAACAGGGATAGAAAAAGAAATTTTCAAAAAGGATAAGTACAAGTATATAAGGGGTGAGCATATAAATAATAAGTATAAAGAACCCCTAAATTTTTTTTATTTACATTTTTTCTTTTTTGGTGGTGTGTGGATGGCTATGGTCAGGTGTATGATGGGGCGAAAAGACTCAGCACAATTTCAGCCTGGGACGCATGCTTAGTGGTCAAAAATGGCTTCAATCTTTGCCCATTCACTTTGAATTCCGTATTACTCTTAGGATCGACAATAACTACAGCACCGTGTGGGAAGATGGTGTGGACAATGAATGGTCCAGACCAACGAGTTTTAAGCTTCCTCGCGAAAATGTGAAGCCTCAAATTGTATAGCAGAACCTTGTCTCCTGGGGTAAAGTTTTTCCGGTTGATGATCTGGTCATGAAATATTTTAGTTCTGCTTTTTGTAATCTGTGAGTTCTCATAAGCCTCATTCCGTATCTCTTCCAACTCTGAGATCTGCAATCTTCTTAGTTCATCTGCTTTGGTCAGATCGAAATTGGGTTGTTTAATAGCCATAAAGCTCGGTGTTCTAACTCGACTGGCAGATGACAGGCTTTTTCAAATACGATTCTATAAGGAGACATCCCCAGGACCATCTTAAAAGTGGTTCGGTAAGCACATAACATATTGTTTAGCTTGACCGACCATTCCTTTCAGTTTTGTCTAACAGTCTTTTTCAAAATGAACTTGATTTGTCAATTGGTCACTTCGACTTGCCCATTTGTTTGGGGATGATACGGAGTGGATAACTTGTGATTGATGGAATATTTTCGCATCAGAGCTTCAAAAACTCTATTGCAGAAATGTGACCCATTATCACAAATTATCGCTCTAGGGGTACCAAAATGGGAGAAGATATTTTCCTTGAGAAATTTGACAACCACTTTGTTGTCTTTGGCCTTCGTAGGCACAACTTCTACCCATTTAGAGACATACTCCACTGCAATCAAGATGCATTGATTGCCGAATGAATTTGGGAATGGTCCCATGAAGTCGATACCCCAAACATCAAAAATTTCGACTTCGAGAATCGGGTTCAGGGGCATCATGTCTCTTCTCGAAAATTTTCTAATCTTCTGACAATTTGCACATGATTTGCAAAAGTGGAATGAGTCTTTGAACAAAGTGGGCCAGTAAAACCCACTTTGTAAAACTTTCTCTGCAGTTTTGCAGGGATCGAAGTATCTTCGCATGCAAGTTCATGGCAAAAACTAAGCACACTCCTCTGTTCTTCTTCTGGTATGCATCGTCGAATAATCTGGTCAGGACAATACTTAAAAAGATACGGCTCTTCCCAGAAGAAGTACCGTACTTGGGTAAAGAAATGAGACTGGTCTTGCTTTGTCTATTCAGCGGGTAGTTGTCCAGTGGCCAGATAATTGACTATGTCCGCGTACTATGGTTCCTTGAAAATGGCCATGATGTGCTCATCTGGGAAATCCTCATTGATCGGAGCTCGGATGATAGTGCATTCAAAATTCTTGACAGATGATCAGCTACCACATTTTCTATACCTCTTTTATCCCAGATTTTCAGGTCAAATTCTTGAAGTAGAAGGATCCACTGAATTAATCGGGCTTTCGCTTCCTTCTTGGTCATGAGGTATTTCAATGCCGAGTGATCCGTGAAAATCACTGTCTTCGATCCTAACAAGTAGGGCCGGAATTTTTCTAACGTAAAGACAACGGCCAAGAATTCCTTCTCGGTCGTTGTATAATTCTGTTTAGTGTCATTCAGGTCCCTACTCGAGTAGTAGATCACATGCTGCCTATTGTCGATGCAATGTCGAAGAATAGCGTCGATAATAAAATCAGAGGCATCGCATATGATTTCAAACGGCTGTGCCCAATCTGGAGCAGAAATAATAGGCGCAGATACAAGATCTCGCTTAAACTTCTCCCATGATTTGAAACATACTTTATTAAAATCAAAGGGCACGTCCTTTGCGAGCAGGTTAGTTAAGGTCTAGCGATTTTGCTAAAGTCCTTAATGAACCGTCGGTAGAACCCGGCATGCCCTAGAAAGGATTTGATATCCTTGATGCTTTTGGGTGGTGGAAGCTTAGCAATCACTTCTATTTTTGTCTTGTCCACTTCAATTTCTCTCCTAGAAATCTCATGGCCTAAGACAATTCCCTGTCTCACCATGAAGTGACATTTCTCTCAGTTCAGAGTTAGATTCTTTTCCTTGCATCTTTACAGAACTAACTCCAGATGATGAAGACATTGATCAAATGAATCTCCGTAGCTGGAGAAGTCATCTATAAAAATCTCAAGAAAATATTCCACCATGTCGGAGAACAAACTGAGCATGCACCGTTGGAATATCGCGGAAGCGTTGCACAATCCAAAGGGCATGCGTCAGCAGGCGAAGTTTCCGAATGGGCTGGTGAACGTAGTCTTCTCCTGGTCTTCTGTAGCAATGGGGATCCGATTGCATGTCGAGTACCCATCGAGGAAACAATAATACTCATATCCAGCCTGTTGGCCCAAGGTTACATCACCCTTGTTTAGTGTATTTTGATGATTACAAAACATATTAGTTATTTGTACTAATAACATTTGTTGTTTAAGTGTGTTTTCAGATTTCTATTCATACTAGAAGTCTTCTCTCACAAATACAAGGTTTTGGACTCAAGTCAACTCCAATTGGGCTCAAGATGCAAAATTGAAGATCAAGTGAAGATAGCCCATCTTGAAGCATTGCTTTGAAGTCTTTTAGAAGTTTGTAAGTTTAGAATGTTAAAGTTTGAATATAGGAAATTTGGCTCTAGGATTTGCACACACACTTGTTTCATGTATTTCCTATGTTTTGAAAATGGTTATTTCTAAGTTTTATGCCTTAGTTTATATATACATGTACCAAAGCTTTATATCCTGAAAAACTTGTTTAAAACAAGTGTATAAACTATTTTCTGCATAATACTTAGCTATATGTATTTTTAAAATATTTATCAAAATTTTTCTAACTCAAAACAGCCCAGTTTTTCAGTTTCAGGCAACATCGGTCGACTGGCCCGGTCGACCGGCGATGTGTCTGGACATGCACTGTTTGTGCATGTCCGTCGGTCGACCGTACCGGTCGACCGACGGAGAGCAGATTGCTCTCGGGATATTTCGGTCGACCGGACCGGTCGACCGGAAGAAGGAAACTGTGTTTCCTCCTTTTGGGTCGGTCGACCGGACCGGTCGACCGAGAGCCAACGGCTCTTTCCAGCAGGGCTGGCGGTCGACCGGACCGGTCGACCGCCAAGCCTGCAACAAGGCAACGGCTCTTTCCTCTTTGGGCAGTTCTGAAAAATCTGTTTCTTTTTCAGCTTTAACAGATTTTTGGAGATTTGTTGGGGAGCTTTTTCAGAAAAAATAAGACAAAAAGAAATTGTTTTTAACCTATTTTTAACCCTATAAATAGAGGAGAAGTCTCTCTTGCATATCACTTAGAAAAATCCTCAAGTTTGCATTGTTTTCAAAAGAGAAAAGAAAAGAGTTTAAAGCTTTCATTCCAATTCTTTTTGAGCTAGTTTTTCAGTTGTGTTTGATTGCTATATCACTCTACAACTGAAGTTTTTCTCACCACACTTCATAGAGCCAAAAATCCAATACTCATTCTATAGTGAAGTTGTAATTGAAGTGAGAGTGTTTGTAAAAGAGTTTGAGAAAAGTGTAGTGATCTTGTTGTGATCACTTGGTTCTTGTAATCCTTTCTTTGTGGAGCAACCTCTTCGGTAGAGGTCCTTTGTACTTGGTGGAGCTCGGTGCTCAGTCTTCGGTAGACCAAATTGTAAAGGCATCCTTGGTGGATAGTGGAAACCCTTCACGGAGGTGAAGGCGGGGACTAGAGCAAGTGTGCTCGAACCTCGAAACAAATCATCTTGTTTGCGATTGCCTTTGCGTTATTCTTGCTTTCAATTTCTCTTGCTTTATATTGTCTTGAATTATTTGTTTGAGAACTAACCCTCTACTTGTGCAATCTTGTCTTGTTCACTTTACTTGATATATTGCTTGTGTGTATTTCATCATAGCATCTCATCCTTTACTTGTTCGATCATATCTCATACAACACGGTTGCATTGCGCACCTCTAACCCATATCTAGGGGAATTGGGAGGAAGGAGTTCAGAACCTCGCAAGGGGTATTCGGCTCTTAGTCGTGTTTTGAGAGATCGTTGCATCACTCATTTTATTAAAGTTTAAAAAGATCATTAGATTAGCATTCACACCTATTCACCCCCCCTCTAGGTGTTTTTCAATTGGTATCAGAGCTTGGACTCTAGGATTTGGTTTAACAACCTTAGAGAAGATCCTAATTTGCTAATCATTTCATCCATTTTCATATAGTAAAGATGGCCGATGGAATTAAGACCCCTCCCAAATTTGATGGACTTAACTTTCCCATATGGAAAGTTAAGATGACCGTGTTTTTGCAATCTCTAGGTAGCCGAGTTGCAAAGGCCGTGACTAAGTCCTTTAGTGTACCCCCCGGTGACGAATCCACTTGGTCCGAAATAGAGACTAAGGAATTCGATGCCAATGCCAAAGCTCACTATGCACTTCTTCAAGCCCTAAATGATGATGACATAGCTAGGGTTATACATTGCAAATCCGCATTTGAGATTTGGTCACACTTGATAGTCACTCATGAGGGGACCTCACAAGTAAAGAAGGCTAAGATTGACCTTCTTCGGTCTCAATATGAAACATTTAGCATGCAAGACAATGAAACCATAGATGATATGGTTACAAGATTTACCAAGATTACTAATGGACTCTCTTCTTTAGGTGAAGATATCAACAATGATCAAAGAGTAAGGAAGATCATCCGGGCTCTTCCTCCTTCATGGGAAGTTAAAGCAACAACCTTGAAGGAACTCAACGACAATGAAGAGATGGAGCTTATAGGTCTCATTGGGAACCTTAAAACCCATGAGATGGAAAGGAAAGCAAGGGAGGACATGGCTCCTACCAAGAAGAAGACTATTGCCTTCAAGTGTCAATCATCACACTCCGACGAAGATGATGAAGAAGAAGATGACGAAGAGCTCTCACTTCTAGTCAAAAATGTTCGGAGGATGTACAACAAGGCGAAGTTCCAAGGTAGAAGGAGATGGCAAGGAGGCAAAGAAGAAAGAAAGATCATATGCTTCAATTGCCAAAGACCGGGACACATTGTGGCGGAGTGTCCGGACAAAGCCAAGCCCTCCACTTCTAAGAAGCCTTACAAGAAGAAGGCTATGAAGGCAACTTGGGATTCGGAGACCGAATCCGAGGAAGAAATAAACACCGCCAACATGTGCTTCATGGCTAATGAAGGCACAAGCAAGGTAACCTCTTCCCCTTCTCATGATAATGAACTTTCTATGGATGTGTTAGAAGAAGCTTTTGTTGAGTTGTCTCAAAACTATGATTTCTTAAAGAAAAAGTATCTTAAAATGAAAAAGGATAATGAATCTTTAAGTCTTCAAGTTTTTACTCTTACAAAGGAAAAAGATAATTTGGTTTCCACTTTGGCCACTACTAAAAATGATTTTGAAAAATATAAGATTTCTTGCAAAGGTAAGGCCCCACTAATTGATTCAAATGAAGTTTCTATGCTTAAGGAAAGATTAGATTCTTTAAGTGTTGTTTTGAAAGATTGTGAGTTTAACAAGAAGAAAATTGAGGCTATGTTTCCTAAGAAACAAGCCCCAAAGAAAAATGCTCATGCTCATGTTCATGTTCATGCTACACAACCTAAACAACATGGCAAAACCCAAAACATGCTCACACTACACATACACATCATGCATTCATGTATGGTAGAGTGTTCTCATGTTCACATTGTGGACGGAAAGGGCACTTAGCCAATTTTTGCTATGATAGATTAAATGTATCACGTCACAATGTTTGGGTTCGAGGCACTAACTTTAAAGGACCCAAGAAAGTTTGGGTACCAAAATCAACTATTATGTTAAATGATGTAGGTACCTTCCAAATCCCAACGATGTAGAGGATTGTGGTATCTTGATAGCGGTTGCTCAAGGCACATGACTTGGGACATCAACAACTTTGCAACCCTATCAAGATATCATGAAGGTGGCACCGTCACCTTCGGAGATGACGCCAAGGGTAAAATCATCGGTATTGGTAATGTAAAACTTGGCACCTCTCCTTTAATTGAAAATGTAGTTTTAGTTGATGGCCTCAAGCATAATCTCTTGAGTGTTAGTCAACTTTGTGATAAAGGTTTTGATATTATTTTTGATAATGTTGCTTGTAAAGTAATTGATAGAATTTCTAATGTTTGTGTATTTTCCAGTTTTCGTGAAAGTAATGTTTATATGATTGATATGTTAAATATGTCTTGTAATATTACTTGTTTGAAAGCCCTCGATGATGACTCTTGGTTGTGGTATAGGAGATTAGGGCATATTTCTTTTGATCACATTTCTAGGTTAAACACAAAGGAAATGGTGAAAGGTATTCCTTGTTTGAATTTTGAAAAGGACCGAGTTTGTGACGCATGTCAATTTGGGAAACAAACTAAGTCTTCTTTCAAGTCAATTAAGGATATCATGACATCACGTCCTTTGGAGTTAATCCATATGGATCTATTTGGCCCTACATAAACCAAAAGTCTAAGTGGGAATAGATTTG
The DNA here is from genome assembly GCA_038442645.1 of Agave tequilana. Taxonomy (NCBI): domain Eukaryota; kingdom Viridiplantae; phylum Streptophyta; class Magnoliopsida; order Asparagales; family Asparagaceae; genus Agave; species Agave tequilana. The sequence goes on from JAVJIF010002941.1 coordinate 111,070, forward strand.
CTTATGTTTTGGTTGATGATTTTTCAAGGTTTACTTGGGTTTTCTTTCTTGAACATAAAAGCCAAGCATTTTCTTATTTTTAAACTTTTAAGAAAAGAGTTGAAAAAGAAAAAGATGTTTCGATTTTGAGAATAAGAAGTGATAGAGGAGGTGAATTCATTAACCAACCCTTTACCACTTTTTGTGATGAACATGGAATAAAGCATGAACTTTCTTGTCCTAGAACTCCACAACAAAATGGAGTAGTTGAACGGAAAAATAGAACATTACAAGAGATGGCTAGGACAATGCTAAGTGAATATGGTCTACCACATTATTTGTGGGCCGAGGCCGTTAATACATCATGCTACATATCAAATCGCGTTTTCTTGTGTAAAAATACTACTAAAACTTCTTTTGAAATGTACTTTTCTAGAAAACCAAATGTTTCTTATTTCAAAGTTTTTGGATGCAAATGTTTTGTTTTAAATACAAAAGATAATTTGGGAAAATTTGATCCTAAATCTTATGAGGCTATTTTTTAAGTTACTCAAATACTAGTAAGGCTTATAGAGTTTTCATTAGATCATCATTGACTATTGAAAAGTCTATTCATGTTAAGTTTGAGGAATCTAACAAGTTTGTTAAGAATGTTGTAAAAATAGATGCATTGGATGAAGGCATGGAGAAAGTGACCTTGGAGGATGCTTCTACTATGGGAGACAAACCAAAGGATGATGAAGGAAGCAAAGCTAAAGTGGAAGAGGCACAAGGGAATGAAAATCAAACACATGAGGTGGAGCCTACTCAACCACTACCAAAGGATTGGAATACAATCCACATCATCCCAAGGACCTCGTCATAGGTGAAGTATCAAAAGGGGTAACCACTCGCTCTAGACTTCATGACTATTGTGGTAACTATGCATTCATTTCTCATATTGAACCCAAAAATGTCCTCGAAGCCGAGGCCGATTCATATTGGTTGCTAGCCATGCAAGAGGAGCTCAATCAATTTGAGCGCAACCAAGTTTGGCACCTTGTTCCTAGGCCCCACGATAGACCAACAATTGGTACTAAGTGGATCTTTAAGAATAAGTTGGATGAATCGGGTAATGTAGTTAGAAACAAGGCTAGGTTAGTTGCCCAAGGTTACACTCAAATCGAAGGGATCGATTTTGAAGAAACCTTTGCACCCGTAGCACGGCTTGAAGCCATACGGATGACACTAGCATTTGCCTCATATAAAGATTTCAAATTATTTCAAATGGATGTTAAAAGTGCTTTTCTAAATGGATTTATTGAAGAGGAGGTGTATGTTGAAAAACCCCCCGGGTTTGTTGATCCTACACATCCGGATTTTGTTTTTAAATTAGATAAAGCTCTTTATGGTTTAAAACAAGCCCTAGGGCTTGGTATGAAAGACTTTCTTCATTTTTAACTTCAAATGGTTTTAAGAAAGGTAAAATTGATACAACCTTGTTTACAAAACATGTAGAAAAGGATATTCTTATTGTGCAAATTTATGTGGATGATATTATTTTTGGTTCTACTAATGAATCTCTTTGCAAAGCTTTTGAATCATGCATGAAGGATGAATTCGAAATGTCTATGATGGGGGAACTCAACTATTTCCTTGGACTCCAAATCAAGCAAAAGAAGGATGGGATCTTCATCAATCAAGCCAAGTACACAAAGGAACTAATCAAAAGGTTTGGGCTTGAAGGATCGAAAGTAAGCAAAACTCCCATGGCAACAACTACAAAGCTTGACAAGGATGAACAAGGTAAAAGTGTAGACATTAAACTTTATAGAAGCATGATTGGTAGCTTGCTTTATTTGACGGCTAGTAGGCCGGATATTATGTTTTCCGTTTGTCTTTGTGCACGTTTTCAATCTTGTCCTAAAGAATCTCACATAATTGCGGTTAAACGCATAATTAGATACCTTAAGGGCACTATTGAAATGGGTTTGTGGTATCCTAAAACCAGATTATTTGAAATGAAGAGTTTTTCGGATGCCGACTATGCGGGTTGTAGGGTAGATAGGAAGAGCACAAGTGGAACATGTCAATTCTTAGGTAATTGTCTTGTATCTTGGTCTTCCAAAAAGCAAAATTCGGTAGCCCTATCAACCGCCGAGGCGGAGTATGTTGCAGCCGGAGCTTGTTGTGCACAAGTTCTTTGGATGAAACATACTCTCCTTGACTATGATTTACACTTTGATCATGTTAAAATATTTTGTGATAATACTAGTACTATTCACATGACAAAGAATGCAAATCAACATAGTAAAACCAAACACATTGACATTAGGTATCACTTTCTTAGAGATCATTATGAGAAAGGTGATATTGATATTGATTATGTTTCTACCGATTTTCAACTTGCCGATATTTTTACTAAACCTTTAGACTATGCTAGATTTTCATTTATTTGTGATGAGTTGAATGTTTGCATTATAGATTCTTAAAAATAAAAATTTTTCAATTGGTATTTTAACCCTTTTTGATGTATGACAAAAAGGGGGAGAATAAGTTTAGTTTGATATTTAGTTTTGAATATTATTTGAGTTTTATGAAGAAAAAGAAAGTTTGTTTATTTAAGTTTTTGACAAAACTTTTGTACATTGAATGCTTTATGTATTGTGCTTTCAATAGTCCAATTTTTTATCCATAGCATTATTTGAGGGGGAGTTTTTCAAACTCCTCTTCCATGTTTATTTAAATAACCTATATGTTTTGTCATCATCAAAAAGGGGGAGATTGTTGGCCCAAGGTTACAATCACCCTTGTTTAGTGTATTTTGATGATTACAAAACATATTAGTTATTTGTACTAATAACATTTGTTGTTTAAGTGTGTTTTCAGATTTCTATTCATACTAGAAGTCTTCTCTCACAAATACAAGGTTTTGGACTCAAGTCAACTCCAATTGGGCTCAAGATGCAAAATTGAAGATCAAGTGAAGATAGCCCATCTTGAAGCATTGCTTTGAAGTCTTTTAGAAGTTTGTAAGTTTAGAATGTTAAAGTTTGAATATAGGAAATTTGGCTCTAGGATTTGCACACACACTTGTTTCATGTATTTCCTATGTTTTGAAAATGGTTATTTCTAAGTTTTATGCCTTAGTTTATATATACATGTACCAAAGCTTTATATCCTGAAAAACTTGTTTAAAACATGTGTATAAACTATTTTCTGCATAATACTTAGCTATATGTATTTTTAAAATATTTATCAAAATTTTTCTAACTCAAAACAGCCCAGTTTTTCAGTTTCAGGCAACATCGGTCGACTGGCCCGGTCGACCGGCGATGTGTCTGGACATGCACTGTTTGTGCATGTCCGTCGGTCGACCGTACCGGTCGACCGACGGAGAGCAGATTGCTCTCGGGATATTTCGGTCGACCGGACCGGTCGACCGGAAGAAGGAAACTGTGTTTCCTCCTTTTGGGTCGGTCGACCGGACCGGTCGACCGAGAGCCAACGGCTCTTTCCAGCAGGGCTGGCGGTCGACCGGACCGGTCGACCGCCAAGCCTGCAACAAGGCAACGGCTCTTTCCTCTTTGGGCAGTTCTGAAAAATCTGTTTCTTTTTCAGCTTTAACAGATTTTTGGAGATTTGTTGGGGAGCTTTTTCAGAAAAAATAAGATAAAAAGAAATTGTTTTTAACCTATTTTTAACCCTATAAATAGAGGAGAAGTCTCTCTTGCATATCACTTAGAAAAATCCTCAAGTTTGCATTATTTTCAAAAGAGAAAAGAAAAGAGTTTAAAGCTTTCATTCCAATTCTTTTTGAGCTAGTTTTTCAGTTGTGTTTGATTGCTAATATCACTCTACAACTGAAGTTTTTCTCACCACACTTCATAGAGCCAAAAATCCAATACTCATTCTATAGTGAAGTTGTAATTGAAGTGAGAGTGTTTGTAAAAGAGTTTGAGAAAAGTGTAGTGATCTTGTTGTGATCACTTGGTTCTTGTAATCCTTTCTTTGTGGAGCAACCTCTTCGGTAGAGGTCCTTTGTACTTGGTGGAGCTCGGTGCTCGGTCTTCGGTAGACCAAATTGTAAAGGCATCCTCGGTGGATAGTGGAAACCCTTCATGGAGGTGAAGGCGGGGACTAGAGCAAGTGTGCTCGAACCTCGAAACAAATCATCTTGTTTGCGATTACCTTTGCGTTATTCTTGCTTTCAATTTCTCTTACTTTATATTGTCTTGAATTATTTGTTTGAGAACTAACCCTCTACTTGTGCAATCTTGTCTTGTTCACTTTACTTGATATATTGCTTGTGTGTATTTCATCATAGCATCTCATCCTTTACTTGTTCGATCATATCTCATACAACACGGTTGCATTGCGCACCTCTAACCCATATCTAGGGGAATTGGGAGGAAGGAGTTCAGAACCTCGCAAGGGGTATTCGGCTCTTAGTCGTGTTTTGAGAGATCGTTGCATCACTCATTTTATTAAAGTTTAAAAAGATCATTAGATTAGCATTCACACCTATTCACCCCCCCCTCTAGGTGTTTTTCACAGCCAAGCGTTCAAGCATTTAGTCAACAAAGGGTAGCGAGAAGTGGTCTTTATGAGTGGCCGCATTCAACTTTCTATAGTCAATACAAATATGAACCTTGGTAGGTAGTCTTGTTTGTACCAACTCTTTCTGCTCGTTCTCTACCACCGTAAAACCAGCTTTCTTGGGGACCGCATAAACCGGGCTATCCCATTAGCTATCAGAAATAGGATAAATGATCCCATTGTCTAATAGTTTCAAAATTTTCGTTTTTACAGCCTCTTGCATGAGTGGGTTAAGCCTGCGTTGTGGGTCCCTCCTGGGAATCACTTTATCGGTTAAGTGAATTCTATTTTGAACTATTGCTGGACTTATCCCCTTGATATCTTTCATTGTCCATCCAATGGCTTGCTTATGTCTCTTCAGAATAGACATCAAGCTGTCCTCTAGTTGCTCAGTCAGATGGAATGCTATGATGACTGACATGGTTTCTCTTCCGCCAAAGTAGGCGTACTTGAGGTGTTCAGGTAAGGCTTTTGACTCTAGAGAAGAAGTTGATTCATTGGATGTGATATCTAAAATTTCGGTCCTGTGATGGGGTATACTTGGGCTTGATGCCCAGTCCACTGCTGAGTCTATGATCTGATCTAGATTGAAATCCTCAGACTCCAGATCAAACTCACTCTTTGTTTCCATCTCTATGCTTCGTGCTCACTGGTCAAATTTTCAATGAAATTGACCTCAAAAGTCTGATCATTTATATCCCTGGGTTGTCTTCTAAGATTGAAGACATTGACTTCCTTCGTCATGTCTCCAAAGGTCAATCGCATGGAGCTGTTCCTACAGTTGATTATGGCATTGGCTGTAGTAAGGAATGGGCGCCCTAAGATGACCGGAGTTTGAGACCACAGATATGACACAGATTGGGTCTCAAGTACGATGAAGTCAACGGGGTAAATGAAATCCTCGACCCGGATAAGGACATCTGTGATTTTCCCCCTTGGGGATTTTCACAGATCGGTTTGCTAACCGTATGGTGACTCGAGTTGGACTCAGCTTGCCCAACTCAAGTTGCTGGTATACTGAGAGATGTAGCAAGTTGATACTTGCTCCCAGGTCAAGGAGTGCTCTGCTAATTTCTGTTTGCCCTATGGTGCAAGAAATTGTAGGATATCCGGGATTTTTATATTTCACCGGAATAGGACCAGACAGAATTTCGCTTATGTTTGTTGCTAAGAACACTTTCTTGGGCACATTCGTCTTTCTCTTCTTCATACACATATCCTTAAGAAATTTGGTATAGGCTGGGACTTGTTGGATAGCGTCAAGAAGAGGCACATTCAATTTGACCTAATTAAACATCTCAAGTATTTTTTTCCATGTGCATGTTCTTATTATTGTTCCTAAGCCTATTGGAAAAAGGTGCTACAGGCTTATGAACTTGTTCAGCAGCTGTGTCCTTGTCAGACTTTTGGGGAGCAGATTTGGAGGAGCTAGCAGATGTGGAGGAAGGAGCAGGCTTAATGTGAGTTGGATTTTTCAGCTAGTAGACCTGATTGTCCACCTTATTTTCTATCAAAGAGTATGAACAACATGTACTGGTTGATCTGAGGATCCTGAATTTCATACGCTTGATTGGAGTTCTTAGGGTTAACTAGCAGCTGACTAGGTAAAGTACCCTTTGGTCTTTCACTTAGAGAGTTAGTTAATTGACTCATCTGCATTTTTAATCTCGATATAGCCTGTGAATGATTACTCAATATTTGTCCTTGATTTTGCATGAAGGCGGTTTGGGACTTCATAAAAGCTTCCATACTCTCTTCCAATTTACTGAATTTCTTCTCCATTGGTGAACTTTGAAAGGAGGAAGATGGAGCTTCACTAGGATGATGTACTTAATGATTGTGGTGGTGAAGATTGTTGGAGAAATTGGGCCTGAGAGGATTGTTCTGGGCCTAAAAGAAATTTGGGTGATTTCTCCAACCGGAATTATACGTCTGCGAGTATGGATTGTGTTGTGGCCGTGAGTAGGCCGCATTCATGTGTTCCAGCGGTACTTACTGAGTCTAAAAAATAGGACATTCTTCAAAAATATGATTTGGTGCCTGACAGTATGAACAACCCAGATTGTGAATTGGTGATGGGTTGATTTGGTTGACATTGGCTAGCTCTTTTGTTTCTAGAGCCTCTATTCTCCTCATCTGGGTCGTGATCTTAGCTTCAGCAGCTATGAATGATTCTAAGGATAGGAGCCCTCCTTTCGAAGCTATAGACTATGAATACTTTGGTTTTTCTGAGCCTGGCTCCCATTGCAGGGTTTTCACAGCTAGATCCTCAAACAAATCCCAACCCTGATTTTCATCCTTTTGCAAGAACCCTCCCTGACACATGGTTTCTAACAAGGTTTTCATTTGATAATCCAAATCATCATAGAGAATCTGGCACTGATGCCATTTCTCTACACCGTGATTAGGGTACTGAGCTAGGAGATCTTTGAATAGTTCAAAGTATCTCCAGAATGGTTCGCTTTGTTCTTGCCTAAACTACATGATATTCTTTCTGATGAAGGCAGTTTTGTGAATTGGGTAGAATTTCTTCAAGAAGGTCTTGACGATCATCCCACGTTATAACTGAATCTATAGCCAAACTGTACAACCATTTCTTAGCTAAGTCCTTTAGGGAAAAGGGAATGAAACATAACCTAACGACATCGTCTCTTAGCTGGGGGAATGCGCATCATGAGGCATACTTCTTCAAATTCCCTAATAAAGAAGTATGCATCCTCCGATTCTAAACCATGAAATTTTAGAAGAGTGTAGATGAATTGAGGCTTTAATTCAAAGTTATTTCCATTCGCCTCAGGAAGTTTTATACAAGATGACAGTGAGGTTCTGATCGGATAAAATCTGTCCTGTAGCGATGCCATCACCGGTTCTGGATGCAAGGGTAGAGAAGTGTTTCTGGTTAATCTGGAAGTTACAAGATCTCTCACCCACTCTTGCATACGCACACCACAAACAACTTATAGACAACAAATAATCGAAAAGAATAAAAACAACCAAAAAAAAGAGAAACAACCACCAAGCCTTAGTCTAAGGTACCTGGACCTAGACGACTCCTAACTGGTCGATTCTCCGGGGGAGGTTGTTGCAAGAACTCGACTACAGGCTAATCAGTCAGGAAAGGATAAAACTCGGTGGGAGGTATCCGGGCATGAGCCATGGGCCTTAATTACGCCAAACCACAGAGCTTTCGAGGCTTAACCTCTCAATCCTCTTTCCTTAGACACCGATTTTGCGGGAGTATAGTTCTTGCAATTTTCACCCTCGGTTAATCTCTTAGTGAGTCCGAGATGTCCCTAGGGCCAATGTCTATCAAATTTTAGTTAAGGCTTGGGTCGTGTGAGTGCACTTGGAGATGGTTTTTAGGCTAAGGAAGGGTGATGAAATCCCCACCTTTTCTTGTTTATTTGGAGTTTTGCCCTTAATGTCAATTGTGCAAGTGTACAGTATATTCACAACAAGATAACACTTAAAGTAATAAATCACTCCAAAATGTTGGTCCTATTCTATATGAATGCACACATGCCTTTCTCCAGCACTCTTCAATATAAATTGAAATGAATTGAAATAGACACGCGCCCTAAATGCAAGAGTCTAGTTCGATTTTCAATTTAGCAATAAATGGATTTCTGTTGAATTATAACAAGTGTAAAGGTGAATCATACAAGTGACTAAAAATTTGAGAAAGCAATTTGAGTGATTTTTGGCAACCCTGCAGAAGAGCTTTTTGTTAATACTTTAATCAAAAAATTCACTTTTACACGATTATTCGAGGGCAAATGAATTCCTCGTGCAGTGTCTTTGGGTCACCACTCTTGCTTCCCATAATAGCTAGCTCCTTGGTACTTCTCCTACACACAAAAACAAAGAAAAATCTTTAGTATTGAATAATAAAACCGTTCCCTCCCGGCAACAGCGCCAAATTTTGATCGGTAAAAAGCATGCACAAATATAAGTAAAGAAATGTGGGTCGATGTTACTACTTTTGCGATTCTTTCATAGTAGCAAAGTGCCATACGGGTCGATCCACAAGGAGGGAGAGCGATGGAAGTTTTGATGCGGCTTTTTTGTTCAAAGTAAAGAGAAAGTTCTTTGTTTCAAATAAAAAATCGAAAAGAAAATAAGTATTGTTTCAAAGATTTCTTGGATTTGGTTGATGTTTGTAAAGATGAGTTTTCTTAAAGGTAAAAATGCATGGCTAACTTTCTACTAAGTGCTCCCACTAATCTCTAGCTTCTTGAAGATGTAGCTTCACGATGGATCATAGGCAAGTATAACCTTTATGCATAGAAATTATTCACGTTGGAGACCGAATAAAAGTTCTTCCTTTAACTTAGCTTTACACGGTAAAACTTGAACATTCCTTTATCAAGATCCAATCGAAAACGAGAATAAGGAAAGAAACAAGTGCACAAATGGTATCGGCAAATATTAATAGGAATATCTCTACTTAAAAAGACAAGCAAAGTTTACAATGTATAAATCATTAAAAGCCGTTAAGCATAAAATATAAGAGAGCTAATACTTGTAGGTAAGTTAGAGTTAGAACCCTCGTCTTAAGATATCATAGCTCTTATTTGCACAAGACTTGTTTGACACTATTGACTCATGTGAGTTATTAATCAAGTTGTTGAGATTAGTGGGTTAGTAGGTAGTTAGCCATGCAATGAAAGAGTTAGTTAGATATGAGTAAGAAAAGAAAACAACAAGAGAGAAGAAGTAAAGAGAAGGAGTATTACACTAAAACAAGAGCGTAAAAGTAAATGAAAACACCAAGTAAATGGAAAGAAGAAATAGAAGTATTACTTGTATAAGCTTGTCACCTTCAAATACAACTTGTACACACTCTCTCTCTCTCTCTCTTTCACTCTAGTGGCTAAACTAATTAGAAGAAGAAGGAAACATAAAAACAACTACAACTCCTAAAAACAAAATAACAACTCTAAAACTCTGGATATCCCCCTAAAGAACCCCCAAGGGGGTATTTATAGGCACCAGGGGAAAGGGGGCCAGGGGCAACCCGGCATTGGCGTGGCTGTGCCAGTACGGCCGCAAAAATGCGGCTAGAGCTGCGTTTTCGTGGTTGTACTAGGGTGGCGCGCACAACGCCGCCTTCTGCGTGTAGTCGCTTCGGTCCCCTGTCAGCTGGATCTTTTAGATTTCTGATTTGATCCCCTGATCTGACAGAATCACCTCCTAAAGTCAATGGCTACTTTTGTAGGCCTTTAATCACCCATTAAATGGTGATTTAGGGTCTTCTTCTTCATTGCACACCATGGACCTAGGATCACACAAGCAAAACATTATTAGCAGTATTTTATATAAGATAAATGTACAGATGTGATAAAAATTATGCAATATTAGAGACTAATCAATCGTCACCTTTGCGCGAAAATCAAAGTCGTTCCACTCATCATCCTTCATCTTTGATGGCTTCTTCTCAATATCAAGCAGAGCTTTGTATGTGCCCTCCTTCATGAGCAATGACGTTATTTGCATTTTTCACAACAAAAAGTTGGACTTCCCGTCTAATTTCTCCACCTCGAACATGGCCATCTTGCTAGCTATTTCTCTGATACCAATTGTTGTGATCAGCACCGATACAATAAGAGATAAATACCGAGTTGAAGGCTCGGCAGCGAAAACGTAGAAGATCTACCACTAGTAAGCAATCAAAATAAATCACCACACAACCAAATAATACTAGATTTAATGTGATTTGGCAAGAGTGCCTACGTCTACGTGGAGGAGGGGAGAAATTATATTGAAAATAGAAAAGAAAATACAAGATTTACAAGAATCTCTGTCTCTCTCTCTCTCTCTCACAACTCTCAATGGTGGAAATATGAATTTCTCTTGAATTCTTGATGTTGTCTTTAAAGGCCACCCCCAAGAGGTTTATATAGGCACCTAGGATGAGCCTAATTCAACTCAAACTTCAATAATACAATAAGCATCGCCTTAGAGAAAGAAAAAAAAACCTGAATCCAACTTAAACTGGAAACAGAAACAGAAAAGAAAACTGACAGACTCGAAATTAGTCAACTATAAGTCAACTCATAATGTGTACTAATTGACTATAGGAAATTATCAGTCGACTACTCTGACAAAATTCAAGAACCTTACCTTTTTTTGCAAGTACTAGTCGACTATACAAAAAGTATAAGTCGACTAGGCTAAACATAAGTCGACTAATAACATGTACAAGTCCTGTAAATGTCCGTACTTGATCTCTGAAGTTTGTAACAACTCCACTTGAGCCTGAATTCTTCTCCAATGAATATGAGGCACTCAAAATACTAGCATTTTCTTGAGATACAGCTTGATGGAGATGCTTTTCGTCATATATATTGTCTCTTTCTAACCTTGACCACAATCCCGTAGTCGTTTCTTCATCCATCATGTTGTACATAATCTCGTCTTCGAGACACAGTTGGATCATGCTTATCGTCTTTAGGTCCATCTCCTCGCAATCCTCATTTGACGTACCTGCAGGTTTTACTGGCTTTTCCTGCAAGGTCTTGTGAAGACCTGTTGCACTAGTAACGCCTTCACCCTCTTTTGTCATAAGCCAAAGTTTCTTTTACTATTGAACTTCTCGACCTTGATCTTTGTCGTAGAACTTCCTATCATCGACATATCATCCTTCGTCAACTTTTAGCTCTATTACCAATTGTTGTAACAAACCAGCGCTATAATACCAACTGTTACTCTCGGGACCAATGTTTGCGGAACTTGACAATATGATGATACTTGCAAAAAAAAACTGTTATAAAGCAAACTACTAATACCTAGACAAGAGAGTAATAAGAAATAACACGAATTTAACGTGGTTTGGCCCAAACTTAGCCTACGTCCACGTAGAGAGAACTTGAGAGAGTTTTATTAATAAACTTGGCTCAAAAAGATCTAACATTTCTCTTGATTACATAAGAATATTCACCTTCTCCTTGAATCTAGATGTAAATTTTAAGAGTATACCTTCTCTCTATGCACTTTCACCTAGCGCCTCTTTTTCTTGGCTTTTTCTAATCTCCTTTACTTGAGATTGATTTACAATGCTGAATTTCAATCTTTATTTATAAGATTTTACAATACAACTTCTATTTAGACTATGAGATAATCTTGGCCATTGGAGTTGATCTCCTTGATTTTGAAAATTCTAAATCTATCTTATTTGGAGTTGATCTCATTGTTCTTGAAGAATTCTAAATCTTTCAATTTTTAAAAACAAACCTTCATTGAATAGAATCTGAATTCTATTTAAAAACTTTTCCGCCTTAATTTGCTTCTTCTGCTTCAAGTTTTCATCTTCTCCAACTCAATTGGATTTACTTGAACCATCACCTCTTCTTGAAAATAATACAAAATCCTAACAGAATAATATAATAAATGTGTCATGAAAATAATTGAAAGTTATTAATAAGTTAGACTCATATTGCCATAACGAATAACATTTATTGACAAAGTAATAAAAAATACTATGTTAATTGGAGAATCACTTTTTAACTTTTTTATTTGATCAATGATTTGTATGAGAGTGGATTGTCTGTGAGACAACGGTTAGGAAGTCAATTTAATTGTCTGATTATTTTAATCTTTCCGTGCCGAAAACTTATTTATTATAGAAGTGAATGTCAATTTTTTTTTTTTTTTTTTTTGCTATTCTTTCACCCCCAGTATACCAAGTATTTCAAATGTGCCATCTCTGCATTGCTCTTCAACTAACTAGATAATTATCTGGATACCATACCAGTAACATAATTTTCTCCTTTTTTGCATGTTCATAGCCCACTCAGTGAACCCAACCTGAACGGGCCTGTCCTCTAGAGCCAAACGGGCCTATGGCCCATAAAGGAAATTTAAAAAAAAAGAAAAGAAAAAAGAAAGCTGCTGCTTTATAATTTCATTATGCTAATTTGTTGTGCTTTGATTGTGCCATCCAACTAGAAGAACCCAGCCCCCTCCTCGTACTCCTTTTTGTATAATAAAAAGCCCACTTGAGAGAGAGAGTCATCAAGAATCTGTAAGCACGTGAATCAAATAAATGCTTCATTACTAAAAATTTATAAAAAAATGAACAAAGTTCAAGAACCACTCTGCACCTTATGCAGCTAGACTCCAAACTCTTACAACTCACCCAAATCTAACCCTCTCCCTTTATTGGGCATACAAAATCACAAGACACATATCACACACACAAACACATGGCAACCCCAGCTCCCTGCTCGTAATTTATGGGGTCTTCAATTTTATCTCACCACCCTGCAGTCCAGTCTCACTTCCTGCCCACCAGTCAAGCTGCTCATCTTGATCATAGACTTGACAAATGCCTCCCTGAACTCCTCCTTTGACGTAGCAAACCGTGAGACCAAGTTCTTGGTCTTGGCGTCGGTCAGCAGAGCCTGGTCCGACGAGAAGAGGCTGTTCCCTTGGACCAGCAGCTTGTAGTAGGCGTTGTCGAACGCGGCGGTGGTCGTGTCCATCGTGGTGCCCGCGTTCTTGACCTTGTTGTGGGCCGGGCAGATCCTCCTGAGGCTCGCCGCAAAGCTGGGGTTCATGGAGGGGTCGACGTCGTGGGCGGAGTCGAAATTGTGGATCCTGTTCTGGAAGGAGGAGCAGTGGGCGAACCCTAGGGTGTGACCACCTTGAGAAAACAAGAAACATCCATGCATGCATGCATGAAATTAGTATAACTATAATGTCATAGAGTTTAATTTTGATTGATTATTATTTAGTCTTATTGTTAACATTTTTCTTTCTTTTTTTTTTTACCAGAAAGGGCTACCAAGTCTTCAGTAGAGAGGCCTCTCTGAGAGAAGCTCTGCTTCAATTGGGAGAAGTTGAAGGTGGGAGCTGGTAGCAGTCTTGTGTCAATGGCCTTGGAAATTCTTCCATCCAACCTGCCCTTTGGGACCTCCCATGTAGGACCTCCAGACTGCAATAATAGATATGATGTTCATTGATTAGTTACTGTGGTACTACCAAGTATATTTAATTTGTAATGACAGAAGTATAAAATCTCATAATTTTTTTTTTTGTTGATATTATGATATATCTATAAGTTATTCTTGTTGATTTTTAAAAAGAAAAAGAACACAAAAGTTTTTTTTGAAAACTAAAAAAAAAGTTTTATTCAAACTTTTCTCAACTACAAAATTCTCTCACTTTTGTTTCCCTCACTTTTTCTTTTTTTCTTCATTATAAAGTATTGACCATGCATCTTCTTTTATAGGCAAAACAATACAAATCCAACTCAAAATCAAATTTTTATTAAAATAAAATAAGTAAATTCTAAACTAATTATAATACAATCACGACTTTAAGGTCTAAATTTTAGAAACTCCAAAAATCAAAAGCCAATTCAAACTTTGACTTTCCTATTTTCACAAAATTTGAATTACAATTTTCAACAATTCTTTTTTACACTTCAAATTAGTAAAATTATATATGTAAGTTATTAATATTTAAATATGCATATAGCTTGGTTGGAAGAGTGTCAGAGTGAAAGATCCACACTCATTGCATTCTTTTAGTATTTTAATTTTTCCTCTCAGGAAAAAAAAAGTTATTAGTATTTACACATAATTTTTTTGCTATATCTCAATAGAAAATAGAAGTTTTTCTATAAAATTTGTCTGAAGTCGGGGGGAAAACGTGAAATGAAATTTCAAAGAACAAATATATAATTTCATAATTTTTCAAAAATTAGAAATTTACTAATATGGCTAATTTTTTTTTTGGTTTACTTACTAGGACCACTGCATCTCTTGCAGCCAGGGCCAAAATGTCAGCGCATGATACCACACCAGGGCACAAGGATTCTACTGCCTCCTTGGCGTTGTCAATCACATAGAAGGCATGGACTGAGATGTTGGGAGGTCCATCCTTCTCAGCTGTGTTTTTGCCAGTGGACTTCAACAGAACAGAACCATCACACCCCTTCAAAACAAAGCACAAACCAAAAGTACAACGTCATCAAAAAATAATAGTACAATAATTCAGGCAAGAAGAGAGGTTTCATATTTTGATTTTTTTTTTTTTTTAAAGAACTCTTGTAAATTTGTCTTTCTCCATGCCTATTCTTTAAATTTTTTTTGTTTTGTGCATACAATCCTGCAGATAGTAACAGTTGTTGAGAACAATATCTTCCTCAATCCGGCCTCGAAATTTTAGCTTGCATTCGTCCTCTAATAAAAATTAGATTCCTCATCTAAACCTTAACAAAGACTTGAAAGCTTTAATCAAAAGTTTCTAGCATACTAAAATTATTTCTTTCCAAATTATTATTTCTTTTGACTTTTGATCTTGATGTTTTCACCGATAAATTTTTTTTAATAAAAAATAGATAGAAAGTGAGACAGAGAAAAAAAAGGCAAACCCTTGAAGCAATAGAAACTTAACTGAAACAATATTATTTCTTTAAGGATTAATTTCGAGAAAGTTGATGTTCAATAATTACTCCTGTTCTCATTACTAAACATACTATGCGTTGACAACGCAGGAATTTCTTAAGTTCTAACTACTTAGTATTTTTCAATAATTCATCTAAGACTTTTTGAGAATAATAAATTAGGACCGTCTAAAATCGCAAACTTTCGTGCCACTAATTAACAAAGTTGTGCAGCAACTAAAATCTACAATATAAATATATTTCTCACCACAACTTTGTAATTTTAGTGTAATAACAGAGATTTTAATATGGGACTGTCGGCCCAAGAAATTACCCAAGTTATGTGACTAATTACACTTAGTAATTATAAAGGCGGCACCAGTAAGACTCGGCTAATTGGTAAAAGAAAAAAACAAAACTGTTCAATTATAGAGAGTCTCAGGTTTAAGTCTCAGCTATAATATATATTTCTAAAAAAAAAGTGTGCAACTGGGGAGATGAGAGAGGGGGAGAGACCCTGACGAAGCAATCATGGAAATGCATGCGAAGCAATGCAGCGGGAACTGTCCGATCATTGGCCGTTGCTTTCTTCACGGCCTCAGTCACGGCTTCCTCCGCTTTCGGGCAAGTCTTGGCGTAGTAATCCAAGCTCAGAGCATTGGCACCATAGAACAAGGAGAAGACGAGAAGAGAAGCTAAAAACACAACTATTTCACCCATTGCTTGCTTGCTTCTCTCAACTTCTACTATTCTTTGCACTTATCTTTTGTTAATTGATTGGAGACCAAGAAAGCTGGTGGTGTGGTTTTATAGTAGAGTTTGAGACACTTAGGCCTGTGGAGTTGTTACGAGCAGCTAAAGCGGATCCCTTAAATTAAAGTGTTTGGTGAGAGAATCATTTTGTTGTAGTGTCGTTGAAGCTATCATCTGTTCACCATTATGTTTTCTTCTCCCTGTAAGCTTACATGCGAGACATATGCTAATAGTTTATATATAGATAATTTACAAACATTTGTATGTGGGAGTTCTAGAATATTTCAAAATTTAGTGAATTTCATTTAGCCCCACTTTGGATAGGGAGAAAGGCTTTGTGGTGTTTAATTATGATGTCTCTCGCTTAGTATGGTGTACGAGCCTAGAAACAAGGGGCTATTCTCCCTGCAACTCTTCAAAACTTTCTACAACTGTAAAAGTATGTGCATGTGTTACATATGTCTCGATCACAACGAGAGAAGTTTTACTATTTTCAATATTATATATATATATTCTCAACTTGCTACATTAAAGGAAGGAAACTTTTTCACCTGTACATCTAGACTAAAGAAGATATGTATGTAAAAATGGTGGGAGTTTAGAGAACACTATAATTGGAATGCAGCAGTAAGGGAACAAGGGACAGTGACTGATTAACGAATACCACCAAACTAGCTACTAGATAGACATGCTTTCTTGATTGAACAGAGATTTCAATTATTGAGAGGTCTAGCATGAGAGCTGTTTACATAATTTGCGTCTGAATAATCGCAAGGAGTCAAACAGAACCTACTCATAATTTCCAACTTCTAATAGCCCTTGCATGACATATGTGGGCAAGCTTTAGATTCTATGTTTCAAACATTCAACTATATTTATATTTGTGACATTAACATCAGGTTGTTTAGGATGCATACGGTAAAATTTTATCCAAAAGCTTGTGTGACTAGGTTGTCATTGAAAATATATTTGAAGAAATCTTGGGTGAGCTTTCATATGGACGTGAACTTCACGAGTCTTGGACCATGCATTTTTGTATCTTCAAGTAAGGGTGTGCATTGACCTTGGAAAGCCATTACAATTTGAATGTTGACATAATCTTCGTGATGATCAAATTTCTTAACTAGTCTGCATTGTACTTTCTTGATATTTGGTTCTATTTTTTAGGATTTTGTCTTATTTTTCAAAAGAATACGAGGGTCCAAGAAAATCCAATTGAGTTGGAGAAGACGATGGTGTTGGCCCAGAGGTCTTTCACCTTAGTTGTGATGATGACTAACTTATGACGGTTAGTTTATTAATAATCTTATGTTTAATATGTTTCAGATATTGATCAAGATCTTAGCAGTTGATTAGCTTTAACAAAAGATTCAAAGTCAAGTTTTGGAGCTAACACATAATGATTCTAGAGCTCGCGTGTCAAGATAGCATCTAGCACTTGGTTGGAGTCAAGCTCATTTAGATCGTGTTTGGATCGAGTCGGCTTAGAGAAAGAGTTCTACAAGAAGACTTTGGTTTGTTTAGCTTAGTTTTATTTTTAGATTTTATGTAAAGATAGTTAGTCTTAATATGCTCAAATTCACACACACAAATTAAAATAGTTTTTGGTTTCGGTTTAACCGGTTTTGGATTTTCAAAGAACACATCTTTAGTTTTCATGAATAGATTTCATCTAAAATAGTTTACATAGTTTATACGTATAGTGGATTCATCCATATACATTGTTGAGTTTATATTATCTAAAAACTTACATTGATGTATATCTAGTTCATGGTTTCAAGTTTTGTTTTAATAAAACTTAGTTTTGGATTTAATATCAAAAACATAGATATATCTTTTATATGTGTATTGGATTTTATCCATACACACTATACTTCAAAAGTGTTTCTATATCATATTTTTATATTTATACAAGTTTTGGAGAAAACAGATTTTCATTTCAAAATTCAAGTTTTGATAAATACCGTTTTTGGTTTAAAACTAAATTTTCATATCACAAAATAAGTTCAAATTGTTTGAAATATGTGTTGAATTTTAGTCACACATATTTGTTCTTCAAATATTTATTAGAACTTATTTTTGTAGATTTTATGCGATTTTATGGGATTTTTTAGGTATTAAAAGACCAAGTTGTCAAACCCTATAAACCCTGGCTGAGGGCTGCTAACGGTCGACCGAAGCTTGGCTCGGTCGACCGATTGATCGACCGACGTGCACAAAAGTGCACAGGCTTCAGCGGTCGACCGGGCGGTTGACCGTTCCGAAGAGTCTGCTCTCTGGAATGGCCCCGTTTGACCGACCGTTCGACCGACCAGAGAGACCATCTCTCTGGTTCTGGTCTCGGTCGACCGGACGGTCGACCGATAGAAAATTTGCCTTGAGGCGGTCAATCGATCGGTCGACTGACAACCCTAACGATCAGAAATCTGACCATCGACCGGCCGACCGATGTGTCAGTTTTGACCTGACCTGAACTCCAACGGTTATATTTTGGATCTCTTATAAATATGGGTTTCTTTTGCCAGTTTTAACCAAAATTTTTGAGAGCAATTTTTTCCATCTTCTTAAGGGTTTTCGACAAGTTTTCACAATAAGTTTTTGTGCCAAAATTTCTCTTATCTTTATTTGTTTCAAAGTTTTTGGAAAATCAAAGAAAACTAATATTTGAGAAATTCTAGTTTTGTTCTTCATTTCTTTATCTATCAAGAAGTTTTTTCTAAGAGTTTTTCTTTGTGTTTTCTTTTTCAAAACACTTTGTTTCTCTTACACTTGAGCTATCAATTCAATACCTATCTATAAGATCTTGTTTTTGTGAGAAAAATTATTTGTGATCTTTTAAGATCACCAAGAGAGAGTTATGATAAACTTTTTCTTTGCTTTAGTTTTATGCCTTGTCTCTTGTGTAGAGGTGTTTGTGTTAGAGAGAGAAGTTATTGATTAGTCATTGATATTATATATATTGTCACATTCTCATATCTATTATATAATAAACCTTGCTATTTGGTCTTATTTTTATTTAACAATGTGTAGGCCTATACTAAAGGAGAAGGAAGAGAAAATGAGCCTAAAAGCCCATCAAAATACTGATTTAATTTAGAATATTCAAATATAAAATTAAGGTAAATCAGGGCAAATCAAAGAAGATAAAATTAGTTGATCAATGAGTTAAATCAGATCTCTACAAATTAAGTGGTTAGAGCCGAAAATCAATAGAAGAATTGTTAAAATCAGAAGACCAAACGATATATCTTTTTGGATAAATGGATGAAACAAAGCGAGAAAAAGATCTACTCTGAGAATGTGGCCATCTGGCCACATCTTGGCCGCGAATTCGCGGCCAAAGCCGTGGATCCGCAGGTTCATTGCAACAGATAGGGGAGTTTTGCTCCCCTATCTTCTCATACTCTCCTCTTTTGGTTTTTACCTATAAATACTGGGATTTCTAGTGTACAGAGGATGATTAAGGAGAGTGTAGAATAGATTTTTGTATAGGTTTAACCTATATTCTTCTTTCTCTTTTAATATAATTTTCATTTTTTTATGTAACTGAGAGAAAAGGAGAGTTTGAATATGAATCAGTTCCTATTCAATGAAGATTTATTTCTAAAGTTTGAAGGGTCTATAGTTCTTCTAGATCAAGAAAATCAACTCCTATAAGGATTGATCAAGTTCTTCAAACATCTGATGGCCAAGACCATCTCACAGTTTTAATAGAGTTTGTATTGTAAAATTCTATAAATAAAAATTATAACCTAGTACATTGTAACACGAAAGGTGAGAGGAAGCCAAGAAAGAAAGATGAAGGTGACAATGTATATAGAGAAGATATTCTCTTGTAATCATGAGAGATTCAAGAAAAAAGTGAATACTCTTGTGGGAATCAAGAGGAATGTTAGATATCTTGTACCAAGTTTATTAATAAAGTTATTTCTAGCTCTCTCCCCGTGGATGTAGGCCAACTTTGGATCAAATCATGTTAAATCTTTTTGTTCTTTTCTACTTTTTTATCTTAGTATTGGTAGTTTGCTCTACAATATTTTTTTCGCAAGTATTACATATTGCTACGGTTCACAACGTCAATCACTGTCTTGAGCGTGAATAACAGTTATTTATTGTAACCCAATTGTTGGTCTTAATAATTAGTATCATAGCTATCGCATCACAATAATTGGTATCAGAGCGTATCAATTTTGCAATAATTGATATCAGAACTAAAGGTTGACGATAAGACAATATGTCGAGTATTAAAATTTTGTTCGCAAGTTCGAGATCGAGTAATTCAATGATAAAGAAAACTCTAGTCTATAGCAAAAGAGGGTAAAGACATTGTTGATGCAACAAGGTCTTCACAAGATCTTACAGGGAAAGTCAGCAAAATCTACAGGTAAGTCAGATAAGAATTGAGAGAAGATAAATATGAAAGCAGTAAGTATGATCCAATTATATCTCGCAGATTAGGTCATGTACAACAGACAGATAAAGAAACAACTACGGATTTGTGATCAAAATTAGAAATATTGTATAAGACAAAGATCCTCTCCAACAAACTGTATCTCAAGAAACAACTATATGGGCTACGAATGAAAGAAGGGACAATGGTATTGGAACATCTAAACTTCTTCAACAAGGTCATCAATGAGCTACTATTGGTTGATGTTAAAACTGACGAGGAGGACAAGGCGTTAATATTTCTTTTGTCTCTTTCATAGTCATACGATCATATCATAATCACCATGCTATACAGTAAGGAAACCCTCATCTTGGGGGAGGTCATGATAATTTTGTTATCGAATGAGATTAGGAAAAGGTCAAAGCAAGAGGAGCAGGAAGGATTGAGTTTGATGGTCATGAGAAGGAAAGGAAGAAGAGGAGGAAAGAAAGGTCTGGGTTCGTCAAAAGCGTGTCACTTTTGTCACAGAAAAGGTTACTGGAAGAATAACTGCAAGTATCATTAAGAGTGATTGATGAAGAAAGGGCAAGCTGCGGAGTCAGACGTAGCAATAAATGGTATTGACATCAAAGTATTAATGGCTTCCAATGTTGGAGACACACTTCTCAAGTTAAAAGCTGGATATTTGATTCTGATAGTATGGTTCATGCATATTTCTAGAAAGAGCTGTTCAACTCCTTGATTACAAAGGAGGAACACACTGTCAAAATGATGGAAAGCTCGGCTTGCGAGGTCTTTGGTACTGGGACAGTCAATGTTATAAGAAAAGATGGGATGATGCATGCTCTGAAGGCAGTCTGGTATGTCCTGGAGTCACGATACAATCTAATATCTATGGGGTGCTCGATGAATAAGGATGTCAGATCTAAGTACAACAAGGCGTTATCATGGTTAGCTAAAGACATGGGGAATCCTAAAAGGAGAGAAGTATAGGGAGATATACAAGTTGAAGGAAGAAAAATCAGTTCGAGATGGAGTTTAAATGACAAACTTAAAAGAAAAATCATCGCACACTGACGTGAACTGGATCAAAGTGTTGTAAGAAAGAGAAAGGTGCATTCGTGTGAGGCCCGAGATAACCCAAGGCATAGCGGTGAATCAGTTAAAGGTCTTAGGGAGAGGGGACAAGAATAAAAGCTTCAGGGTACGGTTTACAATCAAGGAAATATTCTAGGTATAATTTCAAAATTTTCAAGGTGTTTTGCTAAAGACTTGAAAAGTAAGTCAAGGTGGAGGTTGTTTGAAATTACCTTTTTTCAAAAACTAGATGATGGTCCAAGAAGATCAAATCGAATTGAAAAAAAAGAAGACTTGAAAAAGAAGTAAATCCAGAAGAAAAAGTATGGCAATCGACAGGACTGTCAACCGCACATAGAATGTTATCAACATGTCCTATTGATAGCAAGTAAAATAAAGGGATTTGAGATTTTCGACAGGGGTCTGTCGACAGCCCTCACTGGCCTGTCAACAGTCGGAGGCCAGAATAGGATTTTTATTTTCTATTCAAGCATATTCAGATTTTTTCTGGTGGAATTGAATTGGAATTAAATCATATTCAATGAAGATTTATTTCTAAAGTTTGAAGGGTTTAGGATTCTTCTAGGTCAATAAAATCTACTCCCATAAGGATTCATCAAACTTTTCAAGCATCCGACAGGAAAGGTCATCTCCTAGTTTGAATAGAGTTTGTATTACAAAACTCTATAAATAAGGATTGTAACATAGTATATTGTAACACGAAAGGTGAAGAGGAAGTCAAGAAAGAGAGTGGAAGGTGATTGTGCATAGAGTGAAGGTACACTCTTGTACTCGTGAGAAATTCAAGGGGAAGGTGAATACTCTTATGAGAATTAAGAGAAATGATAGGTCTCTTATACCAAGTTTTTTAATAGAACTCTCTCAAGCTCTCTCCCCGTGGATGTAGGTCAAATTTGAACCACGTTAAATCTTCGTGTTCTTTTTTACTCTTTTGTCTTGGTATTGTTAGTTTATTTACAATAATTTTCTTTTGCAAGTATTACATATTGTTACGAATCTGCAAAGTCGATCATAGTCTTGGGTGTGCACAACAGTTATTATCGTAACCGAATTATTGATCTCAATAACTGGTATCATAGCTGTCGTGTCACAACATGCTTGTGATGTTAAACTTTCTATATATGTTATGAGTTTCTTCAATTAAACAAACAATTGTATCAAGTTTAGGAAGCACTATTTTTAGAATCTTTTCAACAATTTTTGTATCAGTGTATCTCTTCGTTTTAATCTCATTTGATTACAAATTGCAATAACTCAATAAAAAATATTTTATAGTTGACTCATCTTCCTTCATTATTAATTTTTCAAAATCTCCTCACAAAATTTGAAGCCGCATACACCTTCTCAACTCATTTGCATGTTATTTTCCATCTTTGCTCTGCAAATATTCTGAAACACAACTTCATCGATCACTTGGTAGATGAAAAAGAATGCCTTTTGGTCATTCTTGTGAGTTTCTTGAAGCACAACGTACCTTGCGAACTTTAGGGAGCACAACAAACTCTTGTGGTTTGGCAACCTTCGTGGCCGTTCTCCACAAATTCCCACAGACTTTGGATTCGAGGAGACACCTTATCTTGATCTATCAATGATATATTGTATTTCCTTGCTTATGAACTTTGAAAATTGTGGTTGGATCATGCCTTTGTGCCCATATTCCTCTCTTCATGTTGAACTCAAAGTAGTTGTTGGCAATGATACTATTTGGCCCAATGATGACCGAGCATTTGTGGTTCTGATAGCACCATTCATCATTGATATTTGAAGATAGAAAAGGTAGGCAAGGAAAGAAATTTATGAAAGAAGAAAACAAAGTTTATTGAATTTGCCTCTACAAGTTTCTCATATAAAAAATGAGCACTTTTGTCTATTTATAAAAATACAAATTGTCTAATCTCTTAGTAATATACAAACTCTAATGATCATATATTATCAAAAAGAAATTTTAGATAATAGAAACTCTTACGACAATCGTGAATAAATTTTGACTCTAAAATAAATAGACACCAATTCCTCATACCATTAGGGTCAGCTGCAATATATAATTAAGTTATTAATTTTAATAACCATTTAACCCAAAACTAGTGTGACCCGGTTGTCATAAAAAATTATATAAGATAGCGAATCTTGCATGTGCTTTCTCGTGGATGTGAACTTCATAAATCTTGAACCATGCACTTTTGTATCTTCAACTGCTTTTATGATTTGCTCTTTTTCCTAATTAGAGATGATTTTTGTTTAAAATGGAAGAAATAAAATAATATGGATATTCATGTTTGAATATAGTCCACATTGTAAAGTGAATAGAAAAGTGATGGACTTAAATAGAAAGTTGAGGTCTTTACCTTTCAACTTAAACTTTTGGGTTAGATTGATGTTCAGTCTCTATTTAAGGCCCATTGTGTTTCCCCGTGAAGACCCGTGTAACTCTTCAACAAAATATTTAGGCAACATCAATGTTCAAATTATTACTGACACGAATGAGGTAATAAATTATTTTTTCTCAATATTGCTATTTGGGTCAGTTATACGATGCTGAGTTATACATACCTAAGCTAAAACTGACGAAAGAAAATCACTTACAGAAAGGCACTACAAACATAGTGGCATAAATATTATCATATTTTAATATATTTTCTACTTATATAGATGCAAAAACAACTATGAAAGGTGAAAAATGTTGAACCCTAGAGGGGGTGAATTGGGTCAAAGGTAACTAAAAATTAAACATACTTAATAAATGACTAACTGTAAAAATAGGCATACTGGTAGGATGACCCAGTCTGATGGTAGGATGATACAATCAGGTAGTAGAAGCAACAGAGAACAAAAATGACCAATATAATAGTGAATATATATATATATATATATATGTATGTATGTATGTATGTATGTGTATATGTATATCTGTATATGTGTATGTGTGTGTGTGTGTGTGTGTGTGTGTGTGTGTGTTTATATGTATATGTATATGTGTGTGTGTGTATGTATGTGTGTGTATATATATGTGTGTGTGTGCGCGCGCGCGCGCGCACAAACAACAACAATAACAGCAGAGAGTACAAACAATTTTAGGATGGTTCAAAAACTCTCCTACATCCACCACCTAGAGGCCTCCTCTCTAAGATTTGCAAATCCACTAAAAAATTTCTCATTGAAGTAAGGATTATAACTATCAAGACTCTTCTTTGACCTTGAATTTACAATCCACCAAGATACTACCTAATCTTGGATTTATAAACCACCAAGATACTCTCCGATCTTATATTTTCACAACACCTTTATCTTGAGGTGCACTACAATGAGTATGACAATAGATTTTGTTTTCTAACACAATTGTGAGAACTAAAATAAGTACAATGATAAAATCAAAATAGATTATATAATAAAAGACTCTATGTAATCATATAGTTTTAAGTATTATCAAATAATAATTTGGCACAATAAATCTAAAGCAATAAAAATGTGAATCTAGAATAAGTATGAAAGAGGAGACTGAGATTCTCCGATAGAAAAATAAATGAAGTGATGAAATTCTCTTGTACTGAATGCTTGAGATATCTTCTAAAAATTAGAACTTGAATGAAAATGATTGGCTCGACCACTTTTATTTGGTGAGATCTGAAATTTAAGGCTTGAAGATAGAAGAGCTCAGTTTTTGCTATTTTTGAAATTTTCAAGTTGTGTTCCTCTTATTGTAATGAATGAATAAAGTTCCATATAAACATGAAGGCAACGTCACAGATAAATCCAACCATTGGAGATAGAGAGGCATATTTTCTGCCCATTAGAGCATTAAATGCTACATTAAGAAAATATATCAAAATTGAGCACAATCTGGGCAATTAACGCCTCTATTGCAGTATAAGAGGTGTTGGCCCAAAGGCCCATCACTCTAGTTTTGATGATGATCAACTCATGTAGTTATGTTTACTAATGATCTTGTATTTAATTAGTGACAGATTTATGATCAAGATCTTAGTAGGTGCATAGCTTCAACAAAGGATTTGAAGTCATGTTTTGGAGCTAGCACGGTTTGATCCAAGAGCCATTGGATCGTGTTTGGACCAAGTCAAGAAGATGAGAAGGCTTCAAGTGAAGACTTCAAGAAGATGAAGACTTGTGTCTAGGTATAAGATTTTTGTTTTAGTTAAAATGTAAAGGATAGAGTAGTTGGTGGATTGCTCAAGTACATATACACACACTCTTGATAGTTTTGTTTTTACAAAAGATTTTTACTTTGAAAAAATACTTTTTGGTTTTTGGAATTTCTTATATGCATGTCTTTTATCCAAAATCATGTTTAGAGCTTAATGTCAAAAACATAGATGTCTTATTTGTGTAGTGGATCATATCCATACACACTATGCTTTAATGAATTCAAAATATCTTGTTTTTATATTTGGTGAAGTTTTGGAAAACAAGTTTTAGAAAAATCAAGTTTTGGAAAATACTGTTTTTCATTTGAGCCAATTTTTTTAACTTACAAAAATAGTCCAAATCACTTGTAACATGCCTTGATTTTGTGCAAGCATGTTTGATTATCAAAGTATATTGGTAAAACTATTTTTGTAGATTTTTATGTATTTTATGGGATTTTTATGTGAGCCAAAAGACCAAGTTTTAATCCCTAGTTTTTCTGTTCTTGGCTTCAGCAAGTCCACTAGTCGACCGACCAAGTCGACTAGGGCTGAAGTCAGTCGACCGACTCGGTCGACCGACGTGCACAGACGTGCACGCCAGCTCTGCAGGATGGCCGGCCGACCGACACGGTCGACCGTCCAGAGAGCTCTGCTCTCTGGAAAGGCCTGGGCCGACCGCGCGGTCGATCGGACAGAGAGATTGCTCTCTGTATCCTGGCTCAGTCGACCGCCTGGTCGACCGATGGCTCAAACGGTCTGAAATATGACCGTTGGCCGGTCGGCCGGACGGTCGACCGACAGGCCTGACAGAACCCCAACGGCTAGTTTTTCTGAGCCTATAAATTTGGGGGTTTGGGCATTGTTTTTCACCAAGATTTCTAGTGGGTTTAAAGCCAGTTTTTCCTACTTCATTAAAAGAGTTTTTCCCACTAAATTGAGAGCTAATACTTCCAATCAAAAGGGGAGTTTTTATCAAGAGTGTTAAAAGAGATTCTTTGAGTTTTTCTCCACCATCTCTTTCCTTATTTTCTCACACATACACTTGAGCTATCCATTGCTATTTATCCTATAGGAGTGTTGTAGTGAGATTGTTTTTAGGTGATCAAAGTGTTGTGATCACCAAAGACTTCTTTTTTGTTCTTTGAGGAGGCGGACAAGTGTGTTCGCGTTATTTCGGGTTCGGGTGCGAACTCTTTGTTTGAGGTGCGGCCTCGGCGAGCTTGTGGGGCTTGTGGTGTGTACGGACTAGGGAGTCCGAGAGCTTGTAGGTGTTGCGACACCGGGTGATCCATTGGGATCGATTATAGTGGAAATCCTTCGTGTGTCGAAGGCGGGGATGTAGAGCAAGTGTGCTCGAATCTCGAAACAAATCCCTTGTGTTTGCGATTGCTCACTCTCTCTCTCTTTGTCTCTTTGTTTATATCTTGCATACTTTTATTGTGTTAATCTTTATATGCTTGATATACTTGTGAGCTCATATTGATATACTTGCTTGGGTTTGTTTGCTAACACTTGTATTCAACCAAGAGAGCCAACGCGGCACCTCAACCCTTATCAAGGGAAATCTAGAGGAGTTTGTCCAGAGCCCTTCACGGGGAATTCGGCAACACTCTTGTGTTATACGTGGTGTTTAGTGTAAGAGTTTAGTTTAGGTCATAATAGTTTTTACTTCCGCATTATTTGACATTAAGTGACCATTAGATTAGCCATCACCTATTCACCCCTCCTCTAAGTGAACATACAATTGGTATCAGAGCTTGGTACTCTGATTTGGGTCTAACAATCTAGAGTTAAAGATCCTCATTTTTAGGCTAATCACAATATTTTGTACACACACCATGGACTTCATGTCACCACCCATCTTTGACATTCTTAACATCCAAATTTGGAAGGTTAAGATGTCTTTGTACCTCAAGGCCCTAGGCATTCATGTTTATCTTGCCACAATTAATGATGCATATTTTTTGAATGGTAAGAATCTTGAGGCTAATGCAAAAGCCCTTCATACTTTAAAGTCTACCCTAAATGATGATTATTTATCTAGGGTTTCTAATGTTGATTCGGCTTTTATAGCTTGGAACATCATCACCTCCCTTGGCGAAAACGATCTATATTATGCCAGGAGCGATTCGGATGTTGGAAGCGACACCTCCAATATGTGCTATATGGTCCAAGGGGATAACCCCTTGAGGTAACTACCGGATCCGAGGTAGATGAGGATAACATGTCATACGATGAGCTTAGCACTTTTTGTCAACTATTGCTTGAAAAATATGACATGCTTAAGAAAGATAATAAAAATTTAAAAAAGAAATTTGATTGCATGCTTATTGAAAAAGATTCATTAGAAAATAAGGTTGCATGCATTGAAAAAGAAAATGAGATTTTGAAAAATGAGAATGTTTCCTTAATATCCAAATTAAATGATCTTTGTGAAGGAAACACTTGTTTGAAAAATAAAATTGTTTTGGTGGAAAAACAAAAGGAAATTGCTTTTCAAGAAAACACTACTTTGAAAAGAAAAATTTTTGAAAAAGAAAAAGAAAAAGTTTCTAAAAGGAAAATGACTTTTGATCATGTTTTACATGCCACCACCCCTATTGATCAAAATGAAGTTAAACTTTTGAAAAATAAAATTAATAGTTTGAGCTCCACCTTGAGCTCTTGTGCATTTAACCATACTAGATTGGAGTCTATGTTTTCAAAGAAACAAACTCCACATATTCATGCACATCATTCTCATTATGCATATGCTTATGTTGCACGCCACGATCATGCACATACACATAAGCATCCTAAGGTGTACAAATGTACACATTGTGGCCGCAAAGGCCATTTAGCAAAGTTTTATTTTGATAGAATACATCATTTAAATTTTGCTAATAAAAATGTTTTAAAGTTTGTCAAGGAACCCAAACATTTTGCAAATAATAATGTTCCTTACAAGACTAACCCCCAAGGATCCAAGAAGAAATGGGTACCAAAACTCCCACCGTGTGTTTTTGATGTAGGTGAGGGCTCTCACAAAACGTGAGAGGATTGGTGCCTTGATGGTGGATGCATGTGGACATGAAGGACACATATTTGGAGCACCGCTATCAAGGAGGTTTTGGTGGGATGACCACCATGTTTGGAGCTTTGGAGTATGGTTGGTAACTATTTCTAAACTCCTAATTTATTTACATGCTTCTTTCAATTGATGATCATTTGAGCATGTTCATGTTTTCATTTGTTTTGTGCTTCATGTGGTGATAACATGCTTAGATGCAGTTTTTATCAAAACTTATATTATACATGTACAAATAGTGAGCTACATTTATTTTATATATGATTGCACTTCATGCTCATTTGTACCCACTATATGCATATGTATAGACTAGTTTTGATGATTCTCATTTATACATGCTTTGCCAATTTTTATGCTTTACTTCATGTATATGTACTTTTTATTCAAATCTAATAAATATACATGTATATCCTTTTTGAGTCTCTTGCCTTCATGCAAACACTACTATTAGACTTGTTTTATGTTTGGGATATGTATGCATATTGTTAGATTTAGATAAATCATACATATACCTAGAAGTTTGTATTTTTTAATGAAAAATGAATTTTTCATGTTTTTGATTCATAATCATTTTGAGCCTTAATGATTATTTTCATGAAAATGCTAATTACATGATTTTTGAACACTCACACTTTATTTTTGTCATGACTTAGTCTCATGGACATATTTTTGAGCTTTATAGACTATGAGTGTAAAATTTTGTGTATTTAGTATGATTTATGAAAAACATATGATTTGGTTTCATGTTTTTGAAGGATCTTTAACTAGTTTTTCAAAAAAAATTTTAATTTAACTAGTTATTTATTCTTCAATGTTTATGAGATATACACATGATCCTTTTATTGTTTCAATTGGTATCATTGAATCATTTCAATTGGTATCAATTTGACTCTATTTTTGTATATACTCATATTTTATTTTTCTTATATATGTATGTATCAATTTCTTTTGGTATACTCATTTTTCATACATATATATGATTTGTTTTGTGCTTGAGTTAAAATCGATTTAAATGTTTAAAAGCACAAAATTAGTTTATGCTATGCTTGATCTAAACCTCTATTTTCAATTGATTTTTCAATTGATATTTTAAACATAATGCATAAGCTTATGAAAAATAAAAATTTGATCATTATATTTTAAAATTGGTATCAAAATTAAAAAAAATTATGTTTATTTGATATCTCAAAATTTGTTTTAATAAGAAAAATTCAAAATTTTTGATTTGTATTGCCTATATGTAAGGAGATCTTAACATCTCTTCTACATATAGTTTCATGTTGAGTGTATTGTATATCGAGGAGCTTGACAACTCTTCTTTATGTGATACACGTGTGTAGGGGGAGCTTCACATCTCCTCTTATGCATTACATATTATACATTATGTGAATTAAGGCTTGTCATCCCTCTTTCATGTAATGTATATGTGTAGGGAAGTTACTTAACCGTCTTCCTCTTCATGAATGTATATCGCATATAACCTTTTATTGATATGTTTAATTTGACCCCTTTATTGGTTTCTTTGTTTATGACAAAAAGGGGGAGAAAAATTTGATGATTTTGTTTTTTACTTTAACCCCTTTGTTGATGATTGACAAAAGGGGGAGAAGTATTTGAGATATATGCATGCTTTTGGTTAAAGGATTTATGTTTATGCATATATGTTTTGTTTTGCAAATAGGAGAAAAAGAATTAGTTTTGTTTTATGCTTGATTAGCATGTTTATCTCCTAGATTTCATACATGTTTATGAGCATACATTGCATATCTATTTGTTTATGTGTTATGCATGAGTTAAGGGGGAGCTTCCTTGAAGCTTTACTTTAATCCATGCATATATAACTTCATGAGTTTTGTCATCATCAAAAAGGGGGAGATTGTTGGCCCAAAGGCCCATCACTCTAGTTTTGATGATGATCAACTCATGTAGTTATGTTTACTAATGATCTTGTGTTTAATTAGTGACAGATTTATGATCAAGATCTTAGTAGGTGCATAGCTTCAACAAAGGATTTGAAGTCATGTTTTGGAGCTAGCACGGTTTGATCCAAGAGCCATTGGATCGTGTTTGGACCAAGTCAAGAAGATGAGAAGGCTTCAAGTGAAGACTTCAAGAAGATGAAGACTTGTGTCTAGGTATAAGATTTTTGTTTTAGTTAAAATGTAAAGGATAGTAGTTGGTGGATTACTCAAGTACATATACACACACACTCTTGATAGTTTTGTTTTTACAAAAGATTTTTACTTTGGAAAAATACTTTTTGGTTTTTGTAATTTCTTATGTGCATGTCTTTTATCCAAAACCATGTTTAGAGCTTAATGTCAAAAACATAGATATCTTATTTGTGTAGTGGATCATATCCATATACACTATGCTTTAATGAATTCAAAATATCTTGTTTTTGTATTTGATGAAGTTTTGGAAAACAAGTTTTAGAAAAATCAAGTTTTGGAAAATACTGTTTTTCATTTGAGCCAATTTTTTCAACTTACAAAAATAGTCCAAATCACTTGTAACATGCCTTGATTTTGTACAAGCATGTTTGATTATCAAAGTATATTGGTAAAACTATTTTTGTAGATTTTTATGTATTTTATGGGATTTTTATGTGAGCCAAAAGATCAAGTTTTAATCCCTAGTTTTTCTGTTCCTGGCTTCAGCAAGTCGACTAGTCAACCGACCAAGTTGACTAGGGCTGAAGTCGGTCGACCGACTCGGTCGACCGACGTGCACAGACGTGCACGCCAGCTCTGCAGGATGGCCGGCCGATCGACCCGGTCGACCGTCCAGAGAGCTCTGCTCTCTGGAAAGGCCCGGCCGACCGCGCGGTCGACCGGACAGAGAGATTGCTCTCTGTATCCTGGCTGGTCGACCGCCCGGTCGACCGATGGCTCAAACGGTCTAAAATATGACCGTTGGCCGGTCGGCCGGACGGTCGACCGACAGGCCTGACAGAACCCCGACGGCTAGTTTTTCTGAGCCTATAAATTTGGGGGTTTGGGCATTGTTTTTCACAAAAATTTCTAGTGGGTTTTAAGCCAGTTTTTCCTACTTCATTAAAAGAGTTTTTCCCACTAAATTGAGAGCTAATACTTCCAATCAAAAGGGGAGTTTTTATCAAGAGTGTTAAAAGAGATTCTTTGAGTTTTCCTCCACCATCTCTTTCCTTGTTTTCTCACACAGACACTTGAGCTATCCATTGCTATTTATCCTATAGGAGTGTTGTAGTGAGATTGTTTTTAGGTGATCAAAGTGTTGTGATCACCAAAGACTTCTTCTTTGTTCTTTGAGGAGGCGGACAAGTGTGTTCGCGTTGTTTCGGGTTTGGGTGCGAACTCTTTTTTTGAGATGCGGCCTCGGAGAGCTTGTGGGGCTTGCGGTGTGTACGGACTAGGGAGTCCGAGAGCTTGTAGGTGTTGCAGCACCGGGTGATCCATTGGGATCGATTATAGTGGAAATCCTTCGTGTGTCGAAGGCGGGGATGTAGAGCAAGTGTGCTCGAACCTCGAAACAAATCCCTTGTGTTTGCGATTGCTCACTCTCTCTCTCTTTGTCTCTTTGTTTATATCTTGCATACTTTTATTGTGTTAATCTTTATATGCTTGATATACTTGTGAGCTCATATTGATATACTTGTTTGGGTTTGTTTGCTAACACTTGTATTCAACCAAGAGAGCCAACGCGGCACCTCAACCCTTATCAAGGGGAATCTAGAGGAGTTTGTCCAGAGCCCTTCACGGGGAATTCGGCAACACTCTTGTATTATACGTGGTGTTTAGTGTAAGAGTTTAGTTTAGGTCATAATAGTTTTTACTTCCGCATTATTTGACATTAAGTGACCATTTGATAGCCATCACCTATTCACCCACCTCTAGGTGAACTTACAAAAGGGAAGAAAATATGGAGACTTTATGGAGAGGGAAAGAGATGAAATCTTCTCCCAAAATATATACCCAACGAGTTTCTCAATATAGCTATAAGAACTGGACAGGTATGGGCTGTCAAAAACTGTTAACAGTACAAGGATAGAGAGAGACAAATTGACATTAACAGACCCAATTTTCAGCTGTACTGCAGGGTATGTGCAACTTACTTATGTGAAGAGAAGTTAATATATAAAGAGTGAGTAATATGTCAAGTGAAGTACAACCCATGTGGTACTATAAACTAGTTACCACAGACCAGTTAATATAATGTACAGAGAAGAACCAGAAATGAAACAAAATTGTGACTGAAATATCTTAATTTAACCTGTTTTGGACAGAGCTAGTAGAATGAGGTTGAGTGATAGGATGAGGTGGTAGAATGGATATTCCACCTAGAAACTGAAATAGAAAAATCCTACTTGTGCCAAATATATGTTTGATAATAAAATCACTGTATGATTACTTACATAATTTTTATTGATGAAATTTGTAGCTTAATATATCTTTGGCTCTTTCTTTCTCTTTCATAACTTAATGTATCCTATAATAATTTGATCTTGTGGAGTTAGATGTGCTTTATTCCTAGTAGCTCTTTGTTAACTTGAATATGAAATTTGTAGAGCTTTACATAATTCCTTCCATCTCTATATGTATGTGAGATTGGTAGCTCAAATCCATCCATCCTCTAGCAATAGTCTTATCCTGAAATAAGACAACACTAGTAATCTAACTTGTAAGTAGCTTAATTTATAGGTTAATTATATCATCAAAATCATAAGAGTTACAATTTCCCTTTTTTGATGATGGAAACTTATAAATTTGATTGGAAAAATAATAGTACTATAAATAGAAAAAAGTTTATTATTACCTTTGAAGCTCCCCCTATTTACCTACCAATGTGCTAAGAATGATTAGAGAGAAAAACTCTCCCTGTTAAATTCACTTTATAGCAACAAATATTTTACAACTTATGAATATGGTCAATCCCACAAATATAACATGCACTTCTGTAGATGGGTAATCTTTCATGATTCGCACACAATATCTGAACTTATCAATATGAGATAGTATCTATAATTATCAGTTATGCTAACATGTTCATGTGATCATATATGTGTACATGTTTGTGACTAAATTATGAACAAATTTTGTCCTTTGACATGTACACAAAGACATGCAGATATATGTAACAGTGAATAAAAATCTGCATATTATCACAATCAAGCTTGACATGTATCCAATTAATACTGCATGTATCAGTATATTATCCAATCAAATCATGCAACAGCCAAGTATACTATACTTGTAAAATCTTCCCCTTTGTCATCAGCAAAAGTTAATGGGAAAAGCATGCATGGATAAGTCACAACAAACATAGCATAAAATATATAATAGTAATATAAGAGCAGTTGAAGAAAATCAAGAATATGTGATAGTTATTACAAGCCAGTAGAAAGAGTATAGGTTAAGTAAATAAAATTAGACAGTACTTTAGGTCTTTTTGGAAGAGGACCGTATCATAGGCCTCTTTTCTTTACCTGAACTGTCCTTATGAGCAGAATCATCCACACTTTTAGAACTATCATCAGAGTAATCAGAATCATACGAAAAAGTATGGAAACTTGGAGTGTTACCTCTCTTAGTGTACTTATGGCCTAGCTTCTTGAAGAGTCTTTTAGGTTTCCATTTGATTTCAGATAAATTATCTTTGATAGCCCTCTAAGTGTTGAATTTATCCTTTATCACAATGATTTCTTTCCTCAGTTTGGTATAGTCTCTCTTGTTTGCCTTTCTACTGATTTTCTCTTCAGAATCAGAGCTTACATGGACAGTTTCTTATTCTTCAGCATTAACTTTCTTTCTTTTCTCACCTAGCATTTTCCCAAGGTGAGTCTTCTTTAACCTAGCTTCTTCCTCAGTCTTGATTTCACCATTCATGATTTTATTAAATCATTTCTAAGAAGAAACATTCTATTAATGGAAGCAGACCCAAAGCTTTCTTTACCCAAAGAGGAAGTTTCAGTCCCAAGCTCAATTCTTAAATGTGTAAACACCTTGGTTAACAAACAAGGAAATCCGAGTTGTTCACGGGGCATAATCATAGAGCTTAAGATAAAATGAGGTAGATTAAAGTTAGTCAGTTTAAACATAGCAAGCAGTAAACAGTCAATTTTTATGACATGAAAGTGGCCTCCTTGAGATAGAAAATTGAATCGAGCTATCTTTGCCAACACATGAGCTCTAGGGTTGAGACAATTGATAGAAAATGAGTTCTCATTTTTGTAGACTTCATCAGTTCTAATCCCTAACAGCATAGCTAGAGCTTCAGATTTATTCCAATAAAGAGAGGAGAATGACTTCCCAAATATACGCGATCCTGTAGAAGAAATACCCAAAATTTCTCTCAATTTAAATTCACCCAAAGTAATCATGGTTCCTTTGACTAGTGAGAATAAAGTAAGAGGATCTTTTTTTATTCTCAAATTTGCGTAGAACATAGCCACCAGGTTTGAGAAATGGAAAATTCTTTCACATTCAAATACTCTGAGATGAATGAAATCGAAGCACTTACAAGTTGATAATCTGAAATAGAGTTGAAATGAACATACATTTCCACAATACAAGGTCCATTGTGGAATTCTTTGTAGAACATCTTGACATCTTCGCATATCAGGAAGATCCTTCATTTGAGAGATCTTTGCTAAAATCACTTTATTCTTCTTCCTTCTCTCATGTTTTTTCTTTACAATCTTCCAAAAAATAAGTGTAAGAAGGCAAGGCTTTAGAAACAATTATTGTCTTATGCTTCTTCCTCTTGATGACCTTGATGAAGAGACGCATGTTCTTTTCATTGAGACTAGAAATGATTGGGCAAGGCTCGGATATTTTGGAGAAGAAGAATTGGAGAATTTTTGAAGGAGAAGATGAAGAGATGAGGAGTTAGGTTTTTCTAAATAGTCGTGGGCTAGGGAAGTTATAACACAGCAGTTTTATAGGATTTTGGAAGAAATAATTTAGAGGAGCAATAAAGAGGGTTAGGTGTGGTCCACAACACTTTATGGCTAAGAAAGGTAATCTAGTCAAATGAGTGAAACTGGACAGGAGATCGGATACTGGTGGTAGGATCTGCTGGTAGAATGCTGGAAATCACAATAACTTAAAAAAGAAGTTAGTAATAAAAATTATTCTAATGAGAAAATTTCTACGAATATTACAAAATTATTTAGTAGGCAAAAGTTTAGTAGAAACATCAGCAAGTTGATTGTGGGTATCAATATATTCTAATTAGATATCTCCACATTCAACATGATTTATAAGAAAATAATGTCTCATATCTATATGTATAGTGCGAGAATGTAAAATAAAATTCTTAGATAAATTAATTGCACTAGTTATCATATAATATACTAGTTCTATCAAATTGGATACCATAATCTTGCAAAGTTTGTCTCGTCTACAAATCTGTTCACAACATAATCCGGTGGCAATATACTCCGCCTCTGTTGTAGAAAGTCCAACACAATTTTATTTCTTACTAAATCAAGATACAAGGGAATGACCAAGAAATTGACACGTTCCACTTGTACTCTTTCTATCAGTTTTACTTTCGGCAAAATCTGCATCACTATATCTTAATAGATCAAAACTAACATACTTAGGATAATATATCCCGAAATCTAAAGTATCTTTAATATATCTAATAATTCATTTTACAGCATGCAAGTGAGATTCTTTTGGTGAAGCTTGAAAGCATGCATAAAGACAAACACTGAACATGATATCTGGTCTACTAACAGTTAGAAAGAGAAGACTACAAATTATACCTCTGTAGAGTTTTTTTATCTACATTCTTACCACTAGCATCTTTATCAAGTTTGGTAGAAGTACTCATTGGAGTAGACATCTCCTTTGAGTTTTTCATTTTGAACTTGTTCACAAGCTTACGAGTATACTTCCCTTGATTGATAATGATTTCATCTTTTTCTTGCTTGATATGCAAATCAAGAAAGAAATTGAATTCTCCCATAAGACTCATTTCAAATTCTTGTTGTATTCTTGTAGAGAAATCTTCACTTAAAGCGTAGAACTGAAAAAATATCATTAATATAAATCTGAACTAGCAAGAGATCTTGGTCAACATATTTGATAAATAAAGTAGTATCAATCTTTCTTTTAGAAAAATCATTCTCAATAAAAATTTTTGATAATCTTTCATATCAAGCACAAGGTGCTTATTTTAAACTATATAAAGCATTTTTTAATTTGAAAACATGATCCAGAAAAACACAATCTTTAAAATTTGGAGGTTGCTTCACATAGACTTTCTCATTCAAAAATCCATTCAAGAAAGTATTTTTGACATCCATTTGAAATAATCGAAAGTTTTTAAAACTTGCATAGGCTAGAAGCATTCGAATCGCTTCTAATCTAGCAACTGGAGCAAAATCCCCACAAAAATCTATGTCCTCCTCTTGATTGTATTCTTGGGTTACAAGTAGAGCTTTGTTTCTAGTGACAATGCCACTTTGGTCTAACTTATTATAAAAACCTCATTTGGTGCTAATGATAAAACAATGCTTGGGTCTTACTACAAGATCCCAAATATTATTTCTGTCAAAATTATTCAATTCCTCTTGCATGGCCAAAAACTAAAACTCATTATTTCTAGGTTCAATATGAGATAGAAAAACTATATGTGAACATTCATTTAAAGCTTGAGAGCGAGTTTTTACCACTCTTGATACATCACCTATAATCAAGTCAGTTGGATGATCTTAATTGTCTTCCAAAACTTAGGCAGTTCTGTATAGGATGTATTTGAAGTTCTAAAATGACCTGAAGTCTCAGATTTCTGTTCATCAGAAGTTTGTTCACCGCTGGTAGGATCAAATTTCTGCTGGTAGGATCAGAATTTTTGCTGGTAGGTTCGATTCTACCCGGATCTCCAGAACGAAATGTCTGCTTCTTCAATAATCTTTGAAATATGAGGGTTAACTCATTAAAGCTTACATGCATAAATTTCTCAATATTTAGTGAGCGTTTATTAAACACTCTATAAGCTTTACTAAAAGAGGAATAATCAAAACAAATGTCTTCATCTGATTTTGAATCAAATTTACCCAAATTATCTTTGGTATTAAGGATAAAGCATTTACGTAAAATTTTTTGATATATTTGAGATTTTATCAAAGAAAAGTTCACAATGTGTCTTTTTCAAGAAGAATAATAATACGATTCAAAACATAGCAAGCTGTGTTAACTGTTTTCGCCCAAAAATATTTTGGTGAGACAAACGAGTTTAACATAGTGCGTACCATTTCTTGTAAAGTTCTATTTTTTCTCTTAACAACATCATTTTGTTGTGATATTCTTGGTGCCGAAAAGTGTGTGCAATACCATGATCAAGATAAAACTCAATGAAATTTTCATTTTCAAATTCACCACCGTGATCACTACGAATTTTAATAATAGAAGAGCCAATTTTTTTCACCTTTTTGCGAAAATATTTAAAGAAATTAAAAGCTTCACTTTTATGAGTCAAAAACAAAACCCACGTAAAACGAGAAAAATTATCGACAATAATAAAAGCATAATATTTTTCATTAAAATTAGAAGTGCTCAAGGGACCAAACAAGTCCATATGTAAAAGTTGCAAGGGTTTTAAGTTGATACCTCACTTATTGAATGAAAAAACTTTTAACTTGCTTGTTCTTTTTACATTCATCACAAGTTACCTCTTTGGGCTTCTTCAAAATGGGAAGCCCTTGTACAAGCCTTTTGCTGGATAATTTTGATCAAAGATCAAAATTAGCATGTCCAAGTCTTTCGTGTCATAACCAAGAATCATCTTCTAGTGCGTCTAAACACTTAGCACTTAGGTTAGTTAAATCAATATATCAATAGTATAAACATTTCCATTTCTAAGTGCGTCAAACAAAGAATTTCCTTCACAATCAATGATAATGCATTTGCTAGGTCTAAAAATGACATTTATACCTTTATCACATAGTTAGCTAACACTTATAAGATTAGCCTTCAAATCATCTACTAGCAATACATTTTCAAGAGTAAGAAAAGGTTTCTTACTAATAGTTTCAATACTAATGATTTTATCATTACCATCATCTCCAGAAGTGACCGTGTCACCTTTAGAACTTGATAGGTCGTAAAAAGATTTGTATCTCTCGTCATGTGTTTTGAGAAACTACTTTCAAGGTATCATTTCATTTTACGTTGAGAAAGATTGGATGCCTAAAAGAGAATTTTGAGATATACTTTTAGGTATCCAATGTCTTTTGGGTCCTTGAATATTAGTATCTTATTTAAAACCCATTTTATATATGAAATAGCATGAAAATTTTTCTTTATAAAACATGTAGTACTAACATGATCTCCCTTCATACGATAAGTGCAAATCAGATTTGAAGTATCATTGTTATATGAATGAGTATGAAAATCATGATTTCTGTACTGGTAGGATGATATTCTGCCAGTCTCTTGTCAGTAGGATGATATCCTACCAGGAACTGATCCGGTTCAACTAGCCTGATTCTATACATGAGCGCATTAGAAGTAGAAGAAATATCAGTAAATCTTTTTAAACGAATTTTTAAATCATCATTTTCAGTTTGAAGTTCTACAGTTTTAACAAGCAATTCATTTTTGCTCTCAAAATATTTTCATAAATAGATGAATAAGATGCATATTCATTTTTCAAAATAGTAAATCGTTTCAAAAGTTTTTTGTAATATGCAACTAACTCAATGTAAGCATCTTTTATTTCTTCAGAAGTAATATAGTCATCGAGTGTTACATATTCGTTGTCTGTCATGAAGCATACATTTTCATTTGAGATGCTCATATTTGCTTCATCTTTTTCTTCATTTGCGGAATCACTTGGATCCGATTCATGCCATCCAACATTCAAAGCTTTCTTCTTCTTGAAAAACATTTTTGCTTTTCCTTTTAAGTTAAGACAGTCTTTCTTAATGTGACTAAGTTTTTTGCATTCGTAGCAATTTATAGAACCAGTCTCATCTTTCCTCCCATTTGATCTTTAAAAGTTTCTTCTTTTGTCGAATTTCTTTCTAATCATTTTGTTGGCCTTTTGATGACATAAGCAATATCATCATTTTTATTTATATTTTCATCACTTGAAGACTCATCTGTGTTTCTTTGAGAGCTATACTTTTCTTTTTCATTT
Source organism: Agave tequilana (assembly GCA_038442645.1). Taxonomy (NCBI): domain Eukaryota; kingdom Viridiplantae; phylum Streptophyta; class Magnoliopsida; order Asparagales; family Asparagaceae; genus Agave; species Agave tequilana. The sequence continues at coordinate 150,597 of JAVJIF010002941.1, forward strand.
GAGTAGCATCATCTTGCTCTCTTTTCTTTTGAAGAGTCATTTTGATCTCCGCATTCTTTAAGATCCCCATTAATTCTTAGAAGGAGAGTATCTTTGTACATCTCTATTGGATTAATGATGCTATTGTATTCTAAGAGTAGAGACCTCAATATCTTATTGTTCATTTCAAAGAAAGTAATAACTTTTTCAAAAGATCAGAGATTGTTAGTGATACTTTTGAACTTATTAAGAAATTCACCAATGACTCGTTAGGCAACAATCGAATAGATTCAAAATCTTATGTAAGCATATTTATTTTGTTATTTTTAATTTCATTAGTCTCCTCATGGGTGATTTCAAAATAATTTCACATCTCTTTAGCACATGTGATATTCATAACTTTATGAAACTTATTGCAAGATAATCTATGGATAACACAACTAATAGCTTTAGAATTTAAATTAGCAAAAGAGAAATCCTTCTCGTCCCACTCGGACAGAGATTTAGAAACTTTCTTACCATCATCCTCTATGATGGGAGAGGTGTAGCCATATTCAATCATTCCCTAAATCTTCCAATCAATAGACTGAATATGAATTCTCATGCATGTTTTTCAATATGTATAATTAGTACTATTAAATAATAGGGGTCTATTGTTGGATCTCCCCTTTAGTAGAATAAGGTCATTTGTAGAAGCCGTAGAATCAGTCTCTAATATATAAAGCCCAAAATAAGAGTACCAATGCTGTGATATTAATTGTTGGACCTATAGAGGGTGAATAGGGTCAAAAGTAATTAAAAATTAAATATACTTGATATATGACTAACTGTAAAAATAGACAGACTGGTAGGATCAACCAGTCTGATAGTAGAATGATACAGTCAGGTGATAGTAGAATGATACAGTCAGGTGGTAGAAGTAGCAAAAAATAGAAATGATCAATGTGACAGTGAATATATATATATATATATATATGTACAAAAGATAAACAACGATAATAATAGCAGAGAGAGAGCACAAACAATTTTACGGTGGTTTGAAAACTCCCCTACGTCTACCACCTAGAGATCTCCTCTGTAGAATTTGCAAATCTATTAAAAAGCTTCTCCTTAAAGTAAGAATTATAACCACCAAGACTTATTCTTAAGTTTGAATTTACAATAAATCAAGATACTACCTAATCTTGAATTTACAAACCGCCAAGATACTCTCTGATTTTTTATTTTCATAACACCTCTATCTTAAGGCATACTACATTGAGTATGAGAATAGATTTTGTTTTCTAACACAATAGTGAGAACTAAAATAAGCATAATGATAAAATCAAAATCGATAATACAATGGGAAACTCCATGTAATCATATAGTTCTAAGTATTATCAATAATATCTAAGTATTATCAATAATAACTTGGCACAATAAGTGTAAAGCAATAAGAATGAGAATCTAGAATAAATATGAAAGACGAGACTAAGATTCTCTAATAGAGAAATAAATGAAGGATGAACTTCTCTTGTATTGAATGCTCGAGACATCTTTAGGAAATCAGAACTTGAATGAAGATGATTGTTTCAACCACTTTTGTTAGAGATCTGAAATTTAAGGCTTGAAAGTAAAAGAGCTCAGTTTTTGCTCTTTTGAAAATTTCAGGTTGTGTTCCTCTTATTGCAATGAATGAATAAGGTTCTATATAAAAAATAAGGTAACATCAAAGATGAATCCAATCGTTCGAGATAAAGGGAGGCAGATTTTCTGCCCGTTAAACCATGCTGCTGTAAAAAAAGATATCAAAACTGAACACAATCTGGGCAATTAATGCCTCTGTTGTAGTATAACAGGGTAGGAGATATAGAGACTTTAGAGAAAGGGAAAGAGATGAAGTCTTCTCTCAGATTATGTACCCAACAGGTCTCTCAACATACCTGTAAAAACTGGACAGGTAAGGGTAGCCAAAAACTGTCAATAGTACAAGGACAGAGAGAGACAAATTGACCTAAACAGACCCAATTTTTCAGCTGTACTGCAGGATATGTACTACCCACTTGTGTGAAGAGAAGTTAATGCAAAGAGTGGGTAATACACCAAGTGAAGTACAACCTATATTGTACTATAAACTAGTTACCGCAGAACAATAAATATAATGTCTAGAGAAGAACTAAAAATAGAACAGAATTATGACAGAAGTATCTTAGTTTAACCTGTTCTGGACAGATGAGGTAGAATAAGGCTGAGTGGCAGGATTAGGTGATAGAGTGGAGATTCTATCTAAAAACTGAAATAGAAAAATTCTATTTGTACAAAATATATGTTTAATAATAAAATCACTGTATGATTACTTGCATAGTTTTTATAGATGAAATTTGTAGCTCAATATATTTTTGTCTCCTTCTTGCTCTTTCATAACTTGATATATCTTATAATAGCATGATCTTGTGGAGATAGATGTACTTTGCTCCTAGTAGCTCTTTGTTAGCTTGAATATAAAATTTATGGAGCTTCACATAATTACTTTCATCTTTCATATGTATGTGACATTTGGTAACTCAGATTTATCCATCCTCTAACAATAGTTTTATCCCGAAATAAGACAACACTACTAATCTAACTTGTTAGTATCTTAATTTATAGGTTAATTACATCATCAAAATCATAGGAGTTACAAAAAATTTCGCGATGTTGAATTAAGTAGCACAAAACATATATTTTTTGAAGAGAGAAATAGAATTAAATATGTCTTAGCCTATGTAAATTGGTATTCATGTAATGAGTGTATATCTAAACATATACAATACATGTTTACCGCTTTGTAAATTTCCCAGCAGCTACTTGAAATATCCCGATCAATATGAGCAGCCCAAGTCCTGACAATCGCGCAACCTTCTGTATTTTGGCCGTAACTATCGGTATAGGGCACTGATCGCGCAAAAAATGAGAAACTTTGAATACTAGTCTTCTGTACGTATCCAACGTTGTATAAGTTTATGGGTTTTGGCTCAGCCTGAGAGACTGAGATAGGCCGAAAGTTATAACAGAATGCAGGTTTGTGTCTAGACATCTTAACAAGATCGCTAACTGCGCTAACCAATCGATACAAATAGCGCAAAAAATAAATATGAAGTAATAAATGATAGACAAAAAGATGTTCACAGATACGATTGATCAAGCAAATATAAACTGGGCAATCTAACAATATGAAATAAGAAAGTGGGTTTCAATCCATACAATTTCACCAAAGAAGATACAAAGAAACAATTTAGATATAAACACATTGCAATTTAATTCAGAAAATACTTAAATTACACCTACTTCTATCCATCGGGGGGAAGGTTTCCATCAGAGCCATAATTGATTGAAAGCAATAAAGAAAGAACAATTAACATACTCCTAATTCTCCAAAGCAAAATATAACATGAAAGTATAGAAAACCTTCAAAGTAATTGCTTTCATTATTTGAGGAGGGCCTTCTCTTCTTTGGCTTCTTGGATTTTGTTTATGTTAGCTTCAGTCAACACCAATGTACTCTATATCGCATAGGATCGCGCCACGTGTTATTGTTGGTTGAAAAACCGCTCTTGCATGAATGAACTAATCCACTACTCAAGTAACTACCGAAACTACCACAATATGTGTCATTCTCTATATCTCACGTGGCCTCTAATTACCGGCAAAAAATTGTTATAAATGTATGCCCCTATGCAACTTTTAATGACATTAAAGAGGAATTTGAAGGGACAACTTGTACTTCATGTCGTATCTTAAGATTGATAATTATTATCAATCACTCTATGAGCACAACTGTCTATTCATACATAACTTTAAAAGTTTCCGCTCAAGAGGGGAAAACAATTTGAGCCACTATTGATTGAAGGAGAGAACAATTCTGAGCCATCATTGATTGAAAGCAGTAGGCTACGGTCTAGAAATTTTTTGCACCGTATAGTATTTTTTGGCGAACTTGGATTGAGCCGAACTTAGAGCCATTGGAAACTAGATTTTTAGACTAATCCACTGACATATACCTTAAATAGTATCGACTCAGTATAAGAGAAAAAAAATCTGGGCCTCTATGACTTGTTCGAAAGCAGACTGCAATATAGAATTTTCGCACAGTATATAGTACATTGGTCATAACTTTCTTCACAAAACTTGAATTGAACAAAGATTAGAGCCGCCGAAAACTAGACTTCTAAATGAATCCAATAACATGTAACTTGAAGAATATTGGCTCAATATGACATAAAAAAAATTCAAGCCTCCATGATTTCATTGAAAGTAGGGTCTAAAGTTCTGCACAGTATGCAGCCTTTCTACTATATCTTTCACCATAGGGCTCAGATTATCCAAATATAGATTTGTTGGAAACTATACTTTCATATAAATCCAACAACATATAACCTAAAGAGTAGAGGCTTACTATGGAAAAGAAAATTGAAGCCGCTACAGCTTGGCTGGAAGCAGGTCGCAATCTGGAGCTTTTGCGCACTATACAATTTTTTGGTCATAACTTTCACCACACTCAGATTGAGCTAAATTTAGACTTGTTGGAAACTAGATAATCGGTCACATATATTACATATTTATTATCACATTATCATATTTATTATCTAAATAAATCATATCAATAAGTCCTATTTTTTTATAAAATACAGGCCCATTGCAAAAGGATAGGAAAGAGAAACGAGTCCAAAAGCCCATCAAATTCTAATTTAGTTTAGAATTAATTCAAAATCAGGAAATCAGGGCAGGTCATGGCAAATCAGAGAGGTTGAAAATCAATTAAAATGAATCTTCCCAAATCAAGTGGTTAAAGCTAAAGATCAAAGGCTGTTTCGTCAAATCTTGGAGCTGAAACAGAAAAAACCAGCAGGAGATAAAGTCAGAACACAAAGTAAGGAGGTGTATACCCCCGGGTGTGGCCACCTAGCCATACCCAGGCCGCGGAAACACAGCCAAAATCGCATTTTTGCTGCCTTGTTAAGTTTGTTGGGGGAGCGTTTGCTCCCTCTATCTTCGTATGCCCTCCTCCGTTTAGTTTTTTCCTATAAATACTGTATTTTTCAGAAAAAAAGGGAGAAAAAATTAGTTTAAGTTTTTCTCTTTATTTTTAAGGTTTAGGCTCTTTGTTAGATAGTATAGAAGTTGTATCTCTATTTTATAATTTGTAGTTCAGTTCAAATACCAGTGAAAGAGAGAGGAATAAAGTGATTGTAATCTGAAAATTGAAGTGACATCAATAAAATGATCAAGCTTTCTCTTCTTCCACTCCAATTCACGAGTATGTCTTGATTTATTTACATGTATTGTTTTTCATCTTCCCTGAGTAGCTAAATTTGTTTTCAGGGCTCACTATTGTTCCTCTCTTCGATCCCTCTTTTTTTTTTAAATGGTTTTGATGTAAAGACCCAATGGAATCATATGCATGCCTAAACTAAGCCTTTCTTTTTTGAAAGTATTCTTGAAGGCACATAAGAATGAGTTTGAATTTCTAAACTTTTACTTCTTTTAAAATATCTCTTGAACTTGTTTTTATTTCATACTTAAAGTACTTGATGATTTAACATTCAATTCAAGATGATTTCTTAAAGAAAAGAGTTAACTTTTTCAAACTATCTTATTTGCTTTGCTTAAAGCTTTCTAAACTCAAGCTTAAGTTTTTGCCTATGATCAAGTTGAGGTACTAAGAATTTTAAGATAAGAACACATCGTTGAGTAGTGAGATAGTGAGCCTAGATCTTCTTCTTATATTAAAAATAATAAATCACTCTTCAAACTTTTTTTTAAAAAAAAATCACCTTTTCCAAAGCCTTCTCTAAGTCTGCAATTTTTCTTTTAATCATTTTCCTTCTCTCCATTCTCTTTTTCAATTTATAAAAAAAAAAGAAAGACACCAACTCCATTCCTTGTTACATAACAAAAACATCGAAAAGCTTTTGTCGCATTTCTCCTCGTGGACACGACCCGTTAGCCCAAAGCTACACGGTAATTCTTATCACTTTCATTTTACAATCAATTTTTGGCGCCGTTGCCGGGGAGGGAATGATGTAATTATTTTCTAACAAGCTTGGTGTCTTATTTCAGGAACGTCAAGATTCAGATTTAGCATTCAAGTTTTGTAGGAGAAGACTTGATATTCTGTGCCCCTACTCTCGAAAATAGGAAACAGAATTTCAAGAAATTACAGTGCAAAAGTTAAAAATTTTTGTTGGACTACTAAAAACTCTATTTTGCAGGACATATCGCTTGCAAAATAAAGTTTTTATATTATTATTCTTGCTATATCTGATATTCACAATCCCTATTTTTAATCCAACTGTAATATGAGTGATTGTTAATTGTTTAAAAAACGTTTAGACTTGCATTCTAGGCATTTATCTAAATTACGTTTATTTTATAATTACTGTTGAAGATAGCTGGAGAGAAAGTACGTATGCATAGCATAGTTCAAGAAACATTCTTGGGTGGTATTTGCTTTCGAATGTTACTTTTCTATATTTTGCACACTTTACACAATCAATTCTAAGGGCAAAACTCAAATCAAAATAAGGTGGGGAAGTCATTACCCTTCCTTATCCCACAAACCATCTCCAAGCACGCACAACTTAAGCTTAAGTAAAATCTAATAGACGTTGACCTTAAGAACATCTCGAACTCACTAGGAGATTATCCTAAGGGGGAAGGTATTAGAATTTGACTCCTGTCAAATTAGTGTCTAGGAAAGAGATTGAGGGGCGAAACCCCGAAGGCAGGTGATTTGGCTTAATTAGGCCCGTCGCTTTTGCGCGGATACCTCCCACCAATCTTGCCCTGACCTGACCGATTAGCTTGTGATCAAAAGTCTGCATTATATCTCCTGTGGACAATCAACCATTAGGAGTTATCTAGGTCAAGGTTACCTTAAACTAGGCTTGGTTGTTTTCTCTTGTTGATTATTGGTGAACTTGTTTGTGATTGTCTTTGCGTATGCAAGTATGGTTAAGAGACCCTAATTCATCTAGGTTGACTAGAAACACATAACCACCCAAATTTGAACCAAGACCAAATCCAGTTATGGCTCAACCGATATCTTTACAAGATAGGTTCTATCCCATTAGAACCTCACTTCCATCTTGCATCTAACTTCCGTCGGTTGGCAAATACAATTTTGAGCTCAAGCCTCAGTTCATTAACACACTCCCTAAGTTTCATGGCTTAGAGTTCGAAGATGCTTATTTCTTCATAAGAGAATTTGAGGAAGTATGTCTAATGATGAAAATCCCACACCTTATAGATGATGCTATTAGGTTAAGATTTGTCCCTTTTGCTCTTAAGGACTTAGCCAAGAAATGGCTTTACAGCTTAGCGGCCGACTCTATCACATCTTGGGATGGTTTCATCATAGTCTTCTTGAAAAAATTCTATCCAATTCACAAGACCGCTCCCGTTAGGAAAAACGTTATGCAGTTCAAGGAAGAACCTAGTGAACTGTTTTGGAGGTATTTTTAACGCTTCAAAGACCTTTTTGTCTAATGTCCTCATCATGGAATAGAGAAATGGCAATAATACTAAATTTTTTATGACGGTTTAGACTATTCTACGAAGACCCTCTTAGAAAGCAAGTGCCAGGGGGATTCTTGCAGAAGGATGAGAATGAAGGGTGGAATTTATATGAGAGTCTAGCTGAAAAGACCATCCAATAAGAACGTACTAGTGAAACCTCGAGGAACTCAAACTCCATCTCTTCAAAAGGAGGTCTCCATTCTATTGAATCATCCATAGCTAACGAGGCTAAGTTAGCTAACCTAACGAGTAGATTAGACGCTTTAGAAACTAAGGAACCAAGTCCAGTCAATCAAGTCAGCTCTAACCAATTTTCAACTTCGGGTTGTACTTATTGTCAAGCCATAAATCATGTGTTTGAGGAGTGTCCTGTGTTTCAAGCTCAACAACACTTTCCAGAACAGATGAATGCGGGTTATTCAAGGCCGAACAATAATCCTTATACACCAACGTACAATCCTGACTGGAGAAATCACCTGAATTTCTTATGGACTCAAAATAACAATGACCACTCACGGTCAAATCATGCAAGCCACTTCCATTATGCCAATAATTTTTTCAATCATCAACCCAACTTTTTCAATTTTCATTATAATTCTCCCAACCATCCACCTAACTTTTCAAACTATGAACAAAACTTTCCTAACAAAGCTCAACAATCTTCCTTCCAGAATTGTTAACTATAAAGGAGAATGATTGACTTTGAGAGAAATATGGAAAGATACATAAAGAACCAAGATACTCTCATGCAAACTATCCAGAGGCTAGAGGTTCAAATGAGCCAATTAGCCACTCCACAGAATGAGAGACAAAAGGATACCTTGCCTAGTCAGCCAATAATGAATCCTAGGAATTCTCAATAAGCTCATTTGGCTGAGGATCAATCATTGAATCAATGTACTGTTCATACATTGAGGTCGGGAAAGAAAGTTGATAATCAAGTGTCAACACCATCTAGTCCCATTCAACACAACCACAATCAAGCATCTACCTCATCTAATCCCAATCCTTCCAAATCTGACGAATCTGAAACAGAAAGTCAGTCAGTCAGGTGCACCAGCTTATAGTTCCATTTCCTAATAGGTTGAAAAATAACAAGAAAAATCCATACATGGATAAGATAATTGAGATCTTCAACAAAGTGAAGATAAATATGCCACTTCTTGATGCCATCCAACAAGTCCCATCCTATGCAAAGTTTCTTAAGGACATGTGCACCAAGAAGAGAAAGATTAATGTACCCAAAAAGTGTTGGCCCAAAGGCCCATCACTCTAGTTTTGATGATGATTAACTCATGTAGTTATAGTACTAATGATTTGTGTTTATTTAGTCTCAGATTTGTGATCAAGATCTTAGTAGGTGTTTAGCTTCATCAAAGGATTTCAAGTCAAGTTTTGGAGATAGCATGTGTTGATTGAAGATCTTGTGCATCAAGACCACATCAAGTACTCAAGAGGAGTCTAGCTCATTAGATCATGATTTAGACCAAGTCAAGAAGATGAGAAGATTTTCAAGTGAAGACCTTCAAAAGAAGACTTGTGTCTAGATTTGTTTTTAGTAAGAGTTTATTTTTAGATAAAATGTAAAGGATAGAATTAGTTGGTGGATTGCTCAAGTATCATATACACTCACACACAAGATTTATATGTGTTTTCTTAAAAGATTTTTAGTTCTAAAAAAATACCGATTTTGGTTTCTTATACATGTGTTTTTATCAAAACTTCATTTTAGTGCTTAATGTTAAAAACATAGATATTTCATCATATATGTGTAGTGGATCATATCCATACACAAAGCTTTAAAAGTGTTTAGAATATCATGTTTTTATATTTGGAGAAATTTTGGAAAAATCGGTTTTCTATTTAGAAAAATCAATTGGGAAAAATACGGTTTTTGTTTTAAGCTAAAATTTCAATAACACAAAAAAAGTTCAAAATATTTATAACATGTTTTGATTTTTACTCAAACATGTTTGTATATCAAAGCATAATACTGAACTTATTGTTGTAGATTTTTAGAGAATTTATGGGATTTTATTAAAGATAAAAAGATAACTTTTAAATCCCCAAAATTCTGTTTTTGGCCTTCTACCGGTCGACCGCACGATCGACCAAGACAGAGGTCAGTCGACCGGGCGGTCAACCGACGTGCACAAAACGTGCACGGCCAGGGCCGATCGACTGTGCGGTCGACCGCCAGAGAGCCTTTGCTCTCTGGAAATGGCCCGATCGACCGGGCGGTCGACCGCTGGGCCATTGCCCAGTTGGCGGTCGACCGGTCGGTCGATGACCTTCCCAACGGTCAAAAAATCGACCGTTGGCGGTCGACCGGTAGCAGCGTCAACTGCTGATTTGGACCCCAACGGCTAGTTTTTTTTAGCCTATAAATTGGGCTTCCTTGGGCTGTTTTGACAAGATTTTTGGAGAGTTTTAAAGCCAGTTTTTCCTATCTATTGTAGAGGTTTTCTCCACTTGGTTTAGTGCTAATACTTTCATATCAAAAGGAGAGTTTTTAAAGAGTGTTTTGAAAAAGACTTTTCTTTGAGTTTTTCACCACCAAATCAATCCAAGTTTTTCTCACACACAGTTGAGCTATCTATTGCTATATCATCCTATAGGGATCTTTGTTGTGAGAGGATTTTAGGTGATCAAAGTGTTGTGATCACTAAAGTATTCATCATTGTATTTGAGAAGGCGGACTTGTGGGTTCACATTGAAAATCACCTAGAGGGGGGTGAATAGGTGATTATGCTAATCTAATGAACTTAATGCGGAATTTAAAAACTAATTGCAATTAACAAGAGATGCACACTCAAACAAGCCAAGCAAATAATTATGAATGAACAATATGAATTTATGCAAGGCACAATAGTAAAGAGAGAGATATAGAGTAAGAGCCAAGGGATCAAGCGCAAACAACAAGATATGTTTCGAGGTTCGAGCACCCAGCTCTACATCCCCGCCTTCACCCAGAAGGATTTTAAGTCCACTAGCTTGTCCACAAAGGACTCCCACAAAGGGAACCTCTACCGAGGATTTGGGGCAATCACAATTATAAGGAGTACCCAACTCCTCTCCTTACAAACACAACCTCCTCCTTGAGGCACAACTCCAAGTCAACAACAATCACCTCACAACTTGAGGGATTAGCACAAACCAATACAAGGATCACCTCACCACTTGAGGGATACAACCCAAAGGCACAAAGCCAAGAAAAGATTGGGTTTACAACTTGGTGGTCTAAACAACAACCACAAACAATCTCTTTCTCCCACACAAAGATCCTATAGAATAAGAAAGTAGATATAGCTCAAGTGTGAAGAAAACTAATGGAATGAAAATCAAAATTACAAAGAAAATCTTTGGGAAAAAGCTAGAAACCAAGATGAAGAAATTAAATCAAAATCTTTTCCCAAAAACCCTTTCTTGATTTTCCAAACCCTAATAAAAACACCAAATAGATTGTTCAATTTAAATCCCAAAACTTCTTTTGATTGCTGTGAAAACACCAGAGAGTAAGGAAAAATTCGCACAAAAAATCTTATAGAAAACTGGCCATTAATGGAGTATTTATAGCCCCCAGAAAAATATAGCCGTTGGTAGCAGAAACTGCCAAAAATGCTCTACCGGTCGACCGTGCGGTCGACCGGCCAACGGTCACATTTTGACCGTTGCCAGCTACCGGTCGACCGCCCGGTCGACCGAAACAAACAGAGTGTTGCCTGCATACAGTCGGTCGCCCGTGCGGTCGACCGGACCATGTGGCAGCCAGCGTGCACGTATCCGTGCACGTCGGTCGACTGATACGGTCGACCGGCTACTTGGTGCGGTCGACCGTAGCGGTCGACCGACCTAGCCTGACAGAGACTGTTCTGGTCAGCAAAAACATGTAATTTTTAATCCTAAAAATTTCCATTAAATCTCTAAAAATCCACAAAAATAGTTTTATCATTTTTCATTGAAATACAAACTTGTGTTAAAAAGTTTAACATAAATCTCAAACATTTTGAACTATTTTGTGTTATAGAAATTTTGCCAAAAACCAAAAACTGTATTTTCTAAAACTTGGATTTTTGAATAGAAAATACGTTTTGTCCAAAACTCATCCGAATACAAAAACATGATATTTAAACAACATTTAGGCATGATGTATATGGATATAATCCTATATACATGAAACATATATATATCCATGTTTTTGACTATAATTCCAAAATATGTTTTGTTAAAAATACCAAAACATAAAACACATGAATAAGTGAGTCAAAACTAAGTTTGTCTAGGAAGTTAAGCATGCATGTATATAGAACAAATCTAATATACATTAAACCATATAAACTTGTTTTGAATCTATCTATTCATGAAAACCAAGATCGGTTAAACCAAAAACGGAAAAACCGAAAACCAATATTCAAAACATGAAACGTGTGTGTTGTGAACTTGAGCATATCATACTATTCTAATCTTTACAATTTGGATCTAAACACAAAACTAAACTAGGGTACCGAAGTCTTCTTGTAGAGCGCCGTCTCCAAGCCGACTCGATCCAAAACTCCTTGATCCACCGAGCAATTGCTATATATGATCTTTGACGCTCGGGCTCTTGAATTAACATGTGAAAGCTTCCAAATCATCTTGTTGAAGCTAATCACCTACTAATAACTTGATTAATGATCTGAAACTAAAATCACAAGATTATTAGTACACATAACTACATGAGTTAATCATCATCAAAACTAGAGTGGAAGGCCTCTGGGCCAACACACATGGCTTCGAGTTCTAGTGAGAGCTCGTTGTAGAAGTGCAGCCTCAGCAAGCTAGTGTGCTTGCGGTGTGTTTGTTCTTGCGAGAACAAGTGAGAGGACTAGTGACTCTAAGAGTTCTAGTGTAAACTCTTTATAGGTGTTGCGGCACCGAGTGATCCACTGGGATCATTTTTAGTGAAAATCCTTCATAGTGTTGAAGGCGGGGACTTGGAGCAAGGGTGCTCGAACCTCGAAACAAATCTCCCGTGTTTGCAATTGCTCTCTCTATCTCTCACTTGTGTTTATATCTTGCTTATACTTATTGCTCATATCTCTTATATGCTTGATATATATTTGTGCTTAAATTGATATATGCTTGTGGATTGTTTGCTCACACTTGTATTTAATCAAGAGAGCCAAAGTGGCACCTCAACTCTTATCTAGAGGAATCTTGAGGAGTTAGTCCAGAGCCCTTCACGGGGAATTCGGCTCCACTCTTGGGTTATACCTTGTGTGTTGTGCATAATAGTTTTTAGTTTACATAAATAGTTTTATTCCACATTAATCACCATTAGATTATCTAGTCACCTATTCACCCCCCTCTAGGTGATTTCAATTGGTATCAGAGTCAAGTGCTCTTGATTTGGGTCTAACAACCTTGAGTTAAAGATCCTCATTTTTAGCTAATTACAACATTTGTACACACACATGGATTTCATGTCACCTCCCACCTTTTAAATTCTTAACATCCAAACTTGGAAGGTTCAGATATCTTTGTACCTCAAAGTCCTATGTATTCATGTTTATTTTGCCACTATTAAAGAGCCTTATTGTTTAAATGGCAAAAATCTAGAGGTTAATACAAAAGTTATACATGCATTAAAGAGTACCCTAAATGACGATTATTTATGTAGGGTTGCTAACTTTGATTCGGCTTTTGTAGTATGCAACACTATTATCTCCCTTGACGAACAAAAGCAACATTATGTGGGGAGCGACTCGGATGTTGGAAGTGAGGCTTCCAACGTATGCTACATGGTCCAAGAGGATAACCCCCTTGAGGTAAACTCTGAATCCGAGTTAGAAGAGAATATTGATATGTCTTATAATGAACTTGCATCTTTTTGTCAACAACTTCTTGAAAAGTATGACATGCTTAAAAAGGATAATAAGAAATTGAAAAATAAAATTGAGTCCATATTAAAAGAAAAAGATTCTTTTCAAATAAAATTGAAAAACATTTCTAAAAAAATGAATCTTTGAAAAATGAGAATATTTCCTTAGCTTCAAAATTAAATGAACTTTGTGAAGGAAATAATTTCTTGAAAAAACAAAACTAGTTTGGTGGAAAAACAAAAGGAGATTGCTTTAAATGAAAACAACTCTTTAAAAAGAAAACTTGTGAAAAAAGAAAAAGAAAAGATTTCTATAAAGAAAAAGATTGTTGATCATGCTTTTCATGCTACTACCATTCATAAAAATTAGATTAAAATTTTGAAAAATAAAATAAATTGTTTGAGCTCAACTTTGAGCAATTGTGCATTTAACCACAATAGGTTAGAATCCTTGTTTCAAAAGAAACTTACTCCACATGTTTATGCACGTCATCCACAACATGCATATGAACACTTTGCACGTCATGATCATACTCATACACATATGCATGTTAGAGTATACAAATGTACACATTGCGGCCGCAAAGGCCATTTAACAAAATTTTATTATGATAAGATAAATGTTATTAATTTTACTAATAAAAATATTTGGGTTCCAAATAAAGCTAACCCCCGTGGACCCAAAAGAAAATGGGTACCAAAGTCCCCACCTCTAGTGTTTGATGTAGGTGTGGGCTCTCACATGACGTGAGAGATTTGGTGCCTTAGTGGTGGATGCAAGGGCTTGGGACACTACAAATAGATGCACCGCTATCAAGGAAGTTTGGTGGAAGGCCCACCATGTTTTGGAAACTTGGAGTGTAGTTCACGTGTTTTGGTAACTATCTCTAAACTCCATTTAGTTTACATATTATTATATTTGATGATCTTTAGCATGTTTTAATTTTATCTTAAAATAATCATGTTTTGTGCTTCATATGGTAAATACTTGTTTAGATGTAGTTTTTGTCAAAACTTGTGTACAAGTAGTAGGCAACAATTGATTCTTATATATATGTACTTTATTACTCATTTGTACCTATTACATGTACATGTATAGCCTAGTTTTGATGATTTCGTCATTTATACTTGTTTTGCCTATTTTTATTTTGCTTCAAGTATATGCTATATTTATCTAATATACATGTATACCTTTGAATCACTTACCTTCATGTAAATTACTTTTTGGACTCATTTGTGTTTAAGATATGTATGTATATTGTTAGTTTTGGATAAATCATACATATCTCTTGAAGGTTGTTTTTAAATGGAAATTAAAATCTTTATGATTTTTATATTTGTTTGATAAAATGATATTCATGTTTTGAGCCTTATTGACTATTTTCATGAATATGCTATTCACATGATGATTGTACACTCACATTATTTCTTTGTTTATTCATGACTTTGTTTCATGAACACTTTTGAGCTTTATAGATTTCGAGTGTCATCTTTTGTATATTTAGTATAATTCATGAGATACACATGATATGTTTTCATGCTTGAAGGATCTTTAACTAGTTTTTTAAAAAATTACTTTTAACTAGTTAGTTATTCTTCATTTAGTAGTGTTTTCAATTTACAACTACTTTCGAATCTATTTTTGAAAACTTCTATCCTATAAGGGCGGATGGATGGGCGACCATACCTTGTATGCCTTGTTGAAAATCTTTTATCATGTGTATGAATAGGGTGATTATTTATGAGCTATACACTTGTTCTTATTGTGTTTTCAATTGGTATCACAATTGATATATATTATGTATGCTCATATGTTTTCTTGTATATGTATGCTTCAAATTTTCAAATAATATCAATTTCTATTGGTATTCATTTTCATACATATATATGTTTTGATTGTGCTTGATTTACTATAGACTTACTTGTTTAAAGCACAAATTATGTTTATACTAGGCTTGCCTTGTATCTTAATTTCAATTGGTATCTCAATTGGTATTTTAATAAGCTTATGCATTATTTTCAATTGATTTTTAATTTGGTTTCAAAATATACTTCATATTATACCATTTATTTGATATCAAAATTATAATATACTTCAATTGATATCAATATGTTTCAATTTCAATTGGGTTTCCATTTCAATTGGTATCAAAAATGTTTTACCTTCTATTTGGTATCAAAATTTACCATATATTTCAATTGGTATAAAATATTTTCCTTCATTGGTATCAAAATTTACACATGTTTCAATTTCATTTGATATCAAAAATTTTCTATTTCAAATGATATCAAAAATCTTGTTTTCTCAAAATTTAAGAAAATTCAAAATTTGTGTTAAAAATGTTTTGGTATGTATTGTCTATATCCAAGGGGAGCTTAACATCTCTTTTATATATAGATTCATGTTGAGTGTATCTTGTATTGAGAAGCTTAACATCTCTTCTTTATGTAATATACGTGTGTAGGGGGAGCTTCACATCTCCACTTATGCATTGCATATTATGCTTTATGTGGGTTAGGACTTTGTCATCCCTTCTTCATGTAATGCATGTATGCAGGGGACCTAACTTCACGTCTCCCTCTTCATGAATGTATATCGCATATATATATATATATATATATATATATATATATATATATATATATATATATATATATATATATATATATATATATATATATATATCCTTATTGATGATTTGTTTTTCACCCCTTTGTTGATGATTGACAAAAAGGGGAGAAAGATTTTGAGTTTATATATGCATATTTGAGTTTTTGCATATATTGAGTTTATGCATTATATATATATATATATATATATATATATACACACACACACACACACACACACACACACACACACACACACACACAAAATAGGGAGAATGATTTTGAAAGTTTAAACAAAAAGAGGGAGAAAGTTTTTAGAAAAAGGATTTTGGATGTTTGCATGTTTCTCTCACCTTGTTGATGCATATATATTGGTTTAGTTTATATTCTTTATTGAATATCTATATTGTTTATAACTATGCATGCGTTAAGGGGGAGTTTCTATGAAGCTTAACTTTAATCCATGCATATATAACTTCATGAGTTTTGTTATTATCAAAAAGGGGGAGATTATTTGCCTAAAAGCCCATTACTCTAGTTTTGATGATGACTAACTTATGTAGTTATAGTACTAATGATCTTGTATTTATTTAGTCTCAGATTTGAGATCAAGATCTTGGCTGGTGTTTAGCTTCATCAAAGGATTTCAAGTCAAGTTTTGGAGCTAGCACGTGTTGATTCAAGAGCTTGTGCATCAAGATCACATCAAGTACTCAAAGGAGTCTAGCTCATTGGATCATAGTTTGGACCAAGTCAAGAAGATGAGAAGATTTTCAAGTGAAGACCTTCAAGAGAAGACTTGTGTCTAGGTTTATTTTTTAGTAAGATTTTATTTTTAGATAAAATGTAAAGGATAGAATTAGTTGGTGGATTACTCAAGTATCATATACACTCACACACAAGATTTATATGTGTTTTCATAAAAGATTTTTAGTTCTAGAAAAATACCGGTTTTGGTTTCTTATACATGTGTTTTTATCAAAACTTCATTTTAGCGCTTAATGTTAAAAACATAGATATTTCATCATATATGTGTAGTGGATCATATCCATACACACAAAACTTTAAAAGTGTTTAGAATATCATGTTTTTATATTTGGAGAAGTTTTGGAAAAATCGGTTTTCTATTTAGAAAAATCAATTTGGAAAAATACGGTTTTTGTTTTAAGCCAAAATTTCAATAACACAAAAATAGTTCAAAATGTTTGTAACATGTTTTGATTTTTACTCAAACATATTTGTATATCAAAGCACAATACTGAACTTAATTTTGTAGATTTTTAGAGAATTTATGGGATTTTATTAAAGATAAAAAGATAACTTTTAAATCCCCAAAATTCTGTTTTTGGCCTTCTGCCGGTCGACCGGGCGGTCAATCAACGTGTACAAAACGTGCACGGCCAGGGCCGATCGACCGTGCGATCGACCACCAGAGAGCCTTTGCTCTCTGGAAATGGCCCGGTCAGCCGGGCGGTCGACCGCTGGACCATTGCCCAGTTGGCGGTCGACCGGCCGGTCGACCGACCTTCCCAAAGGTCAAAAAATCGACCATTGGCGGTCGACCGACAGTAGCGTCAGCTGCTGATTTGGACTCCAACAGCTAGTTTTTGTTAGCCTATAAATTGGGGCTTCCTTGGGCTATTTTAGACAAGATTTTTGAAGAGTTTCAAAGCCAGTTTTTTCCTGTCTATTGTGGAGGTTTTCTCCACTTGGTTTAGTGCTAATACTTCCATATCAAAAGGAGAGTTTTTAAAGAGTGTTTTGAAAAAGAGTTTTCTTTGAGTTTTTCACCACCAAATCAATCCAAGTTTTTCTCACACACACTTGAGCTATCCATTACTATATCATCCTATAGGGATCTTTGTTGTGAGAGGATTTTAGATGATCAAAGTGTTGTGATCACCAAAGTGTTCATCATGAGGAGGCGGACTTGCGGGTTTGCGTGGTTTCGAGTTCTAGTGAGAGCTCGTTGTAGAGGTGCGGCCTTGACAAGCTAGTGTGCTTGCGGTGTGTTTATTATTGCGGGAACAAGTGAGGGGACTAGTGAGTCCAAGAGTTCTAGTGTGAACTTCTTATAGGTGTTGCGGCACCAAGTGATCCGGTGGGATCATTTTTAGTGGAAATCCTTCATAGTGTTGAAGGCGGGGACGTAGAGTAAGGGTGCTCGAACCTCGAAACAAATCTCCTGTGTTTGCGATTGCTCTCTTTACTCTCACTTGTGTTTATATCTTACTTATGCTTGTTGCTCATATCTCTTATATGCTTGATATATATTTGTGCTTAAATTGATATATGCTTGGGGATTGTTTGCTCACACTTGTATTCAACCAAGAGAGCCAAAGCGGCACCTCAACTCTTATCTCGAGGAATCTTGAGGAGTTAGTCTAGAGCCCTTCATGGGGAATCCGGCTACAATCTTGGGTTATACCTTGTGTGTTATGCATAATAGTTTTTAGTTTGCATAAATAGTTTTTATTCCACATTAATTCACCATTAGATTAGCTAGTCACCTATTCACCCCCTCTAGGTGATTTCAAAAAGGTCATCTTAGCTACTAACATTAGTGAGCTACTGTCAGGTCTGATCCCTATCAAGTATAAGGATCAGGTTATCCCACCATTGCTTGCACCATAGAACAAACCGAGATTAGTCGTGTACTTCTTGACTTAGCGGTAAGTATCAACTTACTTCCATTCTCAGTTTATCAACAACTCGGGTTGGGCGATCTTAGTCCAACTCGAGTCACTATCCAACTGGCTTACCGTTCAGTAAAAGTTTCAAAAGGAAAAATTAATGATGTCCTTATCCGGGTTGGGGAGTTTATTTACCCCGTTGATTTCATAATTCTAAAGACACAACCTATGTCCAATTCTAAGGCTCAAACTCCTATTATCCTAGGGCGATCATTCCTTGTTACTGCTAATGCCATCATCAATTCTAGAAATGGGTCCATGAGGTTAACCTTTGGGGACATGACTAGAGAAGTCAATATCTTCAATCTAAGAAAACAACCCATAATGTTGAGGACCAAACATTTGAAGTCAACCTCATCGAGAACTTAACAGGTGAACACTGGGAAGAATTAGAACTAGAAACTGAGTGTGACTTTCAGTTAGAGTATGACGACTTTAATCTTGATCAGGTTGTTAAGTCTGCTGTGAATTGGGCCTCGAACCCTATTTCACCAAATATAGAGCTAACAAATTTGACTCATCCTTCTAGTGAGCCTTCCTCTTCCTTAAAATTGAAAACCTTACCTGCACATCTCAAGTACGTCTATCTAGGCGAACAAGAGACCTTTCCTGTCATCATTGCCTCCCATTTAAATGATGGGCAAGAAGAAGAGCTTAAAGCAATTCTAAGAAAACATAGGGAAGCTATTGTTTGGGCTATCACCGATATAAAGGGATTGAGTCCAACCATAGTTCAATATCGTATTCATCTCAATGAAGATGCAACACCTAAAAGAGACCCGCAGCATAGGTTAAACCCTATAATGCAAGAGGCTGTTCATGCTGACATTGTGAAACTCTTAGACAATGGGATAATCTATCCTATTTTTGATAGCCAATGGGTTAGTCCTGTCCACGCGGTTCCAAAGAAACTAGGTTTCACCGTAGTGAAAAATGGGAACAAAGAGTTAGTCCAAACTTGACTTCCCATGAAGATTCGAGTTTGCATTGACTATAGGAAGCTTAATGCTGCAACTCGTAAGGACCATTTTCCACTTCCCTTCATTTATCAAATGCTTGAACGTTTGGCGGATCACGAGTATTATTGTTTCTTGGACAGTTACTCGGGGTATAATCAGATTCCTATTGCTCCTGAGGACCAAGAAAAGACTGCATTCACATGTCCATTTGGGACATTTGCTTATCGTCGAATGCTTTTCGGCTTGTACAATGCTCCAGAAACGTTTCAATGTTGCATGTTGAGTCTTTTTTCTGATATGGTAGAACGATTCTTAGAAATCTTCATGGATGATTTCTCTATCTAAGGAGATTCGTTCACTGAATATCTCTACCATTTAGAACTTGTCCTCCAGCGTTGTGCTGAGAAAAATCTGACACTGAACTAGGAGAAATGTCACTTCATTGTAAAACATAGAATTGTCTTGGGTCATGAAATCTCCAAGAAACGAATTAAAGTAGATAAAGCCAAGATTGAGGTTATTGCTAAGCTTCTCATGCCCAAATGCGTGAATAAAATTCGATCCTTTTTAGGACACGCCAGATTTTACTGAAGATTTATCAAGGATTTTAGAAAGATTGCTAGACCCTTGACTAATCTGTTAGCTAAAAACGTGTCCTTCACTTTCGGTACTGTATGTATGAATTCTTGGGAGAAGTTTAAGAGAGAGCTTATTTCTGCACCAATCATATCTACACCGGATTGGTCTAAGCCGTTCGAAATCATGTGCGATGCTTCTAATTTTATCATAGGCGCTGTCCTAGGACAACGCATTGATAACAAGCAGCACGTGATTTACTACTCTAGTAGGACTCTCAACGATGCTCAATTGAATTACACTAGTACTGAGAAGGAATTCTTGGCAGTAGTGTTTGCCTTAGAGAAATTTTGTCCCTACCTACTAGGATCCAAAACCATCATTTTCACCGATCATTCTGCGCTTAGGTACCTCATGATGAAGAAGGATGCCAAGCCCCGAGTCATTCATTGGATCCTCCTTCTTTAAGAATTCGATCTCGAGATTCGAGATAAGAAAGGGTAGAAAATGTCGTTGCTGACCATCTCTCACAAATCCCAAATTCTCCATGCAACGAATTGTCCATAAATGAGGACTTTCCTAATGGAAATCACTTAGCAATCTTTAGGGAACCTTGGTTTGCTGATATAGTGAATTACTTAGTCACAAACCAAACTTCGTCTCATTGGTCCAGAAATGATATATACCGGTTATTATCTCAAGTCCGGTATTTCTTTTGGGAGGAACCGTATCTTTTTAAGTACTGTTATGACCAAATTATTAGGAGATGCATTCCTGATGAAGAAGTTAAGAGTGTTTTATCCTTTTGTCATGAACTTATACGTGGTGGACACTTTGGTCCATGCAAGACCGCTGAAAAAGTGCGACAAAGTGGGTTCTATTGGCTGACTTTATTCAAAAATGCTTATAAATTTTGCAAGACGTTCCCTAGATGCCAGATGGTGGGAAGGATCTCAAAACGAGATATGATGCCTCTCAGCTCAATTTTAAAAATAGAACTCTTTGATGTTTGGGGCATCGATTTTATGGGTCCATTTCTTAACTCATTTGGAAACCAATACATATTGGTTGCTGTGGACTATGTGTCCAAGTTGGTAGAAGCCATTCCTAGTAGAACTAATGATAACAAAGTTGTCATAAAGTTTTTAAAAGAGAACATTTCTCACGTTTCGGAACCCCTCGTGCTATCATCAGTGATATTAGTACTCACTTTTGCAATAGATCCTTTAAAGCTCTTATGCAAAAGTATGCCATAACTCATAAGTTGTCCACACCTTATCATCCTCAAACCAGTAGGCAGGTTGAGGTCTCCAATAGACAAAGCAAGCTTATTTTGGAGAAGACTGTGAACCAAAATTAAAAAGATTGGTCCACCAAACTTGTAGATGCCTTATGGACCTACAGGACCACTTTCAAGACGATTCTAGAGATGTCTCCTTATAGGTTAGTCTTTGGGAAGGCTTGCTACCTACCTGTTGAGTTAGAGCATTAGGCCTTATGGGCAATCAAGTAGTTGAATTTCGACTCGACTAAGGCCGGTGACCTTTGGAAATTATAAATTTCGAATTAGAAGAGTTGAGAAATGAGGCCTATGAAAATGCTAAGATCACTAAAGATAGAGTTAAGATTTTTCATGATAAACACATCATAAGAAAAACTTTTGTCCCTGGACAAAAAGTCTTACTCTATAATTCTCGGCTTCATCTTTTTTCAGGAAAATTAAAATCAAGATGGACTGGGCCATTCGTTTTCAAAACCGTGTTTCCACACGGTGCTGGAGAGACTAGTGACACCAAGAATGAAAATGACTTTAAGGTTAATGTCTTAAACCTTTCTTGGAATCGGTGCCGATAAATAAACTCATAGTGGAAATCCTTCATCGTGTTGAAGGCGGGGACATAGCAGTGGCTCGAACCACGAAACATATTCTTGTCTTTGTGATTGTCCACTATCTCTCTAAACTCTACTCTCTATCTTTATTTGCATTTACATTGCTTACTCTTTTGCAAGATCAATCTAATTGTTATTACTTATTGCTAATTTGTTTTTAATTTCATATTATTTGCCATTAAGTATAGCTATCACCTATTCACCCCCCTCTAGGTGATTTTCAATTGGTATCAGAGCCTAACCCTAGCTTTTGGTTTAATCACCTTAGAGAGATCCTCTTTATTTGGCTATATTTATTTGTTTGTGCACTAAACTTGTTTTCATGGCATCACTTGACTTCTCTAGCATCAAATCCCCACCTAAATTTGATGGGTTGAACTTTCCCATTTAGAAGGTCAAAATGAGCCTATTCCTAAAGTCCCTAGGAGTTAGAGTTGTCAAACCTATTACCAAAGAATTTGTTGAACCACATGATGATGAGAGTACATGGTCCGAAGCAATTGCTAAGGACTATGAGGCCAATGTTAGATCCCAATATGCACTTACACAAGCATTAAATGAAGATGATCTTTCTCGTGTGATTGAATGCAAATCTACTTATGAAGTTTGGAATGTTCTTATCATTACTCATGAGGGGACGTCGCAAGTCAAGAGATCCAAAATTGACTTGCTCCATTCTCAATATGAGAATTTTTACATGCTTGAAAATGAAAGTATAGATGAAATGCTTACTCGTTTCACTAAGATTACTAATGCTTTATCTACTTTAGGTGACAAGATTGATAATGACCAAAAGATCCGAAAAGCCATTAGAGCTCTTCCCAAATCTTGGAAGTCAAGGCAACCACACTAAAGGAGCTAAATGATAGGGAGGAGATGGACTTCTCCGGCTTCATCGGCAATCTCAAAACCCATGAGATAGAGATGAAGGTGAGAGAAGAAAGGGAGGATCCAATGAAGAAAGCAATAGCTTTCAAGGCGACTCCATCCTCCTTTAATAAAGAAGGATTATCGGAAGACTATGATGAGGACTTTGCCATACTCATTAGAAAAGTGGACAAGATGTTCTACAAGAAAGGTAGACAAAGCAACTTCCAAAGAGGAAGACCTCAAGGAAGACTTGAAAAGAAAAGAAAGGAAACGGGTTCGTGCTTCAATTGCAAAAAAAACAGGTCATCTAATTGCGAATTGCCCATCTTTACAAGCTACTACCTCCAAGAATATCCAAAAGAAGAAAAAGGCGATGGTGGCCATGTGGGATGATTCGGAGAGAATCCGAAGAGAAGATCGACACCGCACACATATGCTTCATGGCACATGGTGATGAAGCTTCTAAGGTAAACCTAAAGCACTCTTTAGAAGATGAGGATTTGACTATGGATGAATTAGCTCAATTTTTTGAAGAATTACAAAATAGATATGAAAATTTCCTTGCTCAAAATAAAAAGTTGAAAAAGGAAAATGATTTATTAAAGAATAAATTTGAGATTGTTTTGAATGAGAAAAATAATTTGTTAAAATCTTTTGAGAAAATGAAAATAGATTTTGAAAAATATAAAACTACTTATAAGGGCAAAATCCCAATTTTTTCTTGTAATAAAAATGAATTTTTGGAAATTTCAAAACGTATTGAGGTTTTAGATACAACTTTGAAAAAGTGTGCATTTGACATGACCAAATTTGCATCTATGTTTCCTAAGGAAAAAACTCAAAGGAAACACACCCTCATGCATCACACACACATGCACACTCACATCAACACAAGCATGCATTCATGTATGAAAAAATATATACTTGTGCACATTGTGGTCGCAAAGGCCATTTGGCAAAATTTTGTTATGCAAAATTAAACATGACAAATAAAAATATTTGGATTTAAGAAAACACTAACCCCATAGGACCTAAAAAGATTTGAGTACCACAGGACACGCCAAACTTAATTGATACAGGTGCGTCGTCCTCCTCCAAGACTTACGGGGAGATGGTGCCCGGGTGGTGGATGCATCAAAGCTTAACGAACAAATCGTCACTTGCATCGCTTTCAAAGAGGCACCTATTTTGGAGATTGCCCGTGGTTTAGTAACTTCTCCACTTAAGATTTTATTTTTAGCTAGACTTATACATGCATGGGATTTGCTAGTTCATTTTGTGATAATTTGCTTTAATTATGTAGACTTGCATTTCCTCATTTTTTTATCTTGACTATAGTTGAGATTGTATATTTAGTTTGCTTTTATTCCTATACTAGCCATATTTTGTTTGTCATATATCAAGTTTTTTTTTTAAAAGTATTTCTATAAGAACATATATTTTGTCAGATATGAAAATTTATTTTACCATATTTAAGTAAGAAAATAGAGATTGCAATTGCGCGCCTCAACTCTTATCTAGAAGAATGTCGAGGAGAAGTTCAGAACCCTTAAAGGGGTATTCAGCTTCAATATCTCAAATTTATTGCTTAATTATTAAAAAAAAAGTTATGTTGTTAATAATACTAAAATAAATAAAATAAAAATGAAAATTTAATTTTATGTGTTTTTCATGCCTATTAAAATTTTATCAATGTTTTCATGTTTTATATGCTAAAATATATTAGTCTCAAATACCTCCTAAAAAGAAAATAAAAATTTATAACAAATTTTTTTTCTATTTTGGGCTGTTACGGTCGACCGACCGGTCGACCGAGTTAGCCTGTCATAAGCCCGGTTGACCGGGCGGTCGACCGAGATTACCTGGAATACAAAAAAATTATTTAGCCTGAAGTCGGTCGACCGGGCGTTGGGTAACCTGTTTTTCACCCGTTTGCATATATAGCCCTAAAAACTAAATCCCTCACTCTCATCTCTCTCAATCGGTTCTCCTTCTTCCCCCTTTCAATTTTCTTCCTCTCAAACCAAATCCAACCCACTAAAACTCCTTCCAATAGAAAATTCATCCTACAAAATTTGAAAATCGTTCTCAGGCTCGAAATCTGCAGTTTTTGGGGATTTCTCTTGGATCTTGAGGTATAACTAAAATTTCTCTTTTATCTCTTCAATTTTCCTTATTAATCTTGTTTATCCATCTTTTGTTCATGCTTTTATCCAGTTTAATCCATCATCATGTCCAAACGATCCCGATCTGAGAAGGGAAAAACCCCTGAATTATCATCTAGCCCCTTTATCTCCCAAAATGTGTCTCATAGATATACCATAATGCACAATAAACATGTCATCTCTGGTAGGACTGTGGTGCTCAGTGATTTTGAGCACCTTAATCTTGCAAACATCTTGAGTACTAGTTCACTTGAAAATTTTATCACAATCAAAGAACTGGTTTATCCTGAACTAGTCCATTATTTTTACTCTAACTTGTCCTTCCAAAATTATCACATTCGGTCTAGAGTCATGGGCAAGGATATAAATATTTCTCTTGAAAAATTTGCTAGTCTCCTACACCTCTCCTGTGAGGGGGTAGATGTTTATAATGTAGAACTCCATGAATTTACTTATCCTGACGGTGAGTCTGCCCACTCCGCATTCATTTTGCTCCACGATGATGATAACCCCGCTTTAGTTAGGAACGAGGAGGTGAATATTATATTATCACTGCCTAAGTCTTGGCTAAAATCATTTTCTATAACCTCCTGCCTAAATCAGGAGAGTATAGTCACGCCAGAGGTTCTACTCCTCTCCTGATCTATTGCCTTCTGAAAGGTATTAGAATTAACATTCCAAAACTCATCATCGATTATATGACATCCGATCATCTTCTAGTCCCAAACCGGTATTTGCCCTTTGGGATGCTTATTACACGTCTTCTAAAATAACTCCGTTTTGATCTTTCCACTGAACAGTCCATTGAACCGTCAGACATCAACAGCACTCTCCTCAAGAGGATGCGTGTTAGGGAGCGTGCTCTTGCTCCTCAGTCGCAGCCTATCATTCCTGCTGTTGCTCCAGGATCTTCTTCTGGTTCTTCTGCTTCCTTTGATCCCTATCATGCTCTCACCACTCAGTTTCGGGAGCATAGCTAGCAGATGTCTGCTGAGATGGCCGCTCACTTTTAGCGGCTAGAGCAGCGAGTGGACAATGATCTCAGCCACATCTGTGATTCCATTTACTATATGCAGACCTGCCTCAATGACATCTACCACAGGCACACTTGGCCGGCTCCACTTCCGTCCATCGGTCCTCCTTTTGACGCCTGGGTTCCTCCTCCTGCTGTTCCTGAGGTACCAGCTTCTCCTGAAGACCCTGATTTCCAGGAAGACTGACCCCTTTTGTTGATGACAAAAAGGGGGAGAGTTATTTGATGGAGTTATTATGGGAGTTAGCTTTTATGCTTTTATGTTTTATTTTTTGTATTTGGATTTGAGTATGTAGTTTGTTTTGTGGGCATCATGTGTATTTGGTTTTTGAGGTTGGCATGAACCTCCTATGCTGTATGGACATATTTATTTCTAATATGGTAGTTATCTTTATTGTCTCTATATGGTATATGTGTTTGGTTGTGTATTGTTTCTTATTCCCTGTTGATCCAACCATCTACCACTTGTTTGGAGGTTGGAGGTAATTCTGGATGGATGGAGGTAACCATTTATGCATACATTTTCATATCGTTGTACTCTTGCTATGCATAGATGGTTGGCATATAATTCTAACTGTTATATTCTTTATATACGCTTTTATTGTGCATTTAGCTTTTTTATGTCTTATTCTTATATATGCATGTGTTAAGGAGAAGCTTCACTTGAAGTCTTTTCCCAAAATATTTATAATAACTCTATATGTTTTGTCATCATCAAAAAAGGGGAGATTGCTGGCTCAAAGGCTATTTGCCCTTAGTTTTGATGATAACAAACCATATGTAGTTAGGTCTTAACAAAAGTGTTTAATTAAGTTTCAGGAAAAATCATATGTTACATTTCAGCTCGAACACAAGACTCACACATTTAGAAGCCAAGAAGATTTAGATCCCAGAGCCTAACACACTAGAAGAGCTCAAGGATCAAGCATATCAAGATGACTGTTTCAAGATTTGTATCTTTACCGTTTCCATTTTAGTTAGGATTTATAGATATTTGTCAAAACGAAGATGAAAGAAGTTGATAGCTTTTGGGATTGTCACACACACATATTTCATAATCCTTTAGTGCTTTCATACAAAACTCTATTACCTAGTTTCTTATCGAGTTTCAGAAAAATCAAGTTTCAAAAAAATAAGTTTCGAAAAACAAGTTTTGGAAAAACCAGTTTTTGTCTTTAGAAAAGATTTTTATCAAAATATAGTTCAAAATTTTTGGTGTTGATCTATAATCACACTCCACTTACTCTAAGCCCTACAACTCTATTTTGTATCCACATATCAAAAGAAATTTTATAAGAAAAATTTTGACTTCAAAAAGATTTACAAAATCCTATTTTTGGTCCTCAGTCGGTCGACCGGCCGGTAGACCGCTGGCAGAGCTGAACTGCTTTGGCGGTTGACCGACATGCACCAAAGTGCACGAGTGCACTTCGGTCGACGACCGGTCGACCGGAAGCAAGAGCAGTGCTCTCTGTTTGTTTCGGTCGACCGGGACGGTCGACCGCCAGAGAGTTTTTACTCTCTGTTTGGGATCCACGGTCGACCGGCCAGTCGACCGCTTTCCTAACGATTAGAAATCGACCGACAGCAGAGAAATCTGTTGAGTTGGCTCCCAATGACTAGTTTCTATTTTATCTTTTGTTGGGTCTTCTCCCAACGAATCTATTAAGTTTTCTAACCTTATTTTCATCCCCTATAAATAGGGGGAGTATGAAACAATTCAAGTACAAGATTAACAAGCCTCATATCAAAGTTTTTCAAAGTTTAGCGTCTTTACAAAAGATTTTCTCTTAAGCCAACTATTTCCAAACTTGTGTTTTAGCTTGAGTCATTTCCTCTACTTCTTTATTTGCTATTTGCACTACACAATTCCAAGTGTTTCACTTCCTCATTTTGGTTGTAGGGTTATGCTTGTGAGCTATCTTTGTGGTCAAGTGTTGATCACCGTTTTCTTCGATTGAGAAGTTGTAGAGGTTGCGGCCTCGAGCGAGCTAGTGAGCTCCTAGTTGGTGTTGCGACACCGTGAGAGAGGACAAGTGTGTTCGAAGAGTTCTACTGAGAACTTGTAATCAGTTGACGATCCGATGGGATCGCTCATAGTGGAAATCTTTCATCATGTTGAAGGCGGGGACGTAGAGCAGCGGCTCAAACCTCGAAACATATTCTTATGTTTGCGATTGTCCACTATCTCTCTAAACTCTACTCTCTATATTTACTTGCATTTACATTGCTTACTCTTTTTCAAGATCTATCTAATTGTTATTGCTTATTGCTAATTTGTTTTTAATTTCGTACTATTTGCCATTAAGTATAGCCATCACCTATTCACACCCTTCTAGGTGATTTTCATTTTATTCATACACTCTATGCTACAAATATAGTTTAAATATCTTATTTTTATATCCATATGATTTTGGAGAAAACGGTTCTCCATTTCAAAGTTTGAATTTGGAAAATACGGTTTTTATTTACAGGCCATATTTCTATATCACAAAAATGGTTCAAATAGTTTGTAACATGTGTCAATTTTTTGTCACGCATATTTGTTATTCAAATATCTTACAAAAACTTATTTTTATGGAATTTATGTGATTTTATGGGATTTAATTGGAATTAAAATACCTAAGTTTTTTAATCCAATAATCCCCAGCCAGATCAACTGGCGGTCGACCAGACCGGTCGACCGGACCAGTGGTCAGTCGACCGGATCGGTCAACCTATGTGCACAAGACGTGCACAAAGGCTAGCCACAATGGCGGTCGACCGTCGACCGACTGAAAGCACCCAACTCTCGGGTGCTGGCCGGTCGACCGGGCTGTCGAGTGATGGCTTGGCCCGATCGACCGGGCAGTCGACCGGAGGCACAACGGTCAGAAATTTGACCGTTGCACGATCGACTGGGCGGTTGACCGGAAGGGTAGTTTTGCCTTTTCCAGACTGCCAACAGGCAGATTTTTGAGAGGTTATATATATACCTTCTCTTGAGCTGATTTCATCAAGTTTTTAGAGAGCAATTTTTTCATCTTTATAAGTGTTTAATAATAAGTTTTTAAAAGAGTTTTTGTGCTAAAATATTTATCTTTTATTTGTTTTTAAAGTATTAGAAAATCAAAGAAAAAGAGAGCCTTTGGGAAATTGCTTTGATCTTCATTTCTATTTCATTCTAGAGCTTTTTTCAAGTGTTTTTCTTTGTGATTTGTTTTCCAAATACTTTATTTTCTCACAATTGAGCTATCAACTCTATTCTATCTATAGGATCTTGCTTTGTGGGAAAGAATTGGTTTGTGGTTTGTTGAGACCACCAAGTGTTGTAATCCTCTTTGCTTTGTTTTTGTGTTATCTCTCTTGTGTAGAGGTGATTGTGGAGGAGATTGGGTTTGTTGGTATCCCTCTAAGTGTAGAGGTGATTGTTGGAGTGTTGGCTTAGTGCCTTATCCCTCTAAGTGTAGAGGTGATTGTTGTTGTGTGGCTTAGTGCCTTATCCCTCTAGTGTGAGATGATAGTTGTTTTAACTTTCCTCGTATAGAGGTTGTTTTGTTGGAGAGAGGAGTTGTGTACTCCTAGTTTGTATTTGCCAAATCCTCAGTGGAGGTTCCCTGTGTGGATGTATAGTGGAAATCCTTTTGTGTGAAGTCGGGGACGTAGAGCAGTGGTTCGAGTCTCGAAACATATCTTATTGTTTACGATTGATCCACTAACTCTCTCTCTCTCTCTATATCTTGCATTGCGTCATATTGATCATATCATATATATGCTTGGCATTGTTTGTGTGCCTCACTAGTGTTGAACCAAGAGAGCTTCATATAGCACCTCAACTCTAATTTAGAGAAATTTAGAGGAGATAGTCTAGAGCCCGTCACTGAGAATTCGGATACACTCTTTAGTTACACTTAGTGTGTTGTAATTAGTTTTTAATTCCGCATCATTTGTCATTAGATTACCTATACACCTATTCACCCCCCTCTAGGTGTATTTTCAATAATATGGATGCTCATGTTTTGAATGAAGAACTATCTAAGTTTTATAAAAACTTGATTTTAAAATACAAACTTTTGAAAAGTAAGAGTTTTGATCTAAAAGAGAAAAATGAAAAATTGTTTTCAAAACATGACTTGATTATGCAAGAAAAGGTTGAGGTTTTAAATGAAAGAGATTCTTTGAAAACCTAACTTGACCTTATCTTGAAAAAAAATGAATTTTTAAAAAATAAAAATGATTTTAGTCATGTTTTGAAGAAGAATGAGGTTTTGTCTTCAAAACTTGATTTTGTTGTTAAATAAAACGATTTTGAAAAATAAAATTGCATTGATTTCAAAAGAATTAGATTTTATTTCAAAGGAAAAAAATTCTTTGAAAAATGATTTTTCTTCCCATTTTTGTCATGATTCTATTGTTATATCGCATATTGATAAGAATGTTGCATGCTCCACATCTTCTTTAATTATTGGTAATGATATTTGCATGTTAAAAAAGAGTATAGGTTGGTTGGGCTCCACTTTGAGCCAATGTGCCTTGAATCATACGCGGGTGGAATCCATGTGTTTTGAAAGAAACATGCTCGTCATATGTATGCACACAAGCCATGGCATACACATGCTTCTCATGTTCACACACATGACATCTTGTATGCTAATTTGTACACTTGTACACATTGTGGACGTATGGGACACATTGCTAAATTTGCTATGATAAATTAAATACTTTAAATTTTACATGTAAATTTATTTGGGTTAGAAAAAGTGCTAATCCCCATGGACTCAAGAAAGTGTGGGTACCAAAAGTCACTTCTATTGTATTAGATGTAGATATGGGCTCTCACAAGACGTGAGAGTATTGATACCTTGATGGTGGATACGCTTCGAACTCAAAGATCATATTTATGGATGCATCACTTTCAAGGGCTATTTGGTGGAAGGACCACTATAGTTTGGAGACCTAGAGACTAGTTAAATTTAATTTGGTAATTATTTCTAACTCCCATTTTAGTTTACATGTTTTTATATTGAAGATTTTAGCATGTCATGTTTTCCATATTCATTACGTTAATGCAATATTTATTAGACTTGTGATTGTTTTCCATTATGTTTGCAAAGTGGGAAAACTTACAAAAAAGAGTTTGAGGAGCTAAATTACAAGTATTCTTAAAAAGATTACAAGTAGATCTCCTCAGAGATTCTGGAGAAGTGTGCCGATAGGAGTTTGGTCAGCGCGCGACCACTTTGTCCCTTTGACGATGCGAGCGATGAGACTCCCTTCTCGCCTGGTTCAGGGAATCAGAGCACAGAAAGTTGGTAGAACCTTCTTGCTGCTTCTCAAAATCGCCTTCAATAAGGAATTCCTTCTCGCCTGGTTTCGGAGATTCCTTGAGAAGAAGGACGATGTTAGGGTATCAACACCCTGGCTAGAGAAAGCAATTCTCTAAAAGGTCTCTGAATTCGAGAACGCACAGTGCGTTATGAAGAAGTCTCTGCTTGTGGAGTCTTCTTTTTTCTGATCGATCGATCCCTTCTCCTTGTACCCCTGGCGGGCTATTTATAGGGAGAGTAAGGGTATAATCGTCCCTTGAAGATATAGAAACAGATTGAATCGAATCTGTTTGAATCCGAAAAGTAGCCTTGCTGTGAGGCTAAGATCAGCTTCTCCGAAGCTAGAATTGGCAGGTCGGTTGATCTTTTTGATCCTTTCCATATCGTTGGAGGATTTCCCCTAATCTTCTTACTCGTTTTTAGAAGAGTCAAGATATTGTGGCAATCAACTGCCAAATTTGATCTCTGATTTGATCTTAATTGGATTTGATCTGATTGGATCCGATCTCATCTGGAGATTTGATTGGTCAAAGGTTGACTATAGCAGACCAATAGCGGAGCTGTCCGCATTGAGCTCGTAGCGGAGCTAGAAGCAGTTTCTGGCGAAGTCTGAAAGAAACTCTTTGGCGGAGTTAGAAGTCCTCTGTGACGAAGTTGTGAGTTAGCTTCTTGGCGAGGCTTTGGATGGCTTCGAGGCAAAGTCGAGTGATATTAGCCTCTCAAGCGAGGCTATCTCTTTGGGCTCGTGTGATGCTAAGTGCTAGCATCTTAGACCTGTTGAGGTCTATTTAGAAACAATCTGGGTTCACTGTCTGGCTTGCTGGATCAGTGGAGTCCAAGTTGCTTCCTTGTCCCACGGAGATGGGTGGAAACTGGTCTTCAGCTCGTCTGTCACTTGTCTTTTGTAAATGTCAACAAGTTTTAGACATTTGTTCGGACCAATAAGAATCTTGTCTTTTTTAAGTGTCAACAAGACCCCCTTCAAAGTTTTCGAAAGTCTGCAATGGCTCAGACTTTGAAATACTTTGAACTGCTTTGATCGGTGGTGTGTGGAGTATGAACGTCGCCATGATGGTTGAGTTCAGCTTCGCTTTGAATCCTGCTTTGGGATGTAGATTCGCCGAGGAATCATGTAGACTCGCGTCTGGGTAGCTCCGCATGCGAGTAGCCCCGCATCTGGGCTTCTGAAGATATTTTCGCTTGGGAGCGCATGTCGCTTTCCCGAGACCAACTGCCGTGGGTCGAATTTCAAGGAAGATTTCTCCTTCTCTTGCACTGACCGGGGAAGATATTCTCCGATTTGCACGTTTTCAAGGGAGGATATTCCCTTTCTTCAAGGCGCAATAAGTGCCTTTATGAGGGAGACGTTTCTCCCTTTGCACGGTTCCAAGGGAAACCGTCCCTATTCTCAAGGCGCAATAAATGCCTTAAATGCGCTCGTGTTTTCACGCTTGAGGCAGGAGCGCTCAGGCCATGGGGCCTATAAATAGGACACTTAAAGTCCTCTGAAGAGAATGCTTGCCTCTCTTCTCTTCTCTTGGTTTGAAAGAGATACTCAGATCTCTGAACTAGTGGGAATGCCCACTCTGGTCATTATCCGGCCAAGGACCGTTAAGTCTTGATCGTTCAACGACTTCACCGATTTTAGGGAATTCATCTCCCTTGATTTATCTTCAGCAGCTGCTTCAGGGATTAGCTTCCCTTGTTCTCTATTAACTGATCTGCAGAGAAGGATTTTGGCATAGCTTCCCAGCGAAGCTATCATTTTTGACTTGATCAAAGGAAGATCACTGCACATTAAGTCCGCTGTACAGGCAGAATTTGGAACTTGGTCTCTTCAATAGTTGAGCCAGTCTTGCCAGAGCTAAGACTGTATCCCACGGGGTCAGTCTGGCTAGCCATATAGGCGAGGCTTGGACTTGGCGTTTGTTGAGCCAGCCCATCAGTGCTGTGCAGGCGAGGCTTATCCTCTATTTTACTGAAACTGGATCGCTTCGATCCAAAAGATTTGGCTTAGTTCTTTTGTAGCCTCTCCTGTGCTTAGCTGCTAATCTGTTCTGATTTGCCTTGCAGTGGGCTATGTTTGTCAGTCTAGTGACTTGATGGAAGGAACCATAAAATTGCCTTATGCTTCCCCGGTTGAAGCTTTACTTTTAAGCAGGAGGAACAATTCGGGGCGCAGGGTGCGTGTCCCAGAGGCTGTTGGCAGCCTTTTATCCGAGGTGATTCGTTCTGAGGTAAGGCTGGCTGCCGCTTTTACCGGAGATGATCCGCTTCAAGATAGTGGGCGTCGCCTGTGGGATCGCCGGCATCATTGCCGACTTTCAACTTTGGTGGCCTTTGGGGGCGATCCACTTCGGGAAAGCGGGCGGGCATCACACCCGTTAGATCACTGACACACTGCCAATTCCCATTATAGGTGGTCTGACGTGTTGGCGGCGATAAGTTTTATTGCCAGGCTTCAACAAAAATGACCTCGCTTTCTAGTGGCAAAATCTGCCATTTTTGTGGAGAATAATGACCGTGTCCTTGCGGCACCACTGATTACAGCCTTGTGCAGGAGGAAGGCCTTCTTTGTCCAGTCGGTTTGACTTAGAAGCGGATAAAATCACTTGTATGCCTTTTGCGCAAATGACCTTGTTAAGCAACTGGGTGTGTTGTATGAAACACAACTTTGATGTAATATCAATATACTCTTCCTTTTAAATCAATGAAAGTTCATCTCTTGATTATCTAATTTTTGCTTGCTTTCATTGAAAATTTGGCTATAGCGGAGCTAAACTGTATGCGGAGTTAAGGGCATAGTCCCTTCTTTGAATGAACTTCGCGAAACTGACATGTCCCGCGAACAGCGCCTTTTTAGGGGGCTAAGATAAGCCTTTCGGCGAAGTCCCTAAAGGATTGCGCGAAGCCCGCATTTTAAGCCAGGGCGAAGTTAACCCTTAGTGGAATTGAAGCAGCGCTTCTCGGGAAGGCTCTTCGGGTGGCCTTTCGAATTAATTCGAAACGGCAGCGTACGCCCTTTTCGAGGCCTCGTTTCAGGCGCTGATTGGCCTATAAAAGCCCGATCGGGCTGAGCAGGAAAAGATCTCCTTTTTCAGAGAAATTTCTTGACTTTCCCTCTTCCTCTTCCTTCTTCGTTCAGAGAACTTTGAGAACTCTTGCAGCTTTTCAATGGCGCCCAAAAGACGAGCGGGGAAAGAAGTGGCGACTTCTGCAACGGAGGGTCCTCCTCCTCCTTCGGTCATCGAGCGACCAATCGCCGGTAAGAGACTTCCTCTCCTAATTAGAGACTGCGGTCTTTCTCTTTTAAAGCCAATATTTGGCTTATCAGGACGACGGAATATGGTCTGTTCTCGTTAGGGAACTCGTTTCTCTGAATTTCCCCATCTTCCTTGTACAGGGAATTAAGAACTGAATAGTTCTTCTTTAGGCTTCTGTACGAAGCCATTACTTGGGCTGTCTTCGTCCTGTTTGAGGAACAGGACTCGGGTCTGTCCCTTCAGTCATGGCCACGAAGGATGACTCTTGACCATAGTGCCCTCTTGGTGACGTCAGCCCTTAGGGCTATACCACTTCCTGCTTAAGCGAAGTTAGTACTTAGACGTTTTCTGCAAAATGTAGATTTGTCTGCGAAATCAAGCTTTGTCGAGGCTGTCGCCTTATTGGCCTTGCTCACGGGGCGAGACTATGCCTTGGTGAATCTTATGTCTGCTTGATTGTCTAACTAATCATAGTTCTCTTCCCTTTTCTTTCTTGCAGTGCCTTACACCCCTGGTCCCTTGAATAGTCTGTTTGGGATGACCAGCCGAGCGGATGGCAGTATCAGCCTTCAATTCTATGGCCAGGCTTCTCTCTTTAGTGAGCGGAGTTCCGTCGTCCGGGACACGCTTATCCATGGTGGAGACCCGCTCACCATGAGGAGTATTCTAACCACCGCTCCTCTCGAAGACATCGATCGTCGGACTTATAAAAAGCCCAATTTCATGTTCGGAGATGCCGCACCCGATCCTGATCGCCAATTGCAGGCAGGCGAGGGACAGTGGATCTTTGAGTTGGATGACGAGAAGTTTTATCTTCCGTCTAACAAGCGGCACTTTCCTTTGTCTTCTTTTGAGTGTGTAACTCAGGCTCGAAAGATGGATGGGGCGTGAGCCGAAGTGTCGAGTCCGTCCACGTCGGGAGATTGAAATCTCAGTCTCCTGGTTTTTCAAGGGCGGGCCCTCCTCACAACATAATAGGCCTATATCCTGGAAACGTGTCGCGGGAGCTTCCGGTAGGAGAGAATCCGGCTGCGGCGCAGACCTTTGGCACCCAATTCTGCGCAGTTGACGGGAATTATCCCGCCACTGACTTCAGGACTCCTGGTTGGGTTGGATAATGAGACTTGGCTATCTGTCAGTTCAGAGGTCGCGATGACATAACTGGTTGAGACGTCACCAAGCTTCAAAAATTGGTGATACTCGTTTTTTGTAAATGTCAACGAGTATCGAGACCTGCCTTTTGTAAATGTCAACAGGGCTCGGAATTGAGACTCGGCTGTCTGCTGGTTCAGAGGTCGCAATGACATAACCGGATGAGACGCCACCAAGCTTCAAAAATTGGTGATACTCGTCTTTTGTAAATGTCAACGAGTATCGAGACCTGTCTTTTGTAAATGTCAACAGGGCTCGGAATTGAGACTTAGCTGTCTGCTGGTTCAGAGGTCGCAATGACATAACCGGATGAGACGCCACCAAGCTTCAAAAATTAGTGATACTCGTCTTTTGTAAATGTCAATGAGTATCGAGACCTGTCTTTTGTAAATGTCAACAGGGCTCGGAATTGAGACTTAGCTGTCTGCTGGTTCAGAGGTCGAATGACATAACCGGATGAGACGCCACCAAGCTTCAAAAATTGGTGATACTTATCTTTTGTAAATGTCAATAAGTATCGAGTTTGTAGTGAAATTTGGGAGAAGTCTCGTTTTCGCGGGGAGAAACGAGGGAATCACTGTCATAGGTTTAATGTTAACGTAACAGCGAAATGTATATGTGGTCTTACCATTCTATGGATGAGAATTGGTAAGTGATTTTGGAGGTCTCGTTTTCATGGGGAGAAACGAGGGAATTGCTGTCATAGGTTTAGTGTTAACGTAACAGCGAAATGTGTATGTGGTCTTACCATTCTATGGATGAGAATTGGTAAGTGATTTTGGAGGTCTCGTTTTCTCGGGGAGAAACGAGGGAATCAAACGGGAAAAGGTCCCTTAGGATTTTTAGCAAACCCCAGCTGTCAACGGGTTTGATATGCCTTTACCAACTACCGTTTGAATTGGGCTAGCCATGCTTTTCCCCTCAGCATGATGAGTTGTCGAGGACTTATGTTGGGCTTACAGGCCAACATTTTCCTCTATCCTTAATCGTTAAAGGATATTGGATTATCGGATTAATGTCTGCATAACCCTGATTCTCTTTTAGGATAACCGGTGCACGGCCAGGTTCCTGTTGGTTTATGGCTGTATGATCTCACTTGGAGGAAGAGAAAGGCTCTCTTTGTGTGTACTTTGGACACGGAGATCTTGATCAGAGGTGTAATGTTAACTTGATCATGAGAAGGGTCCTTGATTAAGGATAATACTTCTTTAAGAACTTGCCATTGATCGGCATCATGAGTAGGTCGCCCTCTGCAGTCGTGAGGCGGTATGCTCCGTTTGAATAGACTGTTTCTATCACAAACGGTCCTTCCCATTTAGGCTGAAATTTGCCTTTGGTCTTGTGCGTCATAATCATCGGTCGTCTGACGGCTAAGACCAGGTCTCCTTTCTGGAAGATTCTCTGCTTGACCTTCTTATTGAAGGCTTTTGACATTCGAGCCTGATACAGCTCAATGTGTTGCTGCGCTTGGAGCCGCTTCTCGTCTAGGGCTTCGAGCTCTTGAAGGCGTAGGCGATCATTGTCCTCTGATGTGGTTTTAGTAATCAGAGCTATACGCAATGATGGCATCTGGATTTCCAATGGGAGGACTGCTTCGCACCCATATACCAGGGAAAAAGGCGTATTGCCTGTCGGTGTCCGCACCGTGGTTCGGTAGGCCCAAAGGCATTCACCGAGCTTTTCGTCCCAATCTCGCTTGTTCGAGGAGACGAATTTCTTGAGCAGCTTGATGATTGTTTTGTTGAATGCTTCCGCCAAGCCATTGGCAGCAGGATTATAGGCAGTTGAAGCCATATTCTGAATTCGGTATTTCTCGCAGAACCGATAGAATACTTGACTTATGAATTGGGGACCATTATCGTGAATGATCCGCCTAGGGACACCAAATCGATGGATGACATGGTGTTTGATGAAATTGACCACATTAGAGGTTTTAACTTCAACCAGTGGTATAGCCTCTGCCCACTTTGAAAAGTAGTCGGTTATTGCAAGGATAAACCGGTGACCTCTTGTCGAAGAGGGGCTGATTGGCCCTACGACGTCGATTCCCCATGCTTCGAATGGCCATGAAGCAACAGTCGGGTGGAGCAACTCTGAAGGCTGGTGTATGAAGTCCGCATGGACTTGGCATGCTTTACACCTTCATGTATATTGGATGGCATCGGCTATCATAGTTGGCCAATAATATCCAAGCCTATGCAACCTGTCTTTGAGCTTTGGACCTGGCTGATGAGCTCCGCAAATGCCGTCGTGCGCTTCTTAGAGCGCTTCCTGTGCCTCTGAATTGGAAATGCAACGGAGGAGGAGACTGTCATATGAACGACGGTAAAGTGTCTTCAGAGTCGGATCGTAGTAGAAACGGAGAGACCTTCGTCTGACGGACGCCGCTTCTTTAGGATCGTCTGGAAGTAGACCGTGCAAAGCATAGTCAATGAGAGGAAAGCGCCAGTCTCTCGGCTCAAGATCCTTGGAGACATTATAGACTTCTCGAGTTCTTAGCATGTGCTTGGAGCATACAAGATGTCGAGTTGTGACTGTAAGGTGATACTCGGTGTCGACCGGCAAGGCTAGTGTTGTAGCTAATGCAGCAAGAGCGTCCGCCTTGGTATTTTGAGATCGAGACACATGCCCGATATAGAAGCCTTCAAATAGGTTAGCCAATTCGATGGCTGTATGGTAATAAGGCACCAAGTCCTCATGGCGGACTTCATATTCGCCTTTAACCTGATTGATGATCAGTTTTGAATCGCCATAGGCTTCGAGGTAGCGTACCCCCATTCCATGAGCGAGCTGAAGACCAATGAGCAGAGCATTATATTCTGCTACATTGTTGGAGCACGATTCTGTCAGAGAAAATGCTCTGGGCAAGACATGATTCTGTGGGGAGATAAACACAACCCCCACTCCGGCAATAATCTTGCCTTTAGGGCCTATTCGCGATGCTCCATCAAAGAACATCTGTCATACTTCCTCTTCTGAGGTTGCATTAGACTCGAAGACCTCATCAGGGATGTCTTCGTGAAGCTTTGAATGCTCCGAAACTGGATGAGCAGCCAAGAACTCTGCAAGGGCCTGGCCTTTAACCGCCTTCTGAGGCGTGAAGATCATGTCGTATTGAGACAATAAAAGTGCCCACTTAGCCAATCTTGAATTCAATGATCCTGGCTTCTCATAAGAAGACGCAATGGGTTTACTCTGGAGATGACATGTATGGTCTGGCCGACCAAATAATGTCGTGTCTTTTGTACAGCGAAGACGAGAGCTAAACACTCTTTCTCAATAGGGTTGTAGCGAGATTCCACTCCTATGAGAGTTCTGCTCAGATAATAAATGGCCTGCTTGTGGCCATTGTCGTCCTTTTGAGCGAGGAGGGCACCGAGGGAGTAGTCCATAGCCTTCACATAAAGCAAGAATGGCTTCCCTGATGTAGGGGCCACTAAGACTGGAGGCTTTGTGAGGTACCTCTTGATGTCTTCATAAGCTTCCTGGTAAGCTTGATCCCATACGAAGGAAGCACCCTTTTTCATGAGCCGGGTGAACGGTTGACAGTGGCCTGAGAGATTTGCGATGAATCTCCTAATATAAGCCAGCCTGCCTTGCAGGCCTCTAAGCTCCTTGAGGTTCCTTGGTGGATGCATGCTCTAAATATCTTTGACCTTGTCAGGGTCAAGATGAATCCCTTTTGATGTGACAATAAACCCAAGGAACTTGCCACTTGACACTCCCAAAAAGGACTTTGTTGGATTCATTTTCAGCTGATGAGCCCGCATTATGTTGAACATCGTTCTCAGGTCGCGAAGAAGTTCATTCTGTTGGCCCAATGGCCTTCCACTCTAGTTTTGATGATGATCAACACTCATGTAGTTATGTTTACTAATATTCTTGTGTTTCTAAGTTTCAGATCATTAACAGGATATTAGGTTGGTGATTAGCTTCAACAAGATGATTAGAAGCTATTCATGATGATTCCGGTGCCAAAGCTTAAAGATCATACATTTGCACTTGGAGAATCACGGAGTTTTGGAGCAAGTCTACTTGAAGATGAAGATCGTCAAGAAGACTTAGGTATCTAGTTTAGAGTTTGTGTTTTAAATCCATATTTGTAAAGCTTAGTTTAGTTGATATGCTCAAGTGCACAAAACACACACGTTTTATGATTTGATATTTGGTTTTTATGAATAGTTGATCAAAACAAGTTTACATATGTTATATGTATAGTAGATGTTTTCTATTTATACATACATGCTTTAACTTGGTAAACAAACTTATTTTGATATCCCTATTCATGTTCTTGAAAAATCAAGTTTTGAGAAAAATACAAGTGTTGATTCTTGATTTTTTGAAAAGAAACAAAAGTAAATTTCATATGCTTGATATTTGAGTAGAAATGTTTTATCACATGATTAATATCAATGCAATATGTAAAACAAGTTTTATGAAAGTTTTGTAAAAGATAAAAAATATTTTTAAAACAAGTTTTTTTTCAGATTTTCTGTTCCAGGCTTCAACCAAGTCGACTTGGTCTCTGACCAGTCGACTAGGTCAGAAGTCGGTCGACCGGGCCGGTCGACCGACGTGCACAAACCTGTGCACGTTTCTGGCACAGTGGACGGTCGACCGTGCCGGTCGACCGGAGCAGTATATCTGCTCTCTGGTTTTCTGGGTCGACCGGACCGGTCGACCGCAGAAGAGAGCTTTGCTCTCTGTTTTGTTTCGGTCGACCGGGCCGGTCGACCGCTGTTGCCCAACGGTCTGACCGTTGGCGGTCGACCGGACCGGTCGACCGGTGGCCTGTCAGGCTGCCACATCAGCCTAACGGCTAGTTTTGTATAGGGGCTATATAAACCCCATCTCTTTGGGGATTTTGGCCAAGTTTTTTAAGAGAAAAATTTTCAGTTTTCTGAAGTGTTTAAAAGAGTTTTAAAAAGAGTTTTTGGGGCTTTAAAACTTCTCATCTTTATTTGTTTTGGGTTTTTAGAAAATCAAAGAAAATTAGGTTTTGGGATTTTGATTTGTATTTCATTTTCTATCATATACAAGAGATTTCCCAAGTAGTTTTCTTTGTTGCTTGTTTCCAAAAACACTTTGATTCCACACTTGAGCTATATCTTCTATCCTAAACTATTTAGGATCTTGTTTTTGTGGAAAAAGAAAAAGGAAAGAGGTTTGTGGTTGAAATATACCACTTGTTGTAAACCCTTGATTTCTTGAGTTGCTCCCTCTTTGGTAGAGGTGGAGATTGTTGTATTGGGTTGTTGGTTTGGATCCCTCTTCGGTAGAGGTGATTGAGTTTGGTTGTAAACCTCTTCGGTAGAGGTGGTTGTTGTTGTTGTTGGTTGTTGGGCCTCGGTGGAGGTTGTTGTTTGAGAGAGGAGTTCGGTACTCCTAGAGTTGTAAGAAATCCTCTTTGGTAGAGGTTCCCTCGGTGGGAGTTGAGATAGTGGAAATCCTACACCGTGGTGTAGGCGGGATGTAGAGCAAGGTGCTCGAACCTCGAAACAAATCTTGGTGTTTGCGTTTTGATCCATTGTCTCTCTAACTCTCTCTCTTATAATTGTGCAAAGCATCATACTCATCATCATATCATACTTGCTTGTGTTGCCTTGCATCTTTTACATTGCAATTCATTCTTATATGCTTGGCTTGATTGTGTGTATTTCATATTGCTTGGATTGCTTGTGTGTGCCTAACTTATACTCATCCAACAAGAGCTTCACATAGCACCTCAACCCATTTCAAGGGGAATCAAGGGGAGTTAGTCCAGAGCCTCGCAAGGGGAATTCGGCTACACTTGTTGTATTGTATTAGTTTGTGCATAATTTGCATTAGCTTTCGCATTTAGCGCACTTAGTTTGCATTTAGTTTCTAGATTAGCACTTACACCTATTCACCCCCCCTCTAGGTGTCTTTCAATTGGTATCAGAGCTAGTGCTCCTGATACTTAGGCTTAACATCCTAGGAGTGATCCATTTGCTTGCTAATCTCATTTGCATTTGTTTGTTTGCACATTCATATATAGTTTACCATGGACTTCATGACCCCTCCTAGCTTTGACCCTTCCAACATTGATGTTTGGAAGTATAGGATGTCCATGTACCTAAAGACCCTAGGTTTGCATGTCTTCCTTGCCGCCACCAAGAGATGTTATCTTGGTGATGGTAATCATATAGGGGCCAATGCACAAGCCCTAGAGGCTATTAGAAGCACATTACCTAAAGATTATCTTATGTGTGTTTCTAATCTTGATTCCGCTTTTGCAGTGTGGAACAAGTTGACAACAACCACCACCTCCAAGCTTCAATTGTCAATCCAAGAAGAGGAATCTAGCGGAGAATCCGAGCCACAACAATGCTATATGGTCCAAGGGAATGACTCCCTTGAGGTACATTCGGAATCTCAACTAGATAGTAATGATTGTGCTAGTTCTTCAAATGATTATGTTGATCCCCATGCCTTAAATGAAGAACTATCTATTGTGTGTGAAAAGTTAATAGAAAAATATAACGTGTTGAAAAAGAAAAGTCTAGATATTGAAAAAGAAAATAAATGTTTGCATTCTAGACTTGATTGTGTTTTGCAAGAGAAAGTTGAGGTCTATAATGAAAGGGATTCATTGAGATCTCAATTGGAACTTGCACTTAAAGAAAATGAATTTTTAAAGTCTAAAAATGATTGCCTTGCTATTTTGAAGAAAAATGAAAACTTGTCTTCAAAAGTTGATTTTGTTTAAAAGAAAATGATTCTTTGAAAATTAAGATTGCTTCAATTTCTAAAGATTTAGAAATGTGTTTGAAGAAAAATATTATTTTACAAAATAAGATAGATGCACATGTTTGCCATGCTAGGGTAGTATCACACACTTCACCTATTGCATGCCATACCTCTTCTTCTAAAATTATTGATGATATTTGTATGTTAAAGAAGAGAGTAGATTGTTTGGGCTCCACTATGAGCCAATGTGCCTTGAACCACACTCGGTTGGAAACCTTGGTTCGAAAGAAACAAGTTCCATCCTTTATGCATGCACACCCTTCACGGCATACACATGCTCCTCACGGACACACCCATCACCTTATGTATGCTCATGTGTACACATGTACACATTGTGGACGTAAGGGCCACCTTGCTAAATTTTGCTATGATAGATTACATACTCCAAATTTAGCTAAGAACTTTGTTTGGGTTAGAGAAGGGACTAACCCCCATGGACCCAAAAGAATATGGGTACCAAAGACCACCCCTCCTATTATTTTTGATGTAGGTGTGGGCTCTCACATGACGTGAGAGTGATAGCACCTTGGAGTGGATGCGTTCCGGACTTAAAGGAAATCAATTGGATGCATCACTTTCAAGGGAAGATTTGGTGGAGATGACCACCATGTTTTGGAGACAAGGAGAGTTGCTTCTTCGGTTTTGGTAACAA
Source organism: Agave tequilana (assembly GCA_038442645.1). Taxonomy (NCBI): domain Eukaryota; kingdom Viridiplantae; phylum Streptophyta; class Magnoliopsida; order Asparagales; family Asparagaceae; genus Agave; species Agave tequilana. The sequence goes on from JAVJIF010002941.1 coordinate 193,912, forward strand.
TCCTTTACTCCCATTTATTATGTTTACATGCTTTCCACTTCATTGTTTATAGCATGTTTTGATAGTTTATAGCATATTTTTTTATGTCTATGGATTAGTATGTTCATTCCATGTTTATTAGATCCTTGACATACATGTATAGTATTTGAGACACAAATGTTTATTTGACCCATACTTAGTGTTCTCACCTTTGTTTAAGCTATAATGTACATCATGAATCTAATACATGTGAATTCACATAATAATCATGTATTTGTTTTATCATGATGATTTTTATATTGTGTTTTAATGCTTCATGTTTTGAGTATATGTTTAGATGTTAGTTTTCATTAAGACTAGTTATATACTTGTACATAGAGTGGGCTACAAATAAATCTATATATGTTTGGGATTGAATGCTTGTTTGTTCCCATTAGATGTGCTAGTATAGTCTAGTTTTGATGATTCATACATCTTATACTTGTATTCTCATTTTTGAATGTGTTTTATGATTGTGTATTTAACTTCATGTATATGTTTGTATTGCCAAACTTTAAGATATACATGTATACCCCTTGAGTCATTTGCTTTTCATGCAAATCTATTTATGGACTCAATTGTGTTTAGGGATATGTATGTATACTTCATGTTTGACAATTCATACATATACCTTGAAATAAAATTTTGTTTTAATGAAAATTAGTTTTTTCAAGTTTTCATGTATTTATATTTAACTTCATGTATATGTCCATCTTATCCAAACTATTGACTATACATGAGTATCCTTTTTGAGCCACGTGCCTTCATGCATATATCCTTGTGGACTCGTTTGTATCTTGGATATGTATGTATACCTTGGTTTGTATTAGACATACATATGCCTTGAAGATTAGATAGTTTTGATGATTTCGTGTTTTAAGGAATAATTGAGCTTATTGCCTAATTTTCATGATTATGATCTTCATATTTTATTTTTACACTCACATTTATTGCTTGCTCATGTTTTGTTTTCATGAGTCTTATTTATGCCTAATTGAACTTGAGTGTTTGATATGATGTGGATTCCATGTTTATGAAAAACAATTTTGTTTTATTCCTTACTTGAAGGATTTTGTACTAGTTAACAAATGTTTCCATTTAACTAGTTGTGATATTCTTCATTTGGTAGTGATTTTCAAACTAAACCTAATTTTCAAATCTATTTTTGAAAACCCCTACCATCTATGGGAGGATGGATGGGCGATTATGCCTTGTATGCTTCATTGAAAATCTTCTATCTTGTGCATATGAAGGGTGGTAGATTATATGAGATATACCCTTGATTATTATTGTTGATTCAATTGGTATCATTGAACTCTTTCAATTGGTATCAATTTTGACATTTTTGGTATACTCATATATTTGTTTATGTATGTATGCTTCAATTTCAATGGTATCAATTTCTATTAGTATCTAAATTTTCATACATATATGTTTTATTTGTGTTCAAAAAAAAAATCACAAATTTTAGTTTTTGTTTACTCAAGCTCTAGTATGACCCAACACCTTGAGTTTCACTTTTGTTTCAATTGATTACTTTTAAATTGATATCAAGACTATGCATATTTTAGTTTGTATTTCATAAAGGGGGAGAAAATTTGATTTTGTATTTCAATTGGTATTTGTACTCCCACACTTTATGATTAAAAGTTGTTATTTTAAACATATGATATCAACATCAAATTTGTTTATATGTTTTAAAAAGAACAATTCTTACAATTGGTATCAATGTTTCTATGTAAAATCTTTTCAATTGGTAAAATATTTACAATTGGTATCATATTTAAGAAATTCAAAATTTGTTTTGGTTTCAAGATTCATGTTTAAGAATTCAAGACTTATGTTTAATTACAATTGGTATTTCCAAAATTTTGTTTAAAGAAAATATTCAAAGTTTTGATTTGTATTGCTTATATGCAAGGAGAGCTTAACATCTCTTCATATAGATTCATGTTGAGTGTATTGTGTATTGAAGAGCTTCACATCTCTTCTTTATGTGGTACACGTGTGTAGGGGGAGCTTCACATCTCCTCTTATTCATTACATAATGTGTGTTATGTGAATTAGGGCTTAACTTCCCTCCTTCATGTAATGCATATGTGTAGGGAAGCTAACTTAGCGTCTTCCTCTTCATGAATGTATAAAGCATATAACACTTATTATCCTTGTTTATTTTTTTGGTATCAAGATGCTTCATTGACATATTTTCAATTGATATCATGTTTTTAAAGTCACCCCTTATTGACTTTGTTTTTGTTTTAGACAAAAAGGGGGAGAACATTGTCTTTTATTGTTTTGTTTGACATAAAGGGGAAGAAAGATTTTTACCCCTTGTTTTATTTATGGTTTTGATTACCCCTTTGTTGATGATTGACAAAAAGGGGGAGAAAGATTTATGAAGTTTTACATGCATGCTTATGTTTATGCATATATTATGTTTTAATCTCAAGAATCTCAAGAATATTAAGTTTAATTGATTTATAGAGTTTGCTTTGTAATTGGTATCTAGAGCTTATTTTGTTTTGAATATTCCATTTGATATCTAGAACCATTTATTGTTTATACATATGCATGTTTCATGTTTAATATTAATTGCATATATTTATTGTTTATCCCTATGCATGAGTTAAGGGGGAGCTTCCTTGAAGCTTATCTTTAATCCATGCATATATAACTCCATGAGTTTTGTCATCATCAAAAAGGGGGAGATTGTTGGCCCAATGGCCTTCCACTCTAGTTTTGATGATGATCAACACTCATGTAGTTATGTTTACTAATATTCTTGTGTTTCTAAGTTTCAGATCATTAACAGGATATTAGGTTGGTGATTAGCTTCAACAAGATGATTAGAAGCTATTCATGATGATTCCGGTGCCAAAGCTTAAAGATCATACCTTTACACTTGGAGAATCACGGAGTTTTGGAGCAAGTCTACTTGAAGATGAAGATCGTCAAGAAGACTTAGGTATCTAGTTTAGAGTTTGTGTTTTAGATCCATATTTGTAAAGCTTAGTTTAGTTGATATGCTCAAGTGCACAAAACACACACGTTTTATGATTTGATATTTGGTTTTTATGAATAGTTGATCAAAACAAGTTTACATATGTTATATGTATAGTAGATGTTTTCTATTTATACATACATGCTTTAACTTGGTAAACAAACTTATTTTGATATCCCTATTCATGTTCTTGAAAAATCAAGTTTTGAGAAAAATACAAGTGTTGATTCTTGATTTTTTGAAAAGAAACAAAAGTAAATTTCATATGCTTGATATTTGAGTAGAAATGTTTTATCACATGATTAATATCAATGCAATATGTAAAACAAGTTTTATGGAAGTTTTGTAAAAGATAAAAAATATTTTTAAAACAAGTTTTTTTCAGATTTTCTGTTCCAGGCTTCAACCAAGTCAACTTGGTCTCTGACCAGTCGACTAGGTCAGAAGTCGGTCGACCGGGCCGGTCGACCGACGTGCACAAACCTGTGCACGTTTCTGGCACAGTGGACGGTCGACCGTGCCGGTCGACCGGAGCAGTATATCTGCTCTCTGGTTTTCTGGGTCGACCGGACCGGTCGACCGCAGAAGAGAGCTTTGCTCTTTGTTTTGTTTCGGTCGACCGGGCCGGTCGACCGCTGTTGCCCAACGGTCATATTTCTGACCGTTGGCGGTCGACTGGACCGGTCGACCGGTGGCCTGTCAGGCTGCCACATCAGCCTAACGACTAGTTTTGTATAGGGGCTATATAAACCCCATCTCTTTGGGGATTTTGGCCAAGTTTTTTAAGAGAAAAATTTCCAGTTTTCTGAAGTGTTTAAAAGAGTTTTAAAAAGAGTTTTTGGGGCTTTAAAACTTCTTATCTTTATTTGTTTTGGGTTTTTGGAAAATCAAAGAAAACTAGGTTTTGGGATTTTGATTTGGTATTTCATTTTCTATCATATACAAGAGATTTCCCAAGTAGTTTTTCTTTGTTGCTTGTTTCCAAAAACACTTTGATTCCACACTTGAGCTATATCTTCTATCCTAAACTATTTAGGATCTTGTTTTTGTGGAAAAAGAAAAAGGAAAGAGGTTTGTGGTTGAAATATACCACTTGTTGTAAACCCTTGATTTCTTGAGTTGCTCCCTCTTTGGTAGAGGTGGAGATTGTTGTATTGGGTTGTTGGTTTGGATCCCTCTTCGGTAGAGGTGATTGAGTTTGGTTGTAAACCTCTTCGGTAGAGGTGGTTGTTGTTGTTGTTGGTTGTTGGGCCTCGGTGGAGGTTGTTGTTTGAGAGAGGAGTTCGGTACTCCTAGAGTTGTAAGAAATCCTCTTTGGTAGAGGTTCCCTCGGTGGGAGTTGAGATAGTGGAAATCCTACACCGTGGTGTAGGCGGGGATGTAGAGCAAGGTGCTCGAACCTCGAAACAAATCTTGGTGTTTGCGTTTTGATCCATTGTCTCTCTAACTCTCTCTCTTATAATTGTGCAAAGCATCATACTCATCATCATATCATACTTGCTTGTGTTGCCTTGCATCTTTTACATTGCAATTCATTCTTATATGCTTAGCTTGATTGTGTGTATTTCATATTGCTTGGATTGCTTGTGTGTGTGCCTAACTTATACTCATCCAACAAGAGCTTCACATAGCACCTCAACCCATTTCAAGGGGAATCAAGGGGAGTTAGTCCAGAGCCTCGCAAGGGGAATTCGGCTACACTTGTTGTATTATATTAGTTTGTGCATAATTTGCATTAGCTTTCGCATTTAGCGCACTTAGTTTGCATTTAGTTTCTAGATTAGCACTTATACCTATTCACCCCCCCTCTAGGTGTCTTTCACATTCTTGTTGCGGTTTTTGACGGCAATATCGTCGACATAGCACTCCACCGTTTTTCGGAGATGATCGCGGAAGATCGTACTCATTGCCCGTTGGTAGGTTGCTCCGGCGTTCTTCAGTCCGAAGGGCATTACAGTGTAGCAGTATACCCCCAATGGTGTTCGGAACGAAGTATGCTTCTCGTCGTCTGGATACATCTTAATCTGGTTGTACCCTGAAAAGCCGTCCATGAAAGACATCCTTTCGAACCCGCATGTGTTGTCAATCATGACATCGGTGATGGGCAGCGGAAATTCATCCTTGGGACAGGCCGTATTGAGATCACGGTAGTCGATGCAGATCCGTATTTTCCCATTCTTCTTGAGGACGGGGACGATGTTAGCTACCCAATCTGGATGTTGCTCCTCCCGGATGAAGCCACATGCAATGAGCTTGTGAACTTCGGCTTCAATAGCTTCCATAATGTTCGGGCGAAACTGACGTTGTTGCTGCTTGACTGGCTTGACGTCGGGTTTGATGTTCAGACGGTGCATAGCGACCTGTGGATCAAGTCCGGGCATATCTTCGTAGCTCCATGCGAAGACATCTATATACTCCTTTATGAGTATTATCAATTCTTTCTTCTCCGTAAGCGATAAGCTTTCACTTATAAAGATGGGCTTAGGGTTATCTTGACTTCCCAGATTGACCTGCATCACCTTGTCTTCAGTAGGTGGTTCGCGCAGCTCGAATCGCTTTTCCCATTGAAGGTCTAATTGCTGGGCTCATGGTTCCTCATCAGTGGCTTCTGCGGGCTCCAATTGACTGCTTGAGGTCATATTAGCAGTTAGGTTTTCGAACATTCCTCCTATACTGACATCTGAATCCCACTCGGAGAATGAGGCAGAATGTGATGGGATTGGTTCGTCGTCTTTGAATTGAACCGTTGCTGACGATGTGGGTGTAACATACCTAACCCCCTGCGTGTACTATCATAGTAATTTGCAGGCTTCCATTTAGGCACAAAGTTTCGCATCAAACCGCGCCTTCCTTTTCCGAAATTCAGGCCTGCTCCATGCTTCAAGTTGTACCCCATTTTCTTCATAATATGGCGCGCTGGCCGTGCGTAATGAAAGAATTGTGGACTGTCTGAGTCTGAACTTGAATCTGCGACCGCAGGTCCCCGCGGTTGGGTTCTACCGAAGATTATCGGTAACTGACCTTCTTTGGATGGCGGGATCACCAAGACGGCTCCTTCTACGGATTCCATGGGCGTACTGGACGCACTTGGCTTATGTAAAGGCATGTGTAGGGAGCTATCCGTAATGGATTCAAATAGCCCAACACTCGCGGGATAATCAAAAAAAATATTATCATTAATTACCCATTCACCTTCATCCTCTGAAGGAGTAATACATAGGGGACTATTGAGACATGCTATAATTGGTTCGCCAATCAGAATGGCTGGCATGCCTGCTTCGGATTCTGAATCCGCCTCGTTGCCACTTTCATCGTCGTCCGGCAACGGTTCTTTGAGCGCTCCGCCGGTCTCTTGATATAGGAGAGCGTCATTGAAGTAATTTTCTACCCCTTTGAATGGTTGCTTCTCAGCAAAGACAGTTCGTACTGTCGCATCATTTTCAACATATTTGAAGCATTGGTGCAGAGTAGAGGGAACGATCCAGTTGGCATGGATCCATGGCCGTCCCAGCAGCAGGTTATATGATGTGTCAGCATCAATGACATAGCATGTCACTTCTGACTTCAGACTCCCGATTCTGCAACGGAGTCGAATTTTTCCCAGTGGATGACTACTCCCGGCGTTGAAACCATATATTGTAGTAGTAGTTGCGGACAACCTGTACAATGGTATGCCGAGAAAGTAGAGAAGCCTTTTGGGGATGATGCTGAGTGCGGACCCCGGATCGACTTGTATTCTTTCAATGCATGTTGAACCGATATATCCGGTGTAGTACAGAGGTCGATCGTGCTTGTTGTCTTTGAGAAGCATATCTTCCGTCGTGAATGTAATAGCAGGCACCTTTGATTGTGCATGATGATATTCTGGGCAAGGAGACTGAACGTCGTCGTTAGGAATTTCAGGCATGCATGTCAGAAAGGATTCTGCATTGGCTAGCGCATCCCTGAGTGCTTCTCTTGTTTCTTTCGAGAGGCGAAGGAGCTCGTGTATAGTGATACGAGCTGGGATATTGGCCAGCTGAGCCAATATGTCAAACCGAAAGGGCGTATCAAACCCTTGGCCTGGTGGTTTCTTCAACAAGTGGTCGAATCGTACCTCCTTAGGCCTCTCTTTTCCCTTTGCTGAGATTGGAGTGGATGCTGGTGCTTGTACTGACGTCGTTTGCTGTTGTGTCTACTGACTGCTTCAAGTATGATTTTCCGGATCGGGTGCCCGTCTGTTAAGGCGCATCAGCTTGCACCGTGCAAGCAAGCTTTTCTCCTTCTGAATCACTGAGGGAAGCCGATGTAAGATTGTCGTCGTCTGGCAGGATGGAGATGACATTGCAAGACTTGTCCTTTGAGTTGGGCTTCTTTGAATCCCACTGCACGTCTTGGACAAGGTCTGGGTGTATCCACATGACTTCCCCTGTCTCCAATGTTAAGGGAACAAGACCCTTATTATGTTGAACTGTAGCTGGAGGATGCTTGACTTCCAACCATGGAGCGGGGACTGGATAAGTTCCGTCAGGAACTATGACCTTTGGAGTTTTGCCGAACTCGAGGGTCACCATATTGGCAGTGACTTTCTTCTGCTCCGTCTTCAATGTTAGAACCCCGGCATCGACCAGGGCTTGTATTCTGTCCTTGAGGACATAACACTTGTCAGTAGGATGGTGGATCATCCTATGGTAGAGGCAGTATTTAGGGTCATTTGTGCGCCCTATCCCATTGGGACGCCGAGCATCTGGTAGCTTAATTTTGTTCCCTTTGTGGAGCAGATGAAATATGGTGACCACCTGATCGTCTTTGAAGGAGTACTGCTTTGGAGGGAACTTGGGTTCCTGATTGTTGAAGCCGCTCTTCTTGGCTTTTGACTGCACATCTCTGGATAACTCCACAGACATAATCTCTTTGCCTTTAGCTTGAGAAGATTGCGGTAGGTCGCTACGCCCTTTGTTGTTCGTCCCCTATTTGCCTCTAGGGGCGGATGGTTCGAACTTTTTAGCTGACTTCTCGGCTATCTCAGCTTGTTCGACCAATTCTTTCCAAGTGTGGGCTTTAACAGCCCCCATGCGAACTTCCACTTGGTCTAGGAAGTTGTGTCTGCATGTCTGTAAGAGCATAGGTAATGGCATCCCTGCTGGGCACATCAAGGATAAGTTTCTGAACCGTTCAATGTAGTCACGGACAGATTCGTCCTTCCTCTGCACAGTGGAGAGGAGCTTGTCCATGGTTACTTCGGTATCATCCTCATAGAAACGAGAAAGAAACCGAGTTTCCAGGTCGATCCAGGAGTTGATAGAGCCCGGAGGGAGACTGTGAAACCAGTCAAATGCCACCCCCTTTAAGGTGCCAATGAACAGCCTAGCCATGATGGCGTCATTGCTTATAACATTACCAGTCTGAGACCGAAAATAGTAGATGTGCTGATTTGGCGAGCTCTTTCCATCATAGGTATGCAGCGTTGGCGGTTTGAACTTCGGTGGATATGGCACCGAATCCCACTCCAGCGGATAAGGACGGACTTGCCCCTTCTTCCTTCTTTAATTCATCCCTCTGAGCTAGGGATGCGATTTGAGCTTGGAGGCCCTTAAGGACTTCGGCGTCTAAGGAAGAACCCTCCTTGGATTTCTCCGGCTTTGGTTGCTCATTGCTGAAGTGTTCCTCCTCATCGTGATTGCTTCCGGCATCATTGTTATTCCGGTTACTGAGGAGTTGAGTGAGCATCTGTTGAATATTGTCCAGAGCTTCTTGCTGGGTTTTGAAAGTTTGCTCCTGAGCTTCCAGGCGCCGACAAAGGTCGTCATTAGTGCTATCAGCCATGTTGATTGATACTCTGTTTGTTCGCACTGAGCTAACTGTCGCCGAAGAGGCGTACCCACTGTCTTCATCTTCTTCATCTGATGGCTGGAGTGATCTCCTGGGCTCTGGCGAGGCTAGGGCCGTCGAGGAAGAAGGCTGTTCATAAGTGTAGGGTATCGCCACCCTGGATCTGGTGTTTCGAAAAACACCTTCTTCATGCACCAAGACTTCGCCTAAGCCTGGGCTGTAATCTGGATCTGGGGAGCTGTAGGGGGTGTCGTCAGATGTTTGTCTTCCCCTGCGCAGCTCTCGTCCTCTCCCAGTCATGTTGATGGATGCAGAGGGTGGATCCCGCGAGATGCTCCTTTTGCGATGCTTCATAGGGAGATGTACAGACAGCCGATCAAAGACTGACCGTCGTCTTGGAGGCGTGGCGGGGATTGGTCCCAGCCGGCAATGGACCGAGTGGAGTGTCACCAGCTGACATCCCACTTGTTGACAACAGGGGGAAGAGGTTTGTCTATCCGTCAACAATTTCCTCAAATCAGACCCGGTTGGGTCCCTGCAACCGAGTGCAAAGGCTCTTTTGGATCGCACATAGGGCGACGTCCTGCTTCTTTTATCCCTGCAGATGGGATTAGCACTGAATAGTGCTTTGGTTCTAGCTTCGTCATCAGGCGCGAGCTTAGTGCTTGACGCACTGGAAAGCGGAGCACGCTGTGGTGCTTTACCCGCTATGTTGCTGCGAAGGCAATTAGCCTTAGATAGTACTTTGGCTTCAGCTTCGCGGTCATGGACCCTGTGCGTACGCTGTGGTACAGTAGCTTCGCTCGTGAGAACGAGACCGGGGCCAGGCATTGCTGCTGTTAAATTGGACGACGGTATGATTGCCGTCGTAATTTTATGATTGGAGCAGACAGGCATCCTGCCTTTTTCTTCGCGAGAAAGGCGCGGTTTAGGCGTAGCTACGCCTGAAGCTTCGGTCGGAGACTTCTATTTAGGCTTCCATACCCGCCTTGGCAGAGGAGACTTAGGTTCGCAAGGAACCTGATTAGCCACACGCGAGGCTGAGGGGTGTTTGCAGAATTCTGCTTCCAGTTTCTGATTTGAAGCCTTGGTCGTGGAAACCCTCCTATGTTTCCGTGCTCGAAGCATTGGGCCACCCCCAGAGAGGACTTCTTCAAATCTTCCTTGATCGAACTGAACCACCAAGTTCTCATAAGTAAAGGAATCAGACTGCGGACGTGCCTCCTTGTTGCGCCAAATAACCGCAGTAGGTTCGTAGAGAACCTTTTCAGTCTCCGCAGAGACTTTCCTTGAAGATTTAGCCAGAAAGGCTCTAGCTGCACCGACTTTTCTGAATTCAGAGTTAGACCCGAAGGTCTGTTCGTCGCATTGCGACGCTTGATTCTCGGCAGTGGAGAATTTCTTCCCCAGCGGAGTTGCCATCTTGTTTTCTATTATGTTTGCAAAGGGGGAAAACTTACAAAAAAAAGAGTTTGAGGAGCTAAATTACAAGTATTCTTAAAAAGATTACAAGTAGATCTCCTCAGAGATTCTAGAGAAGTGTGCCGATAGGAGTCTGGTCAGCGCGCGACCACTTTGTCCCTTTGACGATGCGAGCGATGAGATTCCCTTCTCGCCTGGTTCGGGGAATCAGAGCACGAAGGTTGGTAGAACCCTCTTGCTGCTTCTCAAAATCGCCTTCAATAAGGAATTCCTTCTCGCCTGGTTCCGGAGATTCCTTGAGAAGAAGGACGATATTAGGGTATCAACACTCTGGCTAGAGAAAGCAATTCTCTAAAAGGTCTCTGAATTCGAGAACGCACGGTGCGTTATGAAGAAGTCTCTGCTTGTGGAGTCTTCATTTTTCCGATCGATCGATCCCTTTTCCTTGTACCCCTGGCGGGCTATTTATAGGGAGAGCAAGGGTATAATCGTCCCTTGAAGATATAGAAACAGATTGAATCGAATCTGTTTGAATCCGAAAAGTAGCCTTACTGCGAGGCTAAGATCAGCTTCTGCGAAGCTAGAATTGGCAGGTCGGTTGATCTTTTTGATCCTTTCCATATCGTTGGAGGATTCCCCTGATCTTCTTACTCGTTTTTAGAAGAGTCAAGAGATTGTGGCAATCAACTGCCAAATTTGATCTCTGATTTGATCTTAATTGGATTTGATCTGATTGGATCCGATCTCATCTGGAGATTTGATTGGTCAAAGGTTGACTATAGCAGACCAATAGCGGAGCTGTCCGCATTGAGCTCGTAGCGGAGCTAGAAGCAGTTTCTGGCGAAGTCCGAAAGAAACCCTTTGGCGGAGTTGGAAGTCCTCTGTGGAGAAGTTGTGAGTTAGCTTCTTGGCGAGGCTTTGGATGGCTTCGAGGCGAAGTCGAGTGATATTAGCCTCTCAAGCGAGGCTATCTCTTTGGGCTCGTGTGATGCTAAGTGCTAGCATCTTAGACCTGTTGAGGTCTGTTTAGAAACAATCTGGGTTCACTGTCTGCTTGCTGGATCAGTGGAGTCCAAGTTGCTTCCTTGTCCCTCGGAGATGGGTGGAAACTGGTCTTCAGCTCGTCTGTCACTTGTCTTTTATAAATGTCAACAAGTTTTAGACATTTGTTCGGACCAATAAGAATCTTGTCTTTTTTAAGTGTCAACAGTGATATACATGTATAGTATTTGAGATGCACCCATGTTCATACGTATTCATATTTTTGTGTTATCATTTTAGTTTACCTATTATGTATATCTTAGTGTTAATAATATTTGCATGTACCCTAATAATCATTTGTTTATATTTTTGTACTTCATGTTTTGATTACATATTTAGATGTAGTTTTCATTAAAACTTATGTTTATACTTGTACAATTAGTGAGTCACACTTAATTATTGTGTTTAAATGCTTCATTGCTATTGTGTACTCATTATATGTTCTTGTATAGCCTTATTTTGATGATTCTTTTATTTTTACTTGTTTTCCTAGTTTTGTACATGTTTTTATACTTAGCTTCATGTATATATTAATTTTGTCTAAAACTATAGCTATACATGTCTATCCTAGAGTCACTTGCCTTCATGTAATATTCTTTGTAGACTCGTTTTTGTTTGAATATGTATGTATACTCTAGTTTTTGACAAAACATACATATACCTTAAAGTTTATTTAGTTTTTGATGAAAATTAAATTTTTCAAAGTTTTATGTTTCTGATAAAAGAAATTTATTTGTTTTAATTGAGTTTCAATGCCTTATTTCTATAATTTTATTGATTACATGATTTTTATACACTCTATTTTTTATTTACTCATGATTTTAATTTCATGAGCTTATATATGCACAATGATCGTGTGATTTTCATATTTTCATGGAATACATATTTATTTTAGAACTTACTTGAAGGATTTTGTACTAGTTTCGTTATTCTTCAATTTGATAGTGATTTTCAATCTATAATAAAATATTTTCAAATCTTATTTTTAAAAGCCCTGCCTTTAAAGGGCGGTTGGTTGGGTGACCATGCTTTGTGTACTTTATTAAATATCTGTTAAACATATGCTTGAACGGGAGGTAGTTATGAGTTATACACTTGATGTTAATGAAAATTCATTTTTGTATATTTATATTTGTTTTCTATATGTATGCATCTTAATTTCAATTGATATTATATTGTTATGATCATACATACATATAGATATTTTTTCTTGTGTTATAAACACATATGCCATATATTTTTAGCACAAATTGATTTGATACAAAGCTTGATTTAGTTCTTAATGATAATTGTTATCTTTACAAGATTATGCATTATTTTTATTTGTATTTCATAAAGAGAGAGAAAAATTATTATTTTATCTTTCAATTGGTATCTTACTCCCACTCTTTTTGATGAAAAATATCTCGTTTAGAAAATGCTAACATTTTCAATATTGGTATCAAGAACCTTTAATTGATATTATTCTCAAATTGATATCTTTATTACAAAGTAATTTTAGTGTTTACCTAAAAAAAAATTTTTTGTTTTACTTTCAATTGGTATCATGTCTTCCTATTGGTATCAATTGGTAAAGAGATTATTTTATTTTCAATTGATAAAAAAATTGTTTCACTTTCAATTGGTTTCTTTCAATTGATTATTTTTATTGGTATCAAGATATTTGTTTCAAAATATGTTTATAGGTAATGTTTATTTTTTCACCCCTTTGTTGATGAGTCACAAAATAGAGGAGAAAGATCTGTGTTTGTATATGCATATTTTTATTAATTGTTTATGCGCGCGCGCACACACACACACACATATATTTATTGGTATTTTAAGCTACATTGCATATCTTTATTATTTTATTCATATGCATGAGTTGAGGGGGAGCTTCTATGAAGCATATCCTTAATTAATGCATATATAACCTCATAAGTTTTGTCATCATCAAAAAGGGAGAGATTGTTAGCCCAAAGGTCCTTCACCTTAGTTTTGATAATGACTAACTTATGAAGTTAAATTTGCTAATGATCTTGTGTTTAATAAATTTCAGATATTGATCAAGATCTTAGAAGATGCTTAGCTTTAACAAAGAATTCAAAGTTAGTTTTGGAGCTAACACGTGTTGATTCAAGAGCTTGTGCGTCAAGATCGCTTCTAGCACTCAAAAGGAGTCAAGCTCATTTGGATCAAGTTTAGATCAAGTCGTCTTGGAGATAAAGATTGAAGAGAAGACTTGCATTTAGGTTTGTTTAAGAGTTTATTATTTTAAATCTTGTATAAGGACAGTTAGTTTTGATATGCTCAATTATACATACACACAAGTTCAAAAGTTTTGGTTTCTATTTAACCTTTTTGGATTTTCAAGAATATATTTTATCATTTTCATGGATAGATTGAATCAAAATAAGTTAATATGGTTTATGTGTATATTGGATTTCATTCATATACATTGATGTTTCATATTATCTAAAAACTTATTTTGATGATTCTACTTCATGGTTTCAAGTTTTGTTTTTAACAGAACTTAATTTTGGATTTAATGTAAAAAATATTGATATATCTTTTATATGTGTATTGGATTCTAACAATACACGCTATGCTTCAAAGTGTTTAAATATCATGTTTTTGTATCTATAAAAGTTTTGGAGAAAATATATTTTCATTTCAAAATCTAAGTTTTGGAAAATACGATTTTCGATTTAAAGCTTAGTTTTCATGCCACAAAAATAGTTCAAATAGTTTGTAATATGTGTTGATTTTTGATCACACATATTTGTACTTCAAATATTTATAAGAACTTATTTTTGTGAATTTTATGGAGTTTTATGAGATTTTATTTGGATTAAACAAGTTAGAGTTCAAACCCTATAACCTCAGCCTGAGCCTGCTGGCGGTTGACTGACCGGTCGATCAGACCAGAGCTCGGTCGATAGGTCGGTCGACCGATGTGCACAAGACGTGCACATAAGCCTTGTCTATAAGGCCAGTCGACCGTACGGCCGACCGACTGAGAGACCAGAGGTGTCTGTTTGGCACGGTCGACCGGGCGATTGACCGATAGGCAATTTTGCCAAGGGATCAGTAGACTGGGCGGTCGACCGAAAGTGCCAAACGGTCAAAAGTTCGACCGTTAGCCAATCCATCGGGTAGTCGACCGACAGCCCATTCTGGGCAGATTTTGACCCCAACGGCTAGTTTTACCCTAGCTCTATATAAAGGGGTTTTTGGGGCTGTTTTGATTAAGATTTTTCAAGAGAATTTTTACCAGTTTTCTAGTACCTTCTTGGCCATTCTCTAAAGTATTTTAAAACAAATTTTTGAGCTTCAATTCTCAATCTTTATTGGTTTTCAAAGTGTTGGAAAAATCAAAGAAAAAGAAGTCTTTCGGAAATTGTTTTGTGCTTTATTTTTCATATCTATCTAGAATTTTTCCAAGTTTTTTTTTTGTGATTTTCTTTTCCAAACACTTTATTTTCTCACACTTGAGCTATCAATTCTATACCTATCCATAGAATCTTATTTTTGTGAGAAAAATTGTTTGTGTTCCTTTGAGATCCCTTAGAGTTATTTGTGATCATTGAATCGCCAAGATTGTAATCTTTTTTTTACTTTGACTTTGTGCCTTCCCTCTTGTGTAGAGGTGTGTTTGAGAGAGGAGTTGTGTACTCCAAGTGTTGAGTTGTAATTTCTCAGTGGAGGTCCCTTTGTGGAAGGTCCTGTGTGGACATAATGAAAATCCTTATGTGTGAAGGCAGAGACGTAGAGTAATAGCTCGAATCTCGAAATATATCTCGGTATTTGCGTTTGATCTTCTATCTCTTAACTCTATCTCTTTTATATCTTACATTGCTTTACATTGCTCATAGCATATACATCCTTGATATTGTTTGTGTGCCCACACTTGTGTTCAACTAAGTGAACATTTAAAGCACCTCAACTCTTAGTTTAGAGGAATTTAGAGGAGTAGTTCCAGCTCCCTTCACGAGGAATTCAGGCTCACTTGGTTACACATAGTGTGTTTGCAATTAGTTTTTAATTCCACATCATTTGTCCTAAATTAGGTAGTACACCTATTCACCCCTCCTCTGGGTGTACTTTCAGTTGATGTATTGAATTTGCCAGCCGTGCCACTAATCTTTCCTCTAGTTTCCCAATATCCTTGATGAGACTCAACAAAGCGTCCTACTCAATTTTAGACGTGAGGGGTTCCAATTCATATATACCTGCCACTGTTGTTCTCTTTCGGCATATTCGCACTGTCATTGTTGCTTATATTCATGTCATTATTGTTGTTCTCTTCAACACATTCGGCATATTCACGTTGCTATTGTTGCTCATATTCAGGCTATTGTTGCTGTTGTTCTCTTTCAACACATTCGGTCTATTCAATTGCCGTTGTTGTTCTCTTTCAGCATATTTTCACACATGTTTGTTGTTTTCGTTCAGAAAATTCACACTCTATTTATGGTTTTCTTTCGGCAGATACATGCTCTTCCTATTGTTTTCTTTGCTCCAACCAACGCAATACGGATAACAAGGCTATAAGGTTTTCCTCTTGTATGTATTCGGCTATCTAACTCATAACTGTACTTTCCTTTGTACATCTATGATGGCAATCGGTCCCTCCGGGTATACCAAAATGTTTACAACTCTGAAAAATTTCCAGTCGCTACTTAAAATATCTTGGCCTATATGAGTAGCCCGAGTCGTGACAATCTGCATAGCGTTCGATATTTTGGTCATAACTATTGGCATAGTTTCCGATCAAGCCGAAATAATAACCATTGAAAACTAGGCTTCCGTACGGGTCCAACGGTGTATGGCTTGATGGGTTTCGGCTCAACATGAGAGACTGAGATAGGCGAAAAGATACAGCAAAATGCAGGTTTGCGGCTAGACACCGTAAATGATTCTAACAAGGCCGCTAATTGCGCTAACGACCGATACAAATAGAGCAAACAACAAATATGAAGTAATAAATGATACAAAAAGAAATGTATCAACCTATTTGATTGTTCAAGCAAATATAAATAAGACAATCTAACAACAGGAAATAAGAAAGTGGGATCCAACCTATCTAATTTCACTAAAGACGATACAAAAAACAAAAAATCAAATACAAACACGCTGTCTGTGATTTAATTCAGAAACACTTAAATTGCACCTACTCCTATCTGTTTTTTTTTGGGTTTTGGGGGGTCGGGGGGTTGCTGTTGGGGTTCTGCTGGAGCAAAATTGATTGAAAGTGATAATTGAAGCAGTAAAGACTTAGAATTAACTCCTAATTCTCCAAAGCAAAACGTAAAATGAAAAAAAAATCTTCACAAGTAAAATAATTTGTTTCATTGTTTGAAGAGGGGCCTTCTTGTTTGGTTTGTTGGGTTTTGTAGATGTTGGCTTTAATAATCACCCATGTTCTCCACACCGTACAGAATCGTGCCACGTGTCGCTATTGGTTGAGAAATCGCTCTTGTATGAGTGAAACTAACCCACTACTCATGTAATCGCCAAAACTACCACAATATGTCTCATTCTCTCTCTCTCTTGTCGGCAAAAAACTAGTTTAAACAATGCCAATGATTAGCATCCATTTACATTCATTACTTACAAGTCTCAAATTCCTAGTGAAAATCAATCAACTAGGAATTGCTACTCACCAATAATGGCTCAATGGGTCCAGAGATAAGGGCCACCTCCGTTCATTTCGGTAAATCAAAGTTGATAATCACATGCATGTATGTACGATCATTGACTTACGAAGCAAGTTTTGTTTAAGATTTGACGGTTGTTGGCGCGTGTCTGTGTGTCTGTGGGGTCTAAATCTTGTTTTAATTACTCAAAATTATATAAAATTAGAAGAATAATTGTTGTCTTTTAGGTCGGAGCAGCTCCATGTCACATAAATTACAGACATTACTCGTGCTTAATTGTTGTTTCCCAGGGTTTATTAAGATTTCGATAGGGCCCGGCGGCCAGGAGGAATTTTTTGCTCCCCGTGCTCATCGTGAGTGACCCGTCGGATGCTGGTGGGCCCCACGAGGTGAGACTCACCACCCGGTGGGACCCACTCAAACCGACGGCTCTCGCGGTGAGCAAACCTCGGTGAGCAAAAAAAATTATTATCTTAAAGTAACCTCTCATCTGAAAAGTGAACAAAAAATCTTCTTCTAAATTATTATCATAAAGTATTCTATTACATTGTTAACTTTCATGATGATCCTGTTTGGGTCATGGTCATGTGAAATTATATTTACTATATTTCACACTTATTTTTTTCATATAGTTATAACAATTTTTAGAAAAAAAAATATTTTTCTTAAAGAACAAAATGAGTTTTGGATTGTCGAGAGGGTTACTTGTTGAATTTTTTTTTTTTTTTTTGAGTTCAAGGGGTTTACTTAAAATGAAGATATAAGTAAAGGGATCCCTTACAATTTACCCTATATAAAATAGGAACGTTCAAGAGAGAGATATCAAAATAAGAATTTTTTTTTTAAAAGTATATCTAAAAACATAGGAAGTAATAAAATACTATAAAATTTGCTCTTATATTTTAAAGCAAAAAGGAAAAAAAGAACAAAGACAAGAAAAAAAAAAAGTTGCTCGTGATGGCTGGTAGATTTTCTGAATCATTACGACAAGCTTGGAATTGGAGGGATTAACAGTTGCATACATAATGAGTTAAATCTTTGCTTTAAAAAAAAAATGAAGTCAGAAAAGAGAGATCAGTTAATGACTTAATGATTGGTTATTAGTTCTAAATTGTGACAACCCACGTCGCTCTTTTAGCTTTTCATCAAAGTGAAGGCACTCTCCGAGAGCCATTTGCACTGTGATGAAAGCCACGCAGTAATGATTACAATGAATCTTGGGATTAACTCAGCTAGCTTTCTCCATTATTAGTGACGTAGAAGTCTTAATTTATATCATGGACTGATTAATTAGCCTATAAAATGTAACATCAAGCCTGATGACGAGAAAGTTCATGTCTTTTGTCACCAGTTATTATGTTAATTGAGATGAAGCCAACTCAAAAAGGATGATCAATCTTGTCGAGATCTACAGAGGGGGCCCCAGCCTAAACGAGAGAGGCGCAGAATGGGGGGTGAGAGGTCACATTGCGGCTTGTAGCTTTCAGTTGGGAGGCTTAATCTTCAAGGGTTTTCAATTTGATGTTGAGCTCAGAGTGAGATGCTTTTGTCCCAACTGTTCTGTAGATCGTTTTTTTTTTTTTAATTTAAGTACTGTGATTTGTGATTGGGACGCTCTAGCGGACTGGGGTGCACTTTGGCCTGTAGTGTTTTTTCCCTTGGGCCAGTCTCGAGGGCTGACCCATTAGGGCCTGCTCAAATAGAGTTCTCCCCGTGAACGAGGCTTTTAACTGTATCACGGGACCACCAGTTATGGGTAGTACATAGATACATCTTTTTCGGAGTATCTGACTTGGATTTGTATTGTTATCTTCTAATTGTCCAATCTTTCTCATTACCATGGACTATGGTGGTAATGGGTGTGGTCTCAACTCTATTTTGTATTTGTAGTGGTAAAAAACTGACTCTCATTAGGTTGGTGATACATATCCAAGCAACCGAGCACCCTCTTTGAGACTTCCACATCTTTCGATTCATCCAGCAGCATCTGCCACTCCAGATCCTCTTGAAATTTGCCCTCCGTCTCGAAGATACTCTATCCAGTAACTCTGCCATTCAAACATCCCGGATCTCCCTCCGTCCTGAAAACTCCAAAACCCCTCAATCTGAGCACCAGCGACAGATCATCCACAATCTTCGCCGTCAGTTACGCAACCCAGTCCTCTTTCACGTTCATAACGCGTAACGCTCCTCAGCACGAGCAGTTATGAACAGTGACAGATTTCTCGGCATTCAATCTTAACAAACCAGTACAACTGATCGCTGCCGTTACAACGTGCCAAACAGGAAGATCTCACCCATTATCATCCACCTCTAGCCCAACAGCTCAGTGGAGTATAAATGGACCTCTTCCCCCAACAAAGAAGGGAAAAGCTGGAAATTTTGATCTATACACTCTTTCCAAATTCTTGTAATTTTTGTGACTTGAGAATTATAGTGAAGTGAAATACACCTAGATGGGGGTGAATAGGTGTACTACATAATCTAATGACAAATGATGAGGAATTAAAACTTAATAGTAACACACTATGTGTAACCAAAGAGTGTAGCCGAATTCCCGGTGAAGGGCTCTGGACTATCTCCTCGAGATTTCTCTAGATTAAGAGTTGAGGTGCTTTATGAAGCTCTCTTGGTTCAACACAAGTATGGGCACACAAACAATACCAAGCATGTATGAGATATGAACAATATAAAGCAATGCATGATATAAGAGAGATAGAGTTTAGATATATGGATTAAACGCTAACAACAAGATATGTTTCGAGGTTCGAGCCACTGCTCTACGTCCCTGCCTTCACGAAGAAGGATTTTCACTATATGCCCACATAGGACCTTCCACAAAGGGACCTCCACCGAGAAATTATAACTCTACACTTGGAGTACACTCCTCTCTCAAATACAACCACCTCTACACAAGAGGGATAGACACAAACCCAAAGCAAGGAAGGGATAACAATCTTGGTGATCATAATGATCACAAACAACACTTGGTGATCACAATAAACCACAAACAATTTTCTCACAAAAATAAGATCCTATAGAAAGGATAGAGATGATAGCTCAAGTGTGAGCAAATAAAGTGTTTGGAAAGAAAAATAACAAAGAATAACACTTGGAAAAAACACCAAATAGATATTAAATCAAGATCAAAACCAATTTCCCAAAGACTCTCTTTTCTTTGATTTTTCTAACACTTTAAAACAAATAAAAGATAAAAACTTTTTAGCTCAAAAACTCTTTTCAAACTTACTGCTAAACACTTGAAAGATGGGAAGAGAAGCTCATTAAAAATCTTGTTGAAAACAGCCCAAGAGAAACCCTATTTATAGCCTCTCAAAAATATAGCCGTTAGCAGTCAGAAAAGGTCAAAATTGACCGTCTGGTCGACCGGCCGGTCGACCGTCTTACGGTCATATTTTTGACCGTTGGGCCTCCGGTCGACCGAGCCAAGCCTGTCAGTCGACCGCCCGGTTGACCAGCACTACCTGAAAGTTGGGTAGTTACAGTCGGTCGACCGCCCGGTCGACCGGCCTTCTAGGCTGGTCTTGTGCACGTTCTTGTGCACATCGGTCGACCGGTCCAATCGACCGACCTCTGGTCCGGTCGACCGTCCGGTCGAGCGCCAGCAGGTTCTGGATGGAATTTTAGGGATTGAAAACTTGTATTTTTAACTTCTATAAAATCTCATAAATTCTCATAAATTTCACAAAAATCAGTTCTTATAAATATTTTAATAACAAATATGTTTGACCAAAAATCAACACATATTACAAACTATTTGAACTATTTTTGTGATATAGAAATTAGGTTTTAACACAAAATCAATATTTTCCGAAAACCAAACTTTTAAATGGAAATCCGATTTTTTCCAAACTTGTATAAATACAAAAACATGATATTGAAACACTTTTGAAGCATATTGTGTATAGATAAAATCCAAAACACATGTAAAAGATATATCTATGTTTTTGACATGAAATCTAAAAATAAGTTTTGTTAATTACAAAACTCTAAACACATGAAAAGGAATCATCAAAATAAGTTTTTCTAAATATATGAAGCATATATGTATATATATGAAATCTAATATACATTAAATCATGTAAACTTGTTTTGATTCTATCTATTCATGAAAACTATATATATGTATATTCAAAATCCAAAACTGGTTAAACAGAAAACTAAACATATTGAACTTGTTTGTGTGTGTGTGAACTTGAGCATATCAATACTAGTTTATCTTACACAAGATCTAAATACAACTAAACTAAACACAAGCCGAAGTCTTCTTTTAGAACTCCTTCTCTAAGCCGACCCGATCCAAATAAGATCCAAAGAGCTGGACTCCATCTGAGTGCTAGATGCGATCTTGATGCCCGAGCTCTTGAATCTACATGTGTTAGCTCCAAAACTACTTTGTTGAAAATAAGCACCTACCAAGATCTTGAAAGTAAATCTGAAACTATATTGTTGGCCCAAGGTTACAATCATCCGTTTTTAGTGTGTTTTGATGATGACAAAACATATTAGTTATTTGTACTAATATTGTTTATTGGTTAAGTGTGTTTCAGGATTCTAACTCAACTAGAAGGTTTACACCCTAAAAGAAAGTGTTTTGGACTCAAGTCAACTCAAATTGGGCTCAAGAATCAAGTGTTGAAGATCTTATGGTGAAAAGCCCTCTTGAAGCACTTGTAGTACCTAGAACCAATGTAAGAATTAGATTGTTAAAGTTTGAGTTTTAGAAATTGGCTCTAGGATACACACACACGTTTTTGTACTCAAGTTTTTATGATCAAAATTTATGTTTCATGCCTTAGTATATATATACATGACCCTAAGTTTTACAAATATAAATATCATGTTTTGATCATGTATGTATACCCTTTCTAGCATGTTACTTAGCTTTCTCTACTTCAAAACAATTTTTACAAAATTTTTCAAGTTCAAAATCCTGCTGTTTTTCCTGTTTCAGGCTGACCGGCCGACCGGCGCTAGTTCCAGGACGTGCACGTTTGTGCATGTCTGTCGGTCGACCGCCCGGGTCGACCGACTGTGAGCAGTTGCTCTCGGGTTTTCTGGGTCGACCGCCCCGGTCGACCGCCAGAAGACCCGAGCCAACGGCTCTTTGCCAGCTGAGCTGGCGGTCGACCGGCCCGGTCGACCGCCAAGCCTGCAAAAGCCCAACGGCTATTTCCTCTTTTGTGCAATTCTGAAATCTGTTTTTTGGACTGTTTTTTGGCAGACTTTTTCAGGATTTTTCAGAACTTTTTCAGAGCAAATAAGGTCAAAATAAATTGTTTTTAACTTATTTCTCTCCCTATAAATAGTGGAGAAGAGTTTCTTGCAAAATACCAAGAAAAATCCTCAAGTTTTCAAAGTTTTCAAAGAGAAAAGAAAAGTGTTTAAGCTCTCCATTTCCAACTCTTTCTTGAGCTAGTTTTCAGTTGTGTTCCCTTGTAAAAATCATCTCTACAACTGAGTTTTTCTCACTACACTTCATAGAGCCAAAAATCCCTAACTCATTCTATAGTGAAGTTGTAAAAAGAGTGAGAGTGTTGTAAAAGAGTTTGGTGATCTTGTTGTGACCACTCTTGTTCTTGTGATCTTCTTGTTCTTGTGGAGACACCTCTTCGGTAGATGTTATTGTACTTGGTGGAGCTCGGTGCTCGGGTCTTCGGTAGACCGTTGTAATCGTCCTCGGTGGATAGTGGAAACCCTTCACGGAGGTGAAGGCGGGGAGTAGAGCGGTGGCTCGAACCTCGAAACAAATACTTGTGTTTGCGATTGTCTTTTGCTCTTGCTCTCTATTTTGCTTTTAATTTCTATTGCACTCTATTGCTTTTAATTACTTGCTTGTGATCTTTTTTCTTTCCTTGTGCTATTACTTCAAGCTTGTAATACTTGTGATATCTTGTGTGCATCTCATCATTGCATATTATTCATCCTTTGTTCGATCAATTCTCATACAACAAGGTTGCATTGCGCACCTCTAACCCATTCAAGGGAAATTGGGAGGAAGGAGTTCAGAACCTTTCACGGGGTATTCGGCTCTTAGTCTTATTTTGAGAGATCGTTGCATCATTCATCCATCTTAGTTTTAAAAAGATTGTTAGATTAGCAATAACACATATTCACCCCCCCTCTAGGTATTTTTCAATTGGTATCAGAGCTTGGTTACTAGGCTCTTGGCTTAACAACCCTAGAAAGATCCTAATATTGCTAATCATTTCATTCATTTTCACTTAGTAAAGATGGCCGATGGTATTAAGACACCCCCTAAGTTTGATGGACTTAACTTTCCCATATGGAAGGTTAAGATGACCATTTTCTTGCAATCTCTAGGTAGTCGAGTTGTAAAGGCCGTGACCAAACCCTTTAGTGCACCCCCCGGTGATGAATCCACTTGGTCCGAAATAAAGACCAAAGAATTTGATGCCAATGCTAGGGCTCACTATGCACTTCTTCAAGCCCTTAATGATGATGATATAGCTAGAGTTATTCATTGCAAGTCCGCATATGAAATTTGGACACATTTGCTAGTTACACATGAGGGGACTTCACAAGTGAAGAGGGCTAAGATTGACCTTCTTCGGTCCCAATATGAGAATTTTTGCATGCATGAAAATGAAACCATATATGATATGGTTACAAGATTTACAAAGATCACTAATGAACTTTCTTCTCTAGGTGATGCTATCGACAACGATTAAAGAGTTAGAAAGATCATCCGGGCTCTTCCTCCTTCATGGGAAGTAAAAGCAACCACCTTGAAGGAACTCAATGACAAGGAGGAGATGGAGCTAATTGGTCTCATTGGGAACCTCAAAACCCATGAGATGGAGAGGAAGTGAGGGAGGACATGGCTCCTTCCAAGAAGAAGACAATAGCCTTCAAAAGTCAATCCACACACTCCGACGAAGACGATGAAGAAGAAGAAGATGACGAAAAGCTCTCACTTCTTGTGAAGAACGTCCGGAGGATGTACAACAAGGCTAAATTTCAAGGAAGAAGGAGATGGCAAGGAGGCAAAGAAGAAAGAAAGATAATTTGCTTCAATTGCCAAAGACCGGGACACATTGTTGCGGAGTGCCCGGATAAAGTAAAGCCTTCCACCTCAAAGAAGCCCTACAAGAAGAAAGCAATGAAGGCTACATGGGATTTCGAGAGCGAATCCGAGGAGGAGATTGATACCGCCAACATGTGCTTCATGGCCAATGAAAGCACAAGCAAGGTAACCCCTTCCACTTCTCTTAATGATGAACTTTCCATGGATGAATTAGGAGAAGCATTTATAGAACTTTCACATAACTATGACTCTCTTAAGAAAAAGTATCTAAAAATGAAAAAGGAAAATGAATCTCTTAATCATCAAGTCTTTACTATTTCTAAAGAAAAAGATGAATTACTTTCCACTCTTGTTTTCACCCAAAAAGATTTTGACAAGTATAAGATTTCTTGCAAAGGCAAGTCCCCACAAATTGATTCTAATGAGATTACTATGCTTAAAGAAAGAATAGACTCATTGGGAATTGTTTTAAAAAATTGTGAGTTTGATAAGAAGAAGCTAGAGGCCATGTTTCCTAAGAAACAAGCCCCTAAGAAAAATGTTCACCATGCTCATGCTCATGTTCATACCACACAACCTTTACATCGTGGCAAACCCCCAAAGCATGCTCACACTTCACACACACATCATGCATTCATGTATGGAAGAGTGTTCTCATGTTCACATTGTGAGCGGAAAGGGCACTTAGCCAATTTTTGCTATGATAGACTAAGTGCATTTTTTCATAATGTTTGGGTTCGCAACACTAACTTTCAAGGACCCAAGAAAATTTGGGTACCAAAGTCAACTATTTTGCTAAATGATGTAGGTACCATCCAAGGCCCAAAGACGTAGAGGATTGTGGTATCTTGATAGTGGTTGCTCAAGGCACATGACTTGGGACATCAACAACTTTGCAACCCTATCAAGATACCATGAAGGTGGCACCGTCACCTTCGGAGATGATGCCAAGGGTAAAATCATCGGTATTGGTAATGTAAAACTCGGCACATCCCCTTTAATTGAGAATGTTGTTTTAGTTGATGGCCTCAAGCATAACCTCTTGAGTGTTAGTCAACCTTGTGATAAAGGTTTTGATGTAATTTTTGATAATGTAGCTTGTAAAGTAATTGATAGAATTTCTAATACTTGTGTGTTTTTCGGTTTTCATGAAAGTAATGTTTATATGATAGATATGTCTAATATGTCTTGTAATATTACTTGTTTAAAAGCCCTCGATGACGACTCTTAGTTGTGGCATAGAAGATTAGGCCATATTTCTTTTGACCATATATCTAGATTAAATACAAAAGAAATGGTGAAAGGTATTCCTTGTTTGAATTTTGAAAAGGATCGAGTTTGTGACGCATGTCAATTTGGAAAACAAGCTAAGTCTTCTTTCAAGTCAATTAAGGATATCATGACATCACGTCCTTTGGAGTTAATCCATATGGATCTATTTGGCCCTACACAAATCAAAAGTTTAAGTGGGAATAGATTTGCATTTGTTTTGGTTGATGACTTTTCACGATTTACTTGGGTTTCTTTCTTGAACACAAAAATCAAACTTTTTCATATTTTCAAACCTTTAAGAAAAGAGTTGAAAAAGAAAAAGAGTCTTCAATTTTAAGAATAAGAAGTGATAGAGGAGGTGAGTTCATTAACCTACCCTTTACCACTTTTTGTGAAGAACATGGAATTAAGCATGAACTTTCTTGTCCTAGAACTCCACAACAAAATGGAGTAGTTGAACGGAAAAATCGAACTTTACAAGAGATGGCTAGGACAATGCTAAGTGAATATGGTCTACCACATTATTTGTGGGCCGAGGCCGTAAATACATCATGCTATATATCAAATCGTGTTTTCTTGTGTAAAAATACTTCAAAGACTTCTTTTGAAATGTACTTTTCTAGAAAACCAAATGTTTCATATTTCAAGGTTTTTGGATGAAAATATTTTGTTTTAAATACAAAAGATAATTTAGGAAAATTTGATGCTAAAGCTTATGAGGCAATTTTTGTTGGTTATTCTAATACAAGTAAGGCTTATAGAATCTTCAATAAATCATTTTTGACTATTGAGGAATCTATACATGTTAAGTTTGAAGAATCTAACTTGTTTGTTAAGAATGTTGTAGAAATAGATGCTTTGGATGAAGGCTTGGAGAAAGTGACCTTGGAGGATACTACTACTATGGGAGACAAGCCAAAGGATGATGAAGGAAGTGAAGCTAAAGTAGAAGAGGCTCAAGGAAATGAAAATCAAACAAATGAAGTGGAGCCTACTCAACAACTTCCAAAGGGTTGGAGATACAATCCTCATCATCCCAAAGACCTCGTCATAGGTGAAGTATCAAAAGGGGTAACCACTCGCTCTAAACTTCATGATTATTGTGGTCATTATGCATTCATTTCTCATGTTGAACCCAAGAACGTCCTCGAAGCCGAGGCCGATTCATATTGGTTGCTAGCTATGCAAGAGGAACTCAATCAATTTGAGCGCAACCAAGTTTGGCACCTTGTTCCTAGGCCCCACGATAGACCAACAATTGGTACTAAGTGGACTTTAAGAACAAGTTGGATGAATCGGGTAACGTTGTTAGGAATAAAGTTAGGTTAGTTGCCCAAGGTTACACTCAAATCGAAGGAATCGATTTTGAAGAAACCTTTGCACCCGTAGCACGGCTTGAAGCCATACGGATGACACTAGCATTTGCCTCATATAAAGATTTTAAATTGTTTCAAATGGATGTTAAAAGTGCTTTTCTAAATGGTTTTATTGAAGAGGAGGTGTATGTTGAACAACCCCCCCGGGTTTGTTGACCATACACATCCGGATTTTGTGTTTAAATTAGATAAAGCTCTTTATGGTTTAAAACAAGCCCCTAGGGCTTGGTATGAAAGACTTTCTTCATTTTTTACTTCAAATGGTTTTAAGAAAGGTAAAATTGACACCACTTTGTTTACAAAACATGTAGAAAATGACATTCTTATTGTGCAAATATATGTAGATGATATTATTTTTGGTTCTACTAATAAATCTCTTTGCCAAGCTTTTGAATCATGCATGAAGGATGAATTTGAAATGTCTATGATAGGGGAACTCAACTATTTCCTTGGACTCCAAATCAAGCAAAGGAAAGATAGGATCTTCATCAATCAAGCCAAGTACACAAAGGAACTCATCAAAAGGTTTGGGCTTGAAGGATCTAAAGTGAGCAAAACTCCCATGGCAACAACTACTAAGCTTGATAAGGATGAACAAGGTAAAAGTGTAGACATTAAAGTTTATCGTAGCATGATAGGTAGTTTATTGTATTTGACGGCTAGTAGGCCGGATATCATGTTTTCCGTTTGTCTTTGTGCTCGTTTTCAATCATGTCCTAAGGAGTCTCATTTAGTAGCGGTAAAACGCATTATTAAATACCTTAAGGGCACTATTGAAATGGGTTTGTGGTATCCGAAAACTGGACTATTTGATATGAAGAGTTTTTCGGATGCCGACTATGCGGGTTGTAGGGTAGATAGGAAGAGCACAAGTGAAACATGTCAATTCTTAGGTAATTGTCTTGTATCTTGGTCTTCCAAAAAGCAAAATTCGGTAGCCCTTTCAACCGCCGAGGTGGAGTATGTTGCGGCCGGAGCTTGTTGTGCACAAGTTCTTTGGATGAAACATACTCTCCTCGACTATGATTTACACTTTGATCATGTTAAAATATTTTGTGATAATACTAGTACAATTCACATGACAAAGAATGCAAATCAACATAGTAAAACCAAACACATTGACATTAGGTATCACTTTCTTAGAGATCATTATGAGAAAGGTGATATTGATATTGATTATGTTTCTACCGATTTTCAACTTGCCGATATTTTTACTAAACTATTGGATTATGCTAGATTTTCCTTTATTTGTGGTGAGTTGAATGTTTGCATTTTGGATTCTTAAAGAAAATTTTCTTTTGTTTTGTTTGTTTAACCCTTTTTGATGTATGACAAAAAGGGGAGAAAAAGTATAAGTTGGTTTGTTGTTTTGTTTGTTTATGGTGTACTATTTTGATGTATTTGAGTTTTGTTCCAATGTCTTATGTATTTAGCTTTTCATAGCATTATTGATACATAGCATTATTTGAGGGGGAGCTTTCCAAGCTCTTCTTCCATTCCATTTTTGTTTAAATAACCTATATGTTTTGTCATCATCAAAAAGGGGGAGATTGTTGGCCCAAGGTTACAATCACCCGTTTTTAGTGTGTTTTGATGATGACAAAACATATTAGTTATTTGTACTAATATTGTTTATTGGTTAAGTGTGTTTCAGGGTTCTAACTCAACTAGAAGGTTTACACCCTAAAAGAAAGTGTTTTGGACTCAAGTCAACTCAAATTGGGCTCAAGAATTAAGTGTTGAAGACCTTATGGTGAAAAGCCCTCTTGAAGCACTTGTAGTACCTAGAACCAATGTAAGAATTAGATTGTTAAAGTTTGAGTTTTGAAAATTGGCTCTAGGATACACACACACGTTTTTGTACTCAAGTTTTTATGATCAAAATTTATGTTTCATGCCTTAGTGTATATATACATGACCCTAAGTTTTACAAATATAAATATCATGTTTTGATCATGTATGGTATACCCTTTCCAGCATGTTACTTAGCTTTCTCTACTTCAAAACAATTTTTACAAAATTTTTCAAGTTCAAAATCCTGCTGTTTTTCCTGTTTCAGGCTGACCGGCCGATCGGCGCCAGTTCCAGGATGTGCACGTTCGTGCACGTCTGTCGGTCGACTAACTGTGAGCAGTTGCTCTCGGGTTTTTCTGGGTCGACCGCCCCGGTCGACCGCCAGAAGACCCGAGCCAACGGCTCTTTGCCAGCTGAGCTGGCGGTCGACCGGCCCGGTCGACCGCCAAGCCTGCAAAAACCCAACGGCTCTTTCCTCTTTTGTGCAATTCTAAAATTTGTTTTTTGGACTGTTTTTTGGCAGACTTTTTCAGGGTTTTCCAGAACTTTTTCAGAGCAAATAAGGTCAAAATAAATTGTTTTTAACTTATTTCTCTCCCTATAAATAGTGGAGAAGAGTTTCTTGCAAAACACTAAGAAAAATCCTCAAGTTTTCAAAGTTTTCAAAGAGAAAAGAAAAGTGTTTAAGCTCTCCATTTCTAACTCTTTCTTGAGCTAGTTTTCAGTTGTGTTCCCTTGCAAAAATCATCTCTACAACTGAGTTTTTCTCACTACACTTCATAGAGCCAAAAATCCCTAACTCATTCTATAGTGAAGTTGTAAAAAGAGTGAGAGTGTTGTAAAAGAGTTTGGTGATCTTGTTGTGATCACTCTTGTTCTTGTGATCTTCTTGTTCTTGTGGAGACACCTCTTCGGTAGAGGTTATTGTACTTGGTGGAGCTCGGTGCTCGGGTCTTCGGTAGACCGTTGTAATCGTCCTCGGTGGATAGTGGAAACCCTTCACGGAGGTGAAGGCGGGGAGTAGAGCGGTGGCTCGAACCTCGAAACAAATACTTGTGTTTGCGATTGTCTTTTGCTCTTGCTCTCTATTTTGCTTTTAATTTCTATTGCACTCTATTGCTTTTAATTACTTGCTTGTGATCTTGTTTCTTTCCTTGTGCTATTACTTCAAGCTTGTAATACTTGTGATATCTTGTGTGCATCTCATCATTGCATATTATTCATCCTTTGTTCGATCAATTCTCATACAACAAGGTTGCATTGCGCACCTCTAACCCATTCAAGGGGAATTGGGAGGAAGGAGTTCAGAACCTCTCACGGGGTATTCGGCTCTTAGTCTTGTTTTGAGAGATCGTTGCATCATTCATCCATCTTAGTTTTAAAAAGATTGTTAGATTAGCAATAACACCTATTCACCCCCCCTCTAGGTGTTTTTCATATATAACACAAGATCTTTAGTACTATAACTACATGAGTTAATCTTCATCAAAACTAGAGTGATGAGCCTTTGGACCAACATGAAGTTCTTCCTCCTCCCTGTGGTTTTTCCCAGTTAAGGGTTTTCACGTAAAATCTTCTGTGTTTGTGTTGTGTTTTACTTACGTGCATTTCATCCCCACTTTTTAAACTTGTTTGTGGTAAGGATCGATTGACCGTCCAATCGCCCGTGACAGAAAATCATCACCACAAACTAGTGTTTTCATTGAGATCTGAGTCACTACACCTAAGATCCCCTCCCAAAAGCCAAAAATCTTCCTCAAAAAGCCTCTCCTGTAACACCGATGGCTCAATAAAGCAAACCGCCACCCTCAATGACGTAACGTCTGAAGGCAAGGCCTCAGCACCACTGGTGGCACGGTCCCCCCACCAGCCATCGATCAGCTACATAGCACAGAAGACTCTGGCTCCTTCTCAGTTCAGTGGGCAGCCGCCAAAATCCAACCACCAGAGCAGCATAAAAATTATCTTCTTTAGATGCTTGCCGATATGAAAGAGCAGATGAAGGAACAATAAGCCTAGTCTGATCGTGATCGGGAGCAGTGGCTCTCAACCGCGAGAATGTCATTCGTGAGCAGGAGGCATTAAGAGAACTTAACAACCAACTACAAGCACAAATCGCCACCCTCCAGAACAATCAGACATCGACGCAGTCGAAAAGTGTGCCTAAAGTCGGTGGATTCCCCGACATCTGAGCCCTTGACAAGCTAATCTAAAGACGGATCATGAAAGCCAAGCTGCAAAGCACCTAATGCTTTCAGCTTCCAAAATCTCTGACTCCCCCCTCCGAAGCGATTCTGAAGTGCGAGTTTTCCAAAAAATTCTCGACTCCAGCCCTTGACTACTGCTCCGGAGTGAACGACCCGGTCCAGCATATCAGAAATTTCTAGAACAAGATGGTAGTTTATTCCCGCAATGTTCCACTCTTATGCCTCACTTTTCCTCCAGTCTAAAAGGTGTGGTGTCATATTTGTTTTACTCTATGCTGCCCCGCTCTCCATAACTTTGAGGAGGTAACGAAGCGTTCCTCACATAGTACGCCTCTCATCGGGAGGCCAAGAAGAATAACTATCGCTTTCTCTCCATCAAGATGAGGCAGAGCGACAACCTCAAATCATATATCGGCTTCTTCCCAAGCCAGCTCATCAAGGTCTCCAACTGCGGTGAGGACATCTCTGTACTCGCATTCATCAGAAGGCTACATGTACAAACGCCTCCTAAGGCACAATATTACTCAGATGAGTGAGGTCCTGTTACAAGCTCTGTCCTACATCAGTTAGAGGAGACAATGAAAACTTCTTTCAACCATTCTGATAAACATGGTAATGATGGAGGAAGGTCGAAGTCTTAACACAAAGCTTTCTCCCATTCCCAAAATCAAAATTGGGGGCAACATTTCTTTAAGAGACAAACTCTCCCGTTCGTTTCATCAAATCTGCTCTAAACCTACAAAGTGATGAAACAATATTTCATTCTGTTAAGACTCCCCATCAACAAGGTCTTTAACATCATCAAAGACCAACTGTGGGTTAGGTTCCTGAGACCAGTTCAATACGACCTCACACTTCCCAGAGCAAAAGAATATTGCTCCTACTATGAGAATAAGGGACACATAACAGTCCACTGCTAGACCCTCTAGAAGTACCTGAAAGAGCTCATCTAATAAGGCTTCTTCGAAGAGTACATCCTTACTCTTGAAGCAGCCTCTCTATCTGAATAGCTTAACGCTCTATCGCCTGCCCAGCCACAACACTTGACCGTCCAATACAAAGCAATTGAGTGATCCCGTATTTTCAAGAGATAGGAAAGTAATCCTATCCATACCACTTCTTGTATTCTAATTTCATGTATTTCATTCCAATATTAGATAAAATAATATTTTTGCTCCTAACCATTGCAATTCTTCCAAGCTAGACATTCCGCTGATGGGATATTCCCCACTCGGAGATGATTGCGAGCCCCATTCTATTGATGGGATTTTTTCCACTCGAAACCACTCTTCTGCCGGGATTTTTTTTCACTCGGAGTTAGTCCTTCTGCTGATGAGATTTCTCCCACTTGGAGAACTGTATCTGTACACTTCACTGCTGGGATTTTTTCTACTCGGAGTCAGTCCTTCCACTGATAGAATTTCTCCCACTTGGAGGATTGTGTATGTATGATCTACTGATAGGATTTCCCCCACTCGAAGATGAAAGTGTAGACTTGCCCATGGGCCTCTTCTCGATTAGTCAACAGGAATTGAGTCCCTCCGCTGTGGGATTTCTCTCACCCGGAGTTCCTGCTCTGCAGCAGGGATTTTTCCCTCTCAAAGCCCCCGTTTGATGTTCTGCTGATGGGATTTCCTCACTCGGAAACACAAACACTAGCATGCAGACTCCTCTCATCTGACCCACGAGTGGATGAACCCCCAGGCAGTTTTCCTCTATCGGGTCGCCTCTCATTGCTGGGATTTTTCCCACTCAGAATAGACATATCCAATCTGTCGATGGGTTTTAGCACCACTTCAGATCCTACTGAGGTCACAGCTTCACTGATGGAATTTTCCTCACTCGGAAGCGCCTGTGAACCCGACTCCGCTATTGGGATTTCCTCCAATTGGAGGCCCAACTTTGTTGCTGGGATTTCTCTCACTCAGAGGTTTGGATCGCCACTTCGCTGATGAGATTTTTTTCACTCTGAGTCGATGCATCTATTCTATCGATGGGTGACACCCCTACTTCAGCCCTCTTTTTAATTTGTAGGTAAGTGTTCCAAAAACCCTATAATTACACGGAACATATGATATATACATTAGGGTTTTCTTGTTTAGATTATCCACTCGAGTACTAGTTTCGTATGATTAGTGGCTGGAGAAATCTAGCACTCTAGAAGTTTATGATTGGCCAGATATTATCCAAATACAACTTTTGCATGTGTGTGCATGTAATGATAATTCCGGAATAACATAGATTATGTAAGCTTAGTTCATAGCTGCACGACACAAATGGTATATACATGAGAATTTTATTGTTTAGATTATCCACTCGATGTACTAGTCTCGTGTGATTTGAAATTAAGTATGTTGTTCATAACAACCTTTTGTTATTCTTATTTTATTGCATCTAAAGATTTACTTAGGATGCTCCATTGCATTTATTTGTGCACATTCTTCTTTCCTCCTGCCAGAGTCCAAAGTCTGTATGTCCCGTTGATGGGATTTCTCCCACTCAAAAATGACAACAGACTCCAACTTATGGGCTGCCTCTCGATCAACCCACGAGTGATCGAAACTCTCCACTGTGGGATTTCCTCTACTAAGAGTCCCTACTCTGCTGTGGGAATCCCCCACTCAGAGTCCTACCAAATTCTCTATTCTGCTGCTGGAATTTTTCCCACTTGAAGGCTAAAAATTTGCAGGTACTACTGATGGGATTTCTCTCCCACTTGGAAACAATGTTGCAAGCTTACCAAATCATTTTCATGCCAAATTTAAACATTCCAGAGTTGAAGATCAATACTTCAAGGAGACATGATCGATTCCGAAGTGCCAACGATAAAGCAAAGCAGGTAAGATCTGAACAAACATTTTCACTCTAAAGACAATTATTTATGTTTTACTTTGAAAAATCTCTTTATTCCTAACATTCCTTCTAATACATATTTGATAACATCTAAAAATAAATTTTCATTGCAGTTTTGTGTTTATACTTTTTTGAAAAGAAATACAGATGATCCCGATCCAATCCCTCCATCATGCCGCTACATCCAGCCTTACTTTCAAACTTCCAGAGCATGTCCTCTAGGAACATCCGTCAGAAGGTACACCCTAATTGCTCACACCACCATTTGAGACCCTGAAAGAAGCTTCGAAAGGTTCCTTCACAAAAATAAAGGTTCCTCTGAGGAAAGTGTTGGCCCAAAGGCCCATCACTCTAGTTTTGATGATGATCAACTCATGTAGTTATAGTACTAATGATCTTGTGTTTATTTAGTCTCAGATTTATGATCAAGATCTTAGTTGGTGTTTAGCTTCAACAAAGAATTTAAAGTCAAGTTTTGATGCTAACACGGTTTGATTCAAGAGCCTATGAATCAAGACCACATCAAGTACTCAAGAGGAGTCCAGCTCTTTGGATCAAGTGTGGACCAAGTCAAGAAGAGAAGAAGACTTCAAGTGAAGACCTTCATGATCAAGACTTTGTCTAGGTTTGTTTTTATAAGATTTTATTTTTAGATAAAATGTAAAGGATAGAATAGTTGGTGGATTGCTCAAGTATACTATATACACACACTCTTGTTTTAGATGAGTTTTCATAAAAGAATTTTCATTTTAGAAAAGACTTTTCATTTTGACAAAATACCGTTTTGGTTTTTGGAATTTCTTATATACATGTCTTTAACCAAAATCATGTTTAATGCTTATTGTCAAAAATATAGATATTTCATCATGTATGTGTAGTGGATCATATCCATACACTCAATGCTTTATAAGTGTTTAAAATATCTTGTTTTTGTTTTTGGAGAAGTTTTGGAAAAACCAATTTGGAAAAATACAGTTTTTGTTTTGAGCCAAATTTTCTAAGTTACAAAAATAGTTCAAAATATTTGTAACATATTTTGATTTTGCTCAAACATGTTTGTATTTCAAAGAATAATACTGAAACTATTTTTGTAGATTTTTCGTGAATTTATGAGATTTTTTTTAGATAAAAAGCCAAGTTTTTAATCCCTAAAAATGTCCTGTTCTAGCTTCTGCCGGTCGACCAGATCGGTCGACCTAGCTTGAAGTCGGTCGACCGAGTTGGTCGACCGACGTGCACAAAACGTGCACGCCAGGTCTGCTGGAGGGCCGGTCGACCGACCCGGTCGACAGCAGAGAGCATCTGCTCTCTGGAATGCCCCGGTTGACAGGGTCGGTCGACCGGCAGAGAGCTCTGCTCTCTGTTTCAGGCCTCGGCCGACCGAGCCGGTCGACCGCTGGCTCAACGGTTAGAAATCTGACCGTTGGCCGATCGACCGGGTGGTCGACCGACAGGTCATTCTGGCTCCCAACGGCTAGTTTTTCTAGCCCTATAAAAGGAGGGCTTCTGGGGGCTGTTTTAGTTAAGATTTTTGGAGAGTTTTTAAGCCAGTTTTTTCTACTCTATTAAGAGGTTTTCTCCACTTACTTGAGAGCAAATATTTCAATGCAAAAGGGAAGTTTATCAAGAGTGTTCTAAAAGTGATTTTCTTGAGTTTTCCTCCACCATTTCAATCCTAGTTTTCTCACACAACACTTGAACTATCCATTGCTATATCTACCTATAGGGATCTTTGTTGTGAGAGGATTTTAGGTGATCAAAGTATTGTGATCGCCAAAAGTTCTACTTTGTACTTTGAGGAGGTGGACTTGTGGGTTCGCGGTGTTTCGAGTTCGGGTATGAACTCTTTGTTTGAGGTGCGGCCTCGGCGAGCTAGTGGGCTTGCGGTATGTTCTTGCGGGAACAAGAGAGGGACTAGAGAGTCCAAAGAGCTTGTAGGTGTTGCGGCACCAAGTGATCCGGTGGGATCGATTTTAGTGGAAATCCTTCATAGTGTTGAAGGCGGGGACGTAGAGCAAGTGTGCTCGAACCTCGAAACAAATCTCCCGTGTTTGCGATTGCTCTCTCTATCTCTTACTTTGTCTTTATATCTTACGTGCTATTATTGTCTTTATCTTCATATGCTTGATATATATTTGTGCCCTTATTGTTATATGCTTGGGGATTGTTTGCTAACACTTGTATTCAACTAAGAGAGCTAACGCGACACCTCAACTCTTATTTAGAGGAATCTTGAGGAGTTAGTCCAGAGCCCTTCACGGGGAATCCGCTGCACTCTTGTGTTATACGTGGTGTTTAGTTTAAGTAATTTTAGTTTGCATCATAGTTTTAATTCCACATTAATTGACCATTAGATTAGCCATCACCTATTCACCCCCCTCTAGGTGATTTCAATTGGTATCAGAGCCACGTGCTCTTGATTTGGGTCTAACAACTTAGAGTTAAAGATCCTCATTTTTTAGCTAATCATAATATTTGTACATACACTATGGATTTCATGTCACCTCCCACCTTTGACATTCTTAACATCCAAACTTGGAAGGTTAAGATGTCTTTGTACCTCAAAGCCCTAGGCATTCATGTTTATTTTGCCACTACTAGAGATTTTTATTGTTTAAATGGCAAAAATATTGAGGCTAATGCAAAAGCCCTACATGCTTTAAGATCTACCCTAAATAATGATTATTTATGTAGGGTTGCTAATCTTGATTCGGCTTTTATAGTATGAAACTCTTTGATCTCCTTTGGCGAACAAGAACAATACTATGCGGGGAGCAACTCGGATGTTGGAAGTGACACCTCCAACATGTGCTACATGGTCCAAGGGGATAACCCCCTTGAGGTAACTACCGAATCCGAGGTAGAAGAGGATGTTGATATGTCATATAATGAACTTGAATCTTTTTGTCAACAACTCCTAGAAAAATATGAATTGCTTAAAAAGGATAATAAGAAAATGAAAAATAAATTTGATTGTTTGTTAAAAGAAAAAGATTCTTTTCAAGTTAAATTTGAAAATATTTCAAAGAAAATGAATCTTTGAAAAATGAAAATGTTTCCTTACTTTCTAAATTAAATGATCTTTGTGAAGGAAACACTAATTTGAAAAATAAGATTGTTTTGGTGGAAAAACAAAAGGAAGTTGCTTTACATGAAAACACTTCTCTAAAAAGAAAAATTGTTGAAAAAGAAAAACTTAATGTTTCTAAAAGGAAAAGAATAATGATTCTCATTCTCACCATGCTTTACATGCCACTATTAATCAAAATGAGATTAAATTTTTAAAAAATAAAATAAATTGTTTAAGCTCAACCTTGAGCACATGTGCATTTAACTATAAAAGATTGGAAATCTTGTTTTCAAAGAAACAAGTTCCACATGTTCATGCACATCATCCACATCATGCATATGCACACTTTGCACGCCATGACCACACTCAACACATATGCATCCTAGAGTGTACAAGTGTACACATTGTGGCCGCAAAGGCCATTTAGCAAAATTTTGTTATGATAACATAAATGCTTTAAATTTTGCTAATAAGAAAGTTTGGGTTCCTTACAATGCTAACCCTCAAGGACCCAAAGAAAATGGGTACCAAAATCCCCACCTTGTGTATTTGATGTAGGTGCGGGCTCTCACAAAACGTGAGAGGAATGGTGCCTTGGTGGTGGTTGCACATGGACTAGATGAACACATATTTGATGCACCGCTATCAAGGATGTTTTGGTGGAACAATCACCATGTTTTAGAGAATTAGAGCATAGTTCTTTAGTTTGGTAACTATCTCTAAACTCCTATTTTATTTACATGCTTTCATTTGATGATTTTTAGCATGTTTGTTTTTATATTTTTGTGCTTCATGAGGTATATAACTTGTTTAGATGTAATTTTTGTCAAAACTTGTGTATATACATGTACAAATAGTGAGCTACATTTGATTCACATACATTTGCACTTCATTGCTCATTTGTACTCACTATATGCACATGTATAGCCTAGTTTTGATGATTTCCTCATTTACACTTGTTTTGCCTATTTTTCATGTTTTTACTTCATGTATATGTATTTTGTATTCAAATCTAATAAATATGCATGTATGTCTCTTGAGTCTCTTGCCTTCATGCAAATTATATCATAGACTCTCTTCATATTTGGGATATGTATGCATATTGTTAGTTTTGGATAAATCATACATATACCTAGAAGTTATGTTTAAATGAAAAATGAATTTTCATTTTTTGATAAAATGATATTTGTTTTGAGCATTATTGATTATATTCATGAAAATGCTATTTACATGATTTTTGAACACTCACACTTTACTTGTTTAGTCATGACCTTATTTCATGAACATCTTTATGAGCTTTATCGATTTTGAGTGTCAACTCTCGTGTATTTGGTATGATTCATGAAAACATATAATTTGGTTTCATGTTTTGAAGGATCTTTAACTAGTTTTTTTTCAAAAATTATTTTAACTAGTTATTTATTCTTTATTTGGTAGTGTTTTTCACTATAAAGGGTGGTAGTTTATGAGCAATATACTTGATTTATATCATATTTTTAATTGATATCTCAATTGACATTTTTTGTATATATACTCATATTTTGTTTCCTATATATGTATGCTTCATTTCAAATAATATCAATTTTCATTGGTATTATCATTTTTCATACATATATATGATTTGATAGTGCTTGTCTTGCAAGAAATTTACATGTTTAAAGCACAACATATGTTTATGCTAAGCTTGATTTAAAACTTTATTTTCAATTGGTATCTCAATTGACATTTTTATATAAGCTTATGCATTATCTTCAATTGGTATTTTTGATATCAAAATGTACAATATATTTCAATTGGTATCTGTTGAACTATTTATTTCAATTAGTATCCATATTTTTCATTGGTATCAAAATACAAAAATGTTTCAATTTCTATTTGGTATTACAAATGTTTCTTTTTCATATGGTAACTATATCTTGTGATATCTTAAGTTGTTAAAAAGAAGAATTTCAAAATTTGATACTGTTTAGGTACAATTTGTATATTAAAAAGTTTTTGATTAAAATTGGTATTATAAAAATTTGATTTTAAAAAAAAGGTTTTGATTTATATTGCCTATATGCAAGGGGAGCTTAATATCTCCTCTACATATAGATTCATGTTGAGTGTATCTTATATTGAGGAGCTTGACAACTTTTCTTTATGCGGTACACGTGTGTAGGGGGAGCTTCACATCTCCTCTTATGCGTTGCATATTATGCGTTATGTGAGTTAGGGCTTGTCATCCCTTCTTCATGTAATGCATATATGTAGGGAAGTTAACTTAGCGTCTTCCTCTTCATGAATGTATATCGCATATATCTCTTATTGGTTGATTTGATTTCACCCCGTATTGATCTTGATTTAATTTCACCCCTTTATTGATGATTGACAAAAAGGGGGAGAAGTATTTTAGTATATATGCACGTTTTGGAAAAAGAATTTATGTTCATGCATAATGTTTTGTTTTGCAAATAGGAGAAAAAGTATTTGATGTGTTTCATGCTTGTTTATGCATGTTTATCTCCTTGTATTTATCTCCTTGTATTTGCATACATGTTTATGAGCTTTCATTGCATATTTATTTGTTTATTGCTCTGCATGAGTTAAGGGGGAGCTTCTTTGAAGCTTTACTTTAATCCATGCATATATAACTCCATGAGTGTTTTGTCATCATCAAAAATGGGGAGATTGTTAGCCCAAAGGCCCATCACTCTAGTTTTGATGATGATCAGCTCATATAGTTATAGTACTAATAATCTTGTGTTTATTTAGTCTCAGATTTATGATCAAGATCTTAGTTGGTATTTAGCTTCAACAAAAGATTTAAAAGTCAAGTTTTGGAGCTAACACTATTTGATTCAAGAGCCTATGCATCAAGACCACATCAAGTACTCAAGAGAAGTCCAGCTCTTTGGATCAAGTGTGGACCAAGTCAAGAAGAGAAGAAGACTTCAAGTGAAGACCTTCACGATCATGACTTGTGTCTAGGTTTATTTTTTATAAGATTTTATTTTTAGATAAAATGTAAAGGATAGAATAGTTGGTTGATTGCTCAAGTATACTATACACACACTCTTGTTTTAGATGAGTTTTCATAAAAGAATTTTCATTTTAGAAAAGACTTTTCATTTTGACAAAATTCCATTTTGGTTTTTGGAATTTCTTATATACATGTCTTTAACCAAAATCATGTTTAATGCTTATTGTCAAAAACATAGATATTTCATCATGTATGTGTAGTGGATCATATCCATACACTCAATGCTTTATAAGTGTTTAAAATATCTTGTTTTTGTTTTTGGAGAAGTTTTGGAAAAACCAATTTGGAAAAATACAGTTTTTGTTTTGAGCCAAATTTTCTAAGTTAAAAAAATAGTTCAAAAATGTTTGTAACATGTTTTGATTTTGCTCAAACATGTTTGTATTTCAAAGAATAATACTGAATCTATTTTTGTAGATTTTTCCTGAATTTATGGGATTTTTTTAAGATAAAAAGCCAAGTTTTTAATCCCTAAAAATGTCCTGTTCTGGCTTCTGCCGGTCGACCGGATCGGTCGACCGAGCTTGAAGTCGGTCGACCGAGTCAGTCGACCGACGTGCACAAAACATGCACGCCAGGTCTGCTGGAGGGCCGGTCGACCGACCCGGTCGACCGCAGAGAGCTTCTGCTCTCTGGAAAGCCCCGGTCAACCGGGACGGTCGACCGGCAGAGAGCTCTGCTCTCTGTTCCAGGCCTCGGTCGACCGAGCCGGTCGACCGCTGGCTCAACGGTCAGAAATTTGACCATTGGCCGGTCGACCGGGCGGTCGACCGACAGGTCATTCTGGCTCCCAACGGCTAGTTTTTCTAGCCCTATAAAAGGAGGGCTTTTGGGGGTTGTTTTAGTTAAGATTTTTGGAGAGTTTTTAAGCCAGTTTTTCCTACTCTATTAAAAGGTTTTATCCACTTAATTGAGAGCAAATATTTCCAATCAAAAGGGAAGTTTATCAAGAGTGTTCTAAAAGTGATTTTCTTGAGTTTTTCTCCACCATTTCAATCCTAGTTTTCTTGCACAATACTTCAGCTATCCATTGCTATATCTACCTATAGGGATCTTTGTTGTGAGAGGATTTTAGGTGATCAAAGTATTGTGATCACCAAAAGTTCTACTTTGTACTTTGAGGAGGCGGACTTGCGGGTTCGCGGTGTTTCGAGTTCGTGTGTGAACTCTTTGTTTGAGGTGCGGCCTCGGCGAGCTAGTGGGCTTGCGGTGTGTTCTTGCGGTAACAAGAGAGGGACTAGAGAGTCCAAAGAGTTTGTAAGTGTTGCGGCACCAAGTGATCCGGTGGGATTGATTTTAGCAGAAATCCTTCATAGTGTTGAAGACGGGGACATAAAGCAAGTGTGCTCGAACCTCAAAACAAATCTCTCGTGTTTGCGATTGCTCTCTCTATCTCTTACTTGTCTTTATATCTTGCATGCTATTATTGTCTTTATCTTCATATGCTTGATATATATTTGTGCCCTTATTGTTATATACTTGGGGATGTTTGCTAACACTTGTATTCAACCAAGAGAGCCAACGCGGCACCTCAACTCTTATTTAGAGGAATCTTGAGGAGTTAGTCCAGAGCCCTTCACGGGGAATCTGGCTACACTCTTGTGTTATACGTGGTGTTTAGTTTAAGTAGTTTTAGTTTGCATCATAGTTTTAATTCCGCATTAATTGACCATTAGATTAGCCATCACCTATTTACCCCCCTCTAGGTGATTTCAGAAAGATCTTCTCCTCTTCACCTGGAACACGCCTCCAAGGAAGCCAGATGGATTCCGATAAGACACATAAGCTAATTATATCACACCACTGACCTTTGTTTTAAGAAAGAGGTTGAAGTTCTGAAAGGAGTGCTTCATTGGCGATGTCCCGATGAAAATGCCCCTCATACTCCTCTCCTATTGCTTGCCGTATGAAATGAGTTTTCAAGTGGCGAGGCAAGGGTGTCTGTTCAAAATGAAGACTCCATGACAAATAGGATGGCCTGGAGTCTCATCCACCTCCGTAACAGCCCAGGATAGCCCCTACCCCTACCTTGTACAAGCTATCAGGAAAGAAGGACTCTACGCCTCAAGATCGAAACTGGATCAGGCAAGCCAGAGATCAGACGAACAAACCAAGTTGGTGCAGGAGTCCTCCCTATCTCCCCTGATAGCGGAACCCTATCACAACTACTAATGTGTTCTGACAGGTTCATCACAATAACTGACATATTGAGCCAACCAGTCCCCCAAACGGCAAGAGCTCTACAACCATTCCCACGTCTCCATCCTCTCCCTTTCTTTTCTCTACCTGATGAAGAAGAAGGAAGACATGGCATCGAAATAGAGAAGGAAGAACTTTTAAGCAAGACCTTTTGGAGAAGTAAACAAAAGTGATTTCCATCCTGAAGATTTTACCCTATTTATAGATGGAGGAAGAGAAGTCGAACCATCTCCAATTCAAGATCCTAATCCTTGAAAAGTGGGTCCACGTCCCAAGATTCTCGGTCAACTAAATCAGCAAGATTTCAATCGCCACTGCCACACGATTTTAGTGATTATGATGCCAAGATTCGAAGAGAGACCAGTTACAAGTTTCAAGGGTTCTGAGCCGGCTGTCCACCAGTCACACGATCTCCAAGTACATCCATAAGATTTACATTTATGATTCAAATCCTCTCCTACTCACAGACATCAAAGAGAAGTCAAGGCATTAAAGGATCTCCTATTAACTCCGCTATTCTGACTTTCCTTCTACAGGCTCCGACATGTGAAAGAGTGGAGGGCATCTGTAGTGATAAAAAATTGACCCTCATCAGGATGGTGACACATATCCAAGCACCCCTTTCGAGACTTTAACATCATTCAATTCATCTAGCAGCATCTACCACTCCAGATCCTCCTGAAGTTCGACCTCCGTCTCGAAGACACTCCATCCAGCAACTCCGCCACTCGGACATCCCAGATCACTCCACCCTGAAAACTCTGAACCCCTCAATTAGAACTCCAGTAACAAATCATGCCTAATCTCCGTCGTCAGTTATGCATCCCAGTATTCTTC
Organism: Agave tequilana; assembly: GCA_038442645.1. Lineage (NCBI taxonomy): Eukaryota > Viridiplantae > Streptophyta > Magnoliopsida > Asparagales > Asparagaceae > Agave > Agave tequilana. The sequence goes on from JAVJIF010002941.1 coordinate 236,543, forward strand.
CACATTCATAACGTGTAACGCCCCTCAGCATGAGCAGATATGATGACAAATTTCTCGGTGTGTAATCTTAACAAACTAGAACCACTCATCACTGCCATTACAATGTGCCAAACATGCAGATCTTACCCGCGTTCATCTATCTCCAGTCCAACAGCTCAAAGGAGAATAAAAAGACCTCTTCCCCTAATAAAGAAGGGGGAAGCTGGGAAATTCGAACTCTGTAGCTCCTTCTAAATTCTTGTAATTCTTGTGACTTGAGAATTATAGTGAAGTTCCTCCTTCTTCCCGTGGTTTTTTCTAGTCAAGTGTTTCCACGTGTTGTGTTGTATTTTACTTAAGCGCATTTCACCCCCACTTTCCAATCTCGCTTGTGGTGAGGATCGACCGTTCGATCGCTCGTGACGAAAAATCACTACCACAATACTCTGTATCAAAATCTACAAGGATATTAGAATTTTTGTGGAAAATTGATTTGAAAAAATGAAAGTTTTCAAACTATATATATTTTATGTATACATATATTTTAACAACTCCAATGGCCCATTGTTAAGAATTTATTATGCCACACTAAAGGTCACGGGTTCAAAGCTTGCCATAGTCAAGTTCAGAATAATTTTTGTCTAATTAATTTTCCATAGGTACAAACTAGTTGGACTTGGGCTAGATTTAGTTAATGAATCTCGACAAGTCCCTTGAACTTTTCTAATTAAGAGATGAAGTCAACTTTCCTAATTAAGATACGAAGACTCTTGGATTGGATTCATTGAATCTAGATAAGTCTTTTGGACTTCCCTCATTAAGAAATGGAGATCTTCAGGATGAATTCATTGAATCTGGACATGGCTCTTGGGATACACTCATTAAAAGTGACTCTTGTGCTAAATTCATTGAATCTGAACATGTCCCTTAGTCTACCCTCATTAAGATAAGGTGACCTTTGGGCTGGTCGGAGTCCTATAAATAGGCCCCTTGAGCTCATTTGTTTCATCACCAATGAAAAAATCAAATTACAAAGAGAGTTGTTTAGTTTCTAAGAATGCAGTTCCTAATGCAGAAGTGCTTCTGGCCCACAAGTAGAGCCCTATCATGTGTTAGATTAAGAAGGTTACTAGCCTGATCAGATCGAGAAAATTACCGGAGAATCTGGTAGGTGTGCATTAGAGTTCTTCACCTACTGTTCCTGGGGGCACGAAAAATTTGGGTTGGGGATCCTTGCACCAGAGTAAGCTAAATATTGCTTCAAGCATAACATTCAAGGACACACAATGTTCAAGAATGGACATCTATACTTCAGAAGTTTTGATTTTCAATTTCAAGAAAATTCCACTTCTCTCTAGTCTATTTTTTCTTTTATTCTAACAATCTTGAAACAATATTTCTAGTTAGCTATGGACCCTGTTAAGACTATTGGAGTGGATTGCTTGAAGCTGGAGAACTTTGACGGAACAAACTTCAATGCTTCGCGTCGCAAAGAAATCTTTGAGATGCAACTCCTAAATATTTACTATGTCATTTCAGAAGAAAAACCCAACTTTGAAGAGGATGTAGAGACTGAAGCCTCCTAAGAATGAGATGACCACTTCTGTACGAGCTATCTCCTTAACTGCTTAGCAGATTATCTTGCAGATATTTACTCCAATAAGCCTTCTGCAAAAGATATCTAAAATCTCTGGAGGACCAGTATAAGACAGGGAGAATCATCCGAATCTCATCTCATAGATAAGTTTTTAGATTTAAAGTTTGATGATGATACTGAAGTTTCGCCTCAGGTCAAGAAGCTTGAAAAACTTGTAATGAAGCTAAAGGATGAGAAGATCACCTTTTGCAACACTTTCATCTCTGGTGGCATTATTAACAAACTTTCTCCCTCCTAAATGTCATTCTCCACTGACATTCATAGAAGAAAGAAGCAGATGTTATTGCCCTACCTGAAGAGTTTATTCGGATTGAGGATGAGATCAGGACTCGAGCAAAGAATGATTTACTTGCCAAGAAGAAGGCATCTGCTAGCATGGTGGCTTTCAAGTCCGACAAAGGTTTTTTAAAAAAAAGTTCAACAAGAAGAATCATCGAAGAACCTGATCATGTAAAAGGAGCTCAAAAAGACTGAAAAGTGCTTCAACTGTGACAAGCAAGGCCATTTTGTTAGATCTGTAAAGCACCAAAGAAGGAAGAAAAGGAGAAGGCCACAATTTCAATTAGGTAAACAACTTTGTTGCTATGCTCTTCCAGTTGATATCTCCCTCCAACAACTCTAATTGTGGTTAGATACATGTCATGTCTGCTCTAACAAAGATCTATTATTCACCTATGTTAATGCAAAAGAGAATGTATCTACGACTGATCATTCTACTGCTATTGTGCTCGAAACCGGGACCCAGTGCCGACCGTTACTTCAGAGAAGACTCTCACCTTGAAGAGTGTGAAACTTGTCCCATCAATTTTCAAGAATCTAATCTCTGGTCACTACTGTACCCACTATTAGCCCAAGGGTACACTCTCTGATTTTGTTTCGATTATTACAAATAACATTAATTTATTTGGTACTAATTAAATTCAAGTGTTTAAGTACTTTTCAAGGTTCAAGAGAATTCAAAGTGTTTTTTCACAAAAAGAAGGTTTTAAAGTCTCAAGTTTACTGAAGGATGAGATTCAAGGTAAGACAATCAAGATTGACGTTCTGAAGAAGCCCACTTGAAGATTACTTGAAGACACATTTAACTTATGTAAGAAAATAATTTGTTAAAATTTATAATGTAGAATTGATGCTCAAAAAGTCGCACACAAAAATACAAATTTTCAAAATATAGTTTTCATATCTAGTTTTTCCGTTTTGGTACTTTACAAAGTTTGGTATTTGATACATATCTCATTTTTTTTCAAATTTATATATCCTATTTCTATCATGTATCTCATAGCCTACGTATTGTCAAAATACTTTTTAAACTAATACAAAATATTTTAAAATGAGTTTGATTTAAAAATTATTTGAAAAATGATTTTAGACCAGGTCGGTTGACCCGACCTCGTGCCTGATTTGGTTGTCCATTTGTACATTTGTGCACGTTTGTCAGACGACCGACCGGTCAACCGGCAAATCTAGCGGTCGACTTGGCGGTCGACCGACTGTCACACCCATATCTTGGTTCGGATCGGCCGATCGGGCGACCGACCGATGTCTAACGGCTAGTTCAAAGTTTTAAACTACCGGTAGACCGATAGGTCAACCGATGTTCTGGCAGAGCTATAGTAACGACTAGTTTTCAAAATCTGAGATTTTAAACTTATTCTCAAACAGGTATTCTTACCTTTGTTGGGCGTAATCTCCCTCCTAATGACCTGATAGCTAACAGTGTTTATCACTTGCCTATATATATATAGTTCATTGGGAGAGATTAAGATAAGGTTCTTAATATTATTTTTTGGAAAGTACTTGAAAATTCTGGTTTATTCAAAAAAGAAAATTTTCTAGTTTCTTACTTTAATTGCTCTCTTCTCTAAACTAATTTCTGCAAGTTTTCAACTCTTAAATTCATTCATTTCAAATTAAATTTTCTCTCTCACAAACTTCTTGAGCTACTATTTACATCATATACTAATAGGAAGTAGTAAAAGAGAGTGTGATCTTTGTGGTCACCAAGAGCTTCTAAACCTCATTGACTTTGTGTTATGATCAGAGGTGACCCGTGCAGGAAATCGTGTATTTTTAAATTAGTATTTTAAGTATGATGCTTTGGCTTCCTCGATACTTCCATTATAGCAATAGGTTGTACGGGTCAAATTCACAGGGACGGAAAGCGATAGAAGCATTAACAGTTCTTGTTCACGTTGTATTGTTAACAAGTTCTTCTTTGTTAAAGAAAAAGAAAAGAAAACTAGAAGTGATAGGTGGAGAAGGCGATAAAATCGGCGAAGTGAAAATAATACAGAAGCGATCATGGGATCGGAAAAATAAAACAAGAAAATAGGAATGAAATGAAAAGTGAAGTAAAACACAAAGTGAAAGTGTGGTAAAGTGATTTGAAAAATGAAAAGAGAAGAACTTGTGGTGAAGAAGTTGAAAACAATGGTGAACTAAGAAGGTGATGAAAACATCGATAAGAAAATGACAAAAGAGTTTTGAAATCAATTTTGAAAATAAGATAAAAATAGAAGAAAGTTCATGGCTACTAACTACTAAGTGCTCCACTAATCATGTGAACCTCTTAGTGATAGATGTCGCATATGAATCCTTGGCCATCACTAATCCTTGGTTCTTCAAGAGAAGATAAAAAGCATGGCACATAAATTAGTTTTTCACATTCAAACTTGCATTGAAAGCAAGCTAATGCAAACATTATATCATCAAAACAATTAGAAAATGTATGAAATAAGAGAGTTATCTTATCAGCAAATTAGCAAGTTATAATGTTAGATTCCATCATCATGAGCCATCAATGGTTCTTGTAAGAGTAAGGTCTTGTAGAGATTATTAAATTCATATGGATTATTAAGTAACAGGTTAGATGATTAGTGGTTAGTAGTTAGATTGTCATGAAAGAAAAGTTAGCTAGTCATGTTAGAGGTTAGAGAAGAAACCATGAAAGAAAGGAGAAAGCTTTCATAGATTGTCACTATCTATTATATCAATCTCTCTCTTTCTCTCTTGAATCAAGCTCTGCCCAAATACATGATCTAAAATAAAATAAAAATATAAGAAAAAAAGAAGAACTGCACAACTCTACCCTAAAGAAAAGAAAACCCTACCCTACAGCTCTCTAACCCCGTCTTTGATCCAAAATTATAGTATTTATAGGCGAATGAATGTTATGGAAGACGAGACGAGGCCACATGTCGAAGATCGACGCGTGGCCTCACCACTTTGCCATTGATCCGCGGCAATACCAGGGAACCAGGTCCCTAGTTTTGCTTCGTGGCTTCATCCATCGGCGAGGATCTTCTAGATGTTTATGGTTTTTGTTAAATTAGATCCATTTTTCTTCAGATTCGTCCCCAATTTCGAAATCCAATGTATCTTCTAGAAGCTTTCTAGATTGGTCCCTAAGCAATGTGATTTAATTACATGAAACTGGGTTTAATTAGGCTCTTATTTCAATCTTACCCTTGAACTCTTGATTATCTGCAAAATAGACCAAAATACAGTTCAGAAGTGATCTTTTATTCATAACTCGGTAGGAAAATGCGATATGCAGATGTAGAATTGGATACTATGAAAAACACCTAGAGGGGGGGTGAATAGGTGTAAGTGCTAATCTAGGAACTAAATGCGCTAAATGCGGAAGCTAATGCAAATTTTGCAAACACACTTAGTACAATCAACAAGTGTAGCCGAATTCCCCGTGAAGGGCTCTGGACAAACTCCTCTTGATTCCCCTTGAATGGGTTGAGGTGCTATGTGAAGCTCTTGTTGATTACGTACAAGTGAGGCACACACATACAACCAAGCATATAAGATGATATATCAATATGAATCAATGCAAGACACAACACAAATGCAAGCAAGTATGATATGAATGTTATGAATGATGCTTTGCACAATATAGAGAGAGAGAGAGTTGAGAGACATGTGGATCAAACGCAAAGGCCAAGATAAGTTTCGAGGTTCGAGCACCTAGCTCTACATCCCCGCCTATACCTCCGTGTAGGATTTCCAATCCACTATCTCCCACCGAGGGAACCTCTACCGAAGAGGATTTGTTACAACAATGGAGTACCGAACTCCTCTCTCAATACAAACACCTTCTCACACAAGAGGGGTAGGCCCTTAGCCAACCAACCACAACACCTCTACCGAAGAGGGTTTACAACCAAACTCCACCTCTCACTAGAAGGAGCAAACCAATCACCCGATCACCTCTACCGAAGAGGGATACAACAAGAATAAGGGTGTTTACAACAAGTGGTTCCAAAGACCACAAACTCAAACTCTCTTTCTTTTCTCTTTTTCCACAAAACAAAGATCCTAAATAGATTAGGATAGTATGATAGCTCAAGTGTGGAAAACTAGGTGTTTTTGGAAACAAGCAACAAAGAAAATACTTGGGAAAATTCTTGTAAAAGATAGAGAATGAAAAACCAATACAAATATCCCAAATTCCTATTTTCTTTGATTTTTCAAAAACCCAAAACAATAAAGATGGAATCTTTTTGGCTCAAAAACTCTTTTGAAAACTTGTTTAAACACTAAACAAACTCTGAAATTTTTCTTGTCAAAAGTCTTGTCAAAACAGCCCAAGAGATGGGGTATTTATACCTCCATCAGAAAACTAGCCGTTAGGCTGATGTGGCAGCCTGACAGGCTGACGGTCGACCGGCCGGTCGACCGCCAACGGTCAGAAATGTGACCGTTGGGCAACCCGGTCGACCGGCCCGGTCGACCCAAACAAACAGAGAGCACTGCTCTCATCCCGGTCGACCCGGACGGTCGACCGTCCCAGTGTCTCCAAACGTGCACAGATTTGTGCACGTCGGTCGACCGGCCCGGTCGACCGACTTCAGCCAAGTCGACTAGGTCAGTTGACTTAGTCGATGATTGAAGCCTGGAACAGAAATCTGGGTCAGAAAAACAGTGTAAAATATTTTGAAAAATCTTTTAAGTCTTCTAAAAATCCACAAAACTTGTTTTGACATTTTATATTAAAACACAAACTTGTGATAAAAATTTCAAGACATATATCAATTATATCAATTCATTTTTGAGTCTTGCAAATTTTATCAAAACCAACACTTGTATTTTTATCAAACTTGATTTTTCAACACATGAATAGGGATATCAAAATAAGTTTGTTTAGCAAGTTAAACCATGTATGTATATCTAGAATACATCTAATATACATAGACATAAAGTAAACTTGTTTTGATCTACTATTCATGAAAACCAAATCCAAAACATAAATCTTGTGTGTGTTGTGCACTTGAGCTTATCAACTATACTAAGCTTTACAAATTGATCTAAAACACACTAAACTAAACTATGGATACCTAAGTCTTCTTGATGATCTTCATCTTCAAGTTGACTTGCTCCAAAACTCCATCCATGGGCTAGGCAATGTGTGATCATGAAGCTTTGGCCCTGGAATAATTATGAAAAGCTCCTAAACTCCTTGTTGAAGCTAATCACCAACTAATATCTTGGTTAATGATCTGAAACTTAAAATCACAAGAATATTAGTAAACATAACTACATGAGTTAATCATCATCAAAACTAGGGTGGAAGGCCTTTGGGCCAACAATCTCCCCCTTTTTGATGATGACAAAACTCATGGAGTTATATATGCATGGATTAAAGTTAAGCTTCAAAGAAGCTCCCCCTTAACTCATGCATAAATAAATAAATAAAAGATATGCAATGTATGTACATAAACATGTATGCATCAACATGCATAAAACACATAAACATGTTCTAGAAGCTCTAGTTACCAATTAAATTAATAAAGCATTAACAAAAACACTAGATGCTCTAGATACCAATAAAACTTAATATATGCAAAAACATAAATATGCATATATAAAACAAACTCAAATTATTCTCCCCCTTTTTGTCAATCATCAACAAAGGGGTAAACAATCACAACAATAAATAATAATGAGGGGTAAAAATCTTTCTCCCCTTTTAAGTCAATCAAAACAATAAAATAATGTTCTCCCCCTTTTTGTCTAAAAATAAAAAACAAGGTCAATAAGGGGTGACTTTAAACAACATGATATCAATAGATAAATATGTTAATGAAGCATCTTGATATCAATTGAAAATAAATAAAGATCAATAAATGTTATATGCTATATACATTCATGAAGAGGAAGACGCTAAGTTAGCTTCCCTACACATATGCATTACATGAAAGAGGGATGTTAAGCCCTAATTCACATAACACACATTATGTAATGCATAAGAGGAGATGTGAAGCTCCCCCTACACACGTGTACCACATAAAGAAGAGATGTTAAGCTCTTCAATATAAGATACACTCATCATGAATCTATATGTGGAAGAGATGTTAAGCTCTCCTTGCATATAGTCAATATAAATCAAAACTTTTATATTTTGCTTTAAACAAAATTTTTAGATACCAATTTAAAACACAAAACATCTTGATATCAAAATAGAGTAATTTTCCTTTTAAGTATATGATATCAAATGAAAATTTTATTTTCTTATCATAAAGCAAGGGAGTGGAAATACAAGTACAAATTGAAATATGAAAATCGAATTTTCTCCCCCTTTATGAAATACCAACACAAACTATGAATACTCTTATTTTAACAAGCCTATGCATAGTTTTTTTTTAATATAAAAAATAAGCTTGAATGAAGATACCAATTGAAAAATGAATCAATTGAAGTAATAGTTGAAACTCAAGCTCTAGCATAAACAAAATTTGTGTGAAAAATTTATATCTTAAGCACAAACAAGTATATGTGTATGAAATAGAATGAGTACCAATCACCAATAGATGATACCAATTGAAAACATACATACACAATAAACATATGAGTATACAAAAGAATCAAATTGATATCAATTGAAAGAGTTCAATGATACCAATTGACATAACAATAAAAGCATAGTATAACTCATATAACTAATCCACCCATCTCATGCACAAGTTTAAAATGATTTTCAATATAAACATACAAGGTATGGACTCCCATCCAACCTCCCGTAAAGGGTAGGGTTTTCAAAAATATATTTGAAAAATAAGCTTTGTTTGAAAAACTACCAAAATGAAGAATACCGTAACTAGTTAAATGGAAAATCTTTTAAACTAGTACGAAATTCTTCAAGTAAGGAATAAAAACAAATTATCTTTCATGAAACATGAATCCACATGATAATCAACACTCTAAGCCAATTAAGCATAAATATAACTCATGAAAACAAAACACATGAGTAAATAAGAAATGTGAGTGAACAAATACAATGTGAAGAACATGATCATGAAAATATACAATTTAGCTCAATATTCCTTTAAACAAGAAAACACGAAAATCATTAAAACTTATTTAATCTTCATGGCATATGTATGTCAAGTACAAATTAAAATATACATACATATCTAAAACACAACGAGTCCACAAAATATATGCATTAAGGCACGTGGCTCAAAAAGGATAAACATGTATATCTAATAGTTTGGACATGATAGACATATATATGAAGTTAAACAATTAAACACGAAAACACGAAAATCTAAATTTTCACCAAGGAAAATTTCATTTCAAGGTATATGTATGAATCGTCAACACAATAAGTATACATACATATCCCAAAACACAATTGAGTCCATATATAGATTTGCATGAAAGGCAAATGACTCAAGGGGTATACATGTATATCTTAAAGTTTGGCAATACAAACATATACATGAAGTGAAACACACAAAACAAATCCAAAAATAGGAATACAAGTTTAAAATGTATAGATCATCAAAACTAGACTATACTAGCACATCTAATGGGTTCAAATAAGCGTTCAAGCACAAACATATATAGATTTATTTGTGGCCCACTATATGCACAAGTATAAATCCTAGTCTTAATGAAAACTAACATCTAAATATATATTCAAAACATGAAGCATCAAAAACATATATAAAAAAAAATCATCATGATAAACTAAAACATGATTACTATGAATATCCACATGTTATTAGATTTATGATGTACATGATAGCTAATCAAATATGAGAACACAAAATAATAATCCATATTAAACATGGTTGTCTCAAATACTATACATGTATGTCAAGAATCTAATTATCATGGTATTTTCATACTAATCACTAAACAATGAAACATGCTATATATGATAAGCATGGAAAGCATGTAAATAAAAATTAGGAGTTAGGAATCGTTACCAAAACTTAGAAGGCAACTTCCCTTGTCTCCAAAACATGGTGGTCCTCTCCACCAAATCTTCCCTTGAAAGTGATGCATCCAATTGATTTCCTTTAAGCTCGGAACGCATCCACTCCAAGGTGTCATCACTCTCACGTCATGTGAAAGCCCACACCTACATCAAAAATCTTAGGGGTGGTCTTTGGTACCCACATCTTATTGGGTCCATGGGGGTTAGTCCCTTCTCTAACCCAAACAAAATTCTTTGCTAAATTTACATTATGTAATCTATCAAAGTAAAATTTAGCAAGGTGGCCCTTACGTCCACAATGTGTACAAGTGTACACATGAGCATACGTGTGATGGTGTCCGTGAGGAGCATGTGTATGCCGTGATGGGTGTGCATGCATAAAGGATGGAACTTGTTTCTTTCGAACCAAGGTTTCCAACCGTGTATGATTCATGGCACATTGGCTCATAGTGGAGCCCAAACAATCAACCTTCTTCTTAAGCAAACAAATATCATCATTAATCTTAGAAGAAAAAGTGTGGCATGCAATAGGTGAGGTGTGTGATACTACACTAGCATGGCAAACATGTGCATCAGTCTTATTTTTCAAAACATCATTTTTCTTTAAACATACATCTAAATCATTTGAAACAGAAATAATTTTTTTTCAAATCAACATTCTCTTTTAAAACAAAATCTACTTTTGAAGACAAGTTCTCATTTTTTCAAAAGTGTTTCACAATCATTTTTAGATTTTAAAATTTATTTTCTTTTAATGTAAGTTCTAATTGAGATCTCAATGCATCCCTTTCATTAGAGACCTCAACCTTCTCTTGCAAAACATTGTCAAGTCTAGAATGCAAACATTTATTTTCTTTTTCAATTTCTAGACTTTTCTTTTTCAAAACTTTATATTTTTCTATTAGTTTTTCACACACAATGGATAGTTCTTCATTCAAAGCATGGGGATCAACAAAATCATTTGAAGAACTAGCACTATCATCACAATCTAAGTGGGGTTCCGAATGTACCTCAAGGGAGTCATTCCCTTAGACCATGAAGCATTGTGAATCGGATTCTCTACTAGATTCCTCCGGTTGATTTGGCAATAGAAGCTCGGAGGTGGTGGTGGTTGTCAACAAATTTCACACTGCAAAGGCGGAATCAATATTAGAAACATGTATAAGATATTCTTTTGAAAGTGTGCTTCTAATGGCCTCAAGGGCTTGTGCATTGGCCCCTATATGATTGCTATCACTAAGGAAGGATTCCTTGGTAATGGCAAGGTAAACTTTATGACCTAGGGTTTGTAAATAAACAGTCATCCTAATCTTCCAAACATGAATGTTGGAAGGGTCAAACATAGATGGGGTCATGAAAGCCATGGAAAACTATATGTGTGCAAAACAAGCAAATGCAAACAAAAGATTAGCAACCAAATGGATCTCACTCCTAGGATGTTAAGCCTAATATCAGGAGCACTAGCTCTGATACCAATTGAAAAACACCGAGAGGGGGGTGAATAGGTGTAAGTGCTAATCTAGGAACTAAATGCGCTAAATGCGGAAGCTAATGCAAATTTTGCAAACACACTTAGTACAATCAACATGTGTAGCCGAATTCCCCGTGAAGGGCTCTGGACAAACTCCTCTTAATTCCCCTTGAATGGATTGAGGTGCTATGTGAAGCTCTTGTTGATTAAGTACAAGTGAGGCACACACATACAACCAAGCATATAAGATGATATATCAATATGAATCAATGCAAGGCACAACACAAATGCAAGCAAGTATGATATGAATGTTATGAATGATGCTTTGCACAATATAAAGAGAGAGAGAGTTGAGAGACAAGTGGATCAAACGAAAGGCCAAGATATGTTTCGAGGTTCGAGCACCTAGCTCTACATCCCCGCCTACACCACCGTGTAGGATTTCCAATCCAAACCTCTACCGAAGAGGATTTGTTACAACAATGGAGTACCGAACTCCTCTCTCAATACAAACACCTCCTCACACAAGAGGGGTAGGCCCTTAGCCAAACAACCACAACACCTCTACCGAAGAGGGTTTACAACCAAACTCCACCTCTCACTAGAGGGAGCAAACCAATCACCCGATCACCTCTACCGAAGAGGGATACAAAAGAATAAGGGTGTTTACAACAAGTGGTTCCAAAGACCACAAACTCAAACTCTCTTTCTTTCTCTTTTTCCACAAAACAAAGATCCTAAATAGATTAGGATAGTATGATAGCTCAAGTGTCGAAAACTAGGTGTTTTTGAAAACAAGCAACAAAGAAAATACTTGGAAAAATTCTTGTAAAAGATAGAGAATGAAAAACCAATACAAATATCCCAAATTCCTATTTTCTTTGATTTTCCAAAAACCCAAAACAATAAAGATGGAATCTTTTTGGCTCAAAAACTCTTTTGAAAACTTGTTTAAACACTAAACAAACTCTGAAATTTTTCTTGTCAAAAGTCTTGTCAAAATAGCCCAAGAGATGGGGTATTTATACCTCCATCAGAAAACTAGCCGTTAGGCTGATGTGGCAGCCTGACAGGCTGACGGTCGACCGGCCCGGTCGACCGCCAACGGTCAGAAATGTGACCGTTGGGCAACCACGGTCGACCGGCCCGGTCGACCCAAACAAACAGAGAGCACTGCTCTCATCCCGGTCGACCCGGACGGTCGACCGTCCCAGTGTCTCCAAACGTGCACAGATTTGTGCACGTCGGTCGACCGGCCCGGTCGACCGACTTTAGCCAAGTCGACTAGGTCAGTTGACTTAGTCGACTGATTGAAGCCTGGAACAGAAATCTGGGTCAGAAAAACAGTGTAAAATATTTTGAAAAATCTTTTAAGTCTTCTAAAAATCTACAAAACTTGTTTGACATTTTATATTAAAACACAAACTTGTGATAAAAATTTCAAGACATATATCAATCATATCAATTCATTTTTGAGTCTTGCAAATTTTATCAAAACCAACACTTGTATTTTTATCAAACTTGATTTTTCAACACATGAATAGGGATATCAAAATAAGTTTGTTTAGCAAGTTAAACCATGTATGTATATCTAGAATACATCTAATATACATAGACATAAAGTAAACTTGTTTTGATCTACTATTCATGAAAACCAAATCCAAAACATAAATCTTGTGTGTGTTGTGCACTTGAGCATATCAACTATACTAAGCTTTACAAATGGATCTAAAACACACTAAACTAAACTATGGATACCTAAGTCTTCTTGATGATCTTCATCTTCAAGTTGACTTGCTCCAAAACTCCATCCATGGGCTAGGCAATGTGTGATCATGAAGCTTTGGCCCTGGAATAATTATGAAAAGCTCCTAAACTCCTTGTTGAAGCTAATCACCAACTAATATCTTGGTTAATGATCTGAAACTTAAAATCACAAGAATATTAGTAAACATAACTACATGAGTTAATCATCATCAAAACTAGGATGGAAGGCCTTTGGGCCAACATACTAATCATGCTACATCTTGTGTAGAGAATTGAAAATTGGAGTTGTGTACTTCAGTATTGTGTAGACCATTGTAGTTCTTTTATGGATACTCCTTTATGGAAAGATCCTTAATGGATGTTGAAATTCTTCACGCGGTGAAGGCGGAAACTTAGAGCTTTGTGTTTGAACTTGAAATAAATCTTTTGTGTTTGTGGTTGATTTTTCTCTTTCTCTTACTCTATTACTATTGCTTGCACTTGTGTTTTTTTTTCTGTTACATTTGTTATTCATTACTTGCATCATATTCATCTTCTTACTTGTCGATTTCACTCATCTCAAGAGGAAGACAATTAAGCACCTCAACTTCTAATCTAGAAGAATATAGAGAAGTTCTAGAGTCCTTCACGAAAAATTTGGCTCACTTCTTGTTTTGAGTAGACCGTTTGCATCATTCTTTAAATTTCACATTGTTTGTTATTAGATTAGCTTTACACCTATTTACCCCCCTCTAGGTGTACTTTCACCCACCTCAATTATTAATGAAATCTCTACTTCTACATACTCCTCTACTTTATGGCACAACAGATTGGTCATATAAACTACATGAAAATGTTCAATATAAAGAAGTTAGGCTTACTTTCAAACTATGGAGGTAATAAGCCTGGAAAATGTGAGTCTGCATACAAGCCAAGATCACAAAGAAGCCCTTTCTGAATGTTACAAGGAATACAAATCTGTTAGACCTGATTCATTTGGACACTTGCGAGTTCAAGAGCTTCGTGACTAGAAGGCATGAAATACTTCTGTTGGCCCAATGGCCTTCCACTCTAGTTTTGATGATGATCAACACTCATGTAGTTATGTTTACTAATATTCTTGTGTTTCTAAGTTTCAGATCATTAACAGGATATTAGGTTGGTGATTAGCTTCAACAAGATGATTAGAAGCTATTCTTGATGATTCCGGTGCCAAAGCTTAAAGATCATACCTTTGCACTTGGAGAATCACGGAGTTTGGACCGAGTCTACTTGAAGATGAAGATCGTCAAGAAGACTTAGGTATCTAGTTTAGAGTTTGTGTTTTAGATCCATATTTGTAAAGCTTAGTTTAGTTGATATGCTCAAGTGCACAAAACACACGTTTTATGATTTAATATTTGGTTTTTTATGAATAGTTGATCAAAACAAGTTTACATGTTTTATATGTATAGTAGATGTATTCTAGTTATACATACATGGTTTAACTTGCTAAACAAACTTATTTTGATATCCCTATTCATGTTTTGGAAAAATCAAGTTTGATAAAAATACAAGTTTTGTTTTGATAAAATTTGCAAGACACAAAAATAAATTGATATGTTGATATATTGTCTTGAAATTTTATCACAGGTGTATGTTTTAATATAAAATGATAAAACAAATTTTGTGAATTTTTTAGAAGTGTTAAAAGATTTTTAGAAAATATTTTACACTGTTTTTCTGACCCTGCACTGTGCCTGCCAGGCCAGTTCGGTCGACCGGACCGGTCGACCGCACCAAGTGGCCGGTCGACCGGGTCGGTCGACCGATGTGCACAATCGTGCACGCTGGCGACACATGTAGTCGGTCGACCGGACCGGTCGACCGGGTTGAGAGCTCTGCTCTCGGGAATTTTCGGTCGACCGGACCGGTCGACCGCTGCTGCTGCCCAACGGTCACATTTTTGACCGTTGGCGGTCGACCGGGCCGGTCGACCGGCAGTTGGTCAGACTGCCACATCAGCCTAACGGCTAGTTTTTCCTAGGGGCTATATATACCCCATTTCTCCATTGTTTTGGCCAAGAATTTTTGAGCTAAAAATTTACAGTTTTCTGAAGAGTTTAAAAGAGTTTTTAAAAGAGTTTTAAGTGCTAACAAGATTTATTCTTTGTGTTTTTGGGTTTTGGAAAAATCAAAGAAATTGGAATTTGGGATTTTTGTATTGGCTTTCATTCTTTATCTTTTACAAGAAATTTCCCAAGTGTTTTCTTTGAGTTCTTGTTTTCCAAAACACATAGTTTCCACACTTGAGCCATATCTTCTATCCTAAACTATTAGGATCTTTGTTTTGTGGAAAAAGAAAGAAAGAGAGAAGTGTTTGAGGTTATTTGTTGTAAACCTCATTGTTGTAAACCCTCCTTGCTTTTGTGAATCCCTCTTCGGTAGAGGTGATCGGAGTGGTATTGGTTTGGATCCCTCTTGGGTAGAGGTGATTGTGTTTGTTGTGAGCCTCTTCGGTAGAGGTTGTGGTTGTATTTGTTGGTTGTATTGGCTACGGGCCTAACCCCTCGGTTGTGAGGAGGTTGTTGTTTGAGAGAGGAGTTCGGTACTCCTAGAGTTGTAAGAAATCCTCTTCGGTAGAGGTTCCCTCGGTGGGAGTTGAGATAGTGGAAATCCTACACGGTGGTGTAGGCGGGGATGTAGAGCAAGGTGCTCGAACCTCGAAACAAATCTTTGTGTTAGCGTTTGATCCATTGTCTCTCTAACCCTTACTCTCTTTACTTTGTGCAAGCATCATTTCATACAAGCATCATACTTTCATAGCATTCATATTATATACATTGCTTGTGTTGCCTTGCATCTTTCATATTGTAATTTATCCTTGATTGCTTGGCTTGATTGTGTGTGCACATATTTCATATTGCTTGGATTGCTTGTGTGTGTGTGCCTAACTTATACTCATCCAACAAGAGCTTCACATAGCACCTCAACCCATTTCAAGGGGATCAAGGGGAGTTAGTCCAGAGCCTCGCAAGGGGAATTCGGCTACACTTGTTGTATTGTATTAGTTTGTGCATAATTTGCATTAGCTTCCGCATTTAGCGCACTTAGTTTGCATTTAGTTTCTTAGATTAGCACTAACACCTATTCACCCCCCCTCTAGGTGTTTTTTCAATTGGTATCAGAGCTAGTGCTCCTGATACTTAGGCTTAACATCCTAGGAGTGATACATTTGCTTGCTAATCTTGTTTGCATTTGCTTGTTTTGCACACATATAGTTTACCATGGCCTTCATGACCCCACCTATGTATGACCCTTCCAATATTCATGTTTGGAAGATTAGGATGACCGTTTATTTACAAACCCTAGGTCATAAAGTTTATCTTGCTATTACCAAGGAATCCTTCCTTAGTGATCGCAATCATATAGGGGCCAATGCACAAGCCCTAGAGGCTATTAGAAGCACTTTGCCTAAAGAATATCTTTTATGTGTTTCTAACTTTGATTCCGCTTTTATAGTGTGGAACAAATTGACAACCACCAACACCTCCAAGCTTCAAGTCCAAATCCAACAAGAAGAGGAATTAGTGGAGAATCCGAACCACAACAATGCTACATGGTCCAAGGGAATGACTCCCTTGAGGTACATTCGGAATCCCACCTAGATAGTAATGATTGTGCTAGTTCTTCAAATGATTATGTTGATCCCCATGCCTTAATGAAGAACTTTCAATTGTTTGTGAAAAATTTATAGAAAAATATAAGATTTTGAAAAAGGAAAGTCTAGGCCTTGAAAAAGAAAATAAGAGTTTGCATGCTAGACTTACCAATGTTTTGCAAGAAAAGGTTGAGGTCTATAATGAAAGGGATTCATTAAAATCTCAACTTGATCTTGCACTTAAAGAAAATAACTTTTTGAAAAATAAAAATGATTGCCATGTTCTTTTGAAGAAAAATGAAAACTTGTCTTCAAAAGTAGATTTTGTTTTAAAAGAGAATGTTGATTTGAAAAATAAAATTATTTCTATTTCAAATGAGTTGAATGCTTGTTTAGATAAGAATATGGTTTTGCAAAATAAAATTGATGCTCATGTTTGCCATGCTAGTGTAGCCTCATCATCTAGACTACCTAATGCATGTACCTCTTCTTCTAAGATTAATGATGATATTTGTATGCTTAAGAAGAGAGTAGATTGTTTGGGCTCCACTATGAGCCAATGTGCCATGAACCACTCACGATTGGAAACCTTGATTCGAAAGAAACAAGTTCCATCTTCTATGCATGCACACCCTTCACGGCATACACATGCTCC
This sequence comes from Agave tequilana, assembly GCA_038442645.1. Taxonomy (NCBI): domain Eukaryota; kingdom Viridiplantae; phylum Streptophyta; class Magnoliopsida; order Asparagales; family Asparagaceae; genus Agave; species Agave tequilana. Next base: position 253,924 of record JAVJIF010002941.1, read on the forward strand.
TCACGGACACACCCCTCACCATATGTATGCTCATGTGTACACTTGTGCACATTGTGGACGTAAGGGCCACCTTGCTAAATTTTGTTTTTATAGATTAAATATTGATAATTTAGCAAAGAAGTTTGTTTGGGTTAGAGAAGGGACTAACCCCATGGACCCAATAAGATGTGGGTACCAAAGACCACCCCTCCTATTGTTTATGATGTAGGTGTGGGCTCTCACATGACGTGAGAGTGATGACACCTTGGAGTGGATGCGTTCCGTACTTAAAGGAAATCATATGGATGCATCACTTTCAAGGGAAGAGACGGTGGAGAGGACCACCAAGTTTTAGAGACGAGGAAAGTTGCTTCTTCGGTTTTGGTAACAATCCTTTACTCCCATTCCTTGTTTACATGCTTTCCATGTTTTAATGTTTATAGCATGTTTTTGATGTCTATGAATTAGTATGTTCATTCCATGTTTATTAGATCTTTGACATACATGTATAGTATTTGAGACACATATGCTTATATGAACCCATATTTAGTGTTCTCACTTTTGTTTAAGCTATAATGTACATCATGAATCTAATACATGTGAATTTACATAGTAATCATGTTTTAGTTTTATCATGATGATTTATTTTGTTTTTGATGCTTCATGTTTTGAATATATGTTTAGATGTTAGTTTTCATTAAGACTAGTTATATACTTGTACATAGAGTGGGCCACAAATAAATCTATATATGTTTGGGCTTGATTGCTTATTTGAACCCATTAGATGTGCTAGTATAGTCTAGTTTTGATGATCCATACATTTTAGACTTGTATTCATATTTTTGGATTTATGATTATGAGTTTTCACTTCATGTATATGTTTGTATTGCCAAACTTTAAGATATACATGTATACTCCTTGAGTCAATTGCCTTTCATGCAAATCTATATTTGGACTCAATTGTGTTTAGGGATATGTACGTATACTTCATGTTTGACAATTCATACATATACCTTGAAATGAAATTTGTTGTGATGAAAATTTAATTTTTCATGTTTCATGTATTTATATTTAACTTCATGTATATGTCCATCTTATCCAAACTATTGACTATACATGAGTATCCTTTTTGAGCCACGTGCCTTAATGCATATATCTTGTGGACTCTTTATGTTTTGGATATGTATGTATACGTTAGTTTGTATTAGACATACATATGCCTTGAAGTTTAGATAGTTTTGATGATTTCGTGTTTTAAGGATTAATTGAGCTTAATGAAAATATTTTTCATGATTATGATCTTCACATATTATTTGTACTCTCATATCTATTGCTCATGTTTTGTTTCTCATGAGTTATGCTTTATTGGTTAGAGTGATGATTATCATGTGAATTTCATTTTTGTTTTATTCCTTACTTGAAGGATTTCGTGCTAGTTAACAAGTTTTTCATTTAACTAGTTGCGGTGTTCTTCATTTTGGTAGTGATTTTCACACAAAACTACATTTTCAAATCTATCTTTGAAAACCCCTACCTTCTAAGGGCGGTAGGATGGGAGATCATGTTCATGTATGCCCTAAATTGAAAATCTTTAAACTTGAATTATGATTGGGTGGTAGATAATATGATGTATACACTTGAACTTATTGTTATGTCAATTGGTATCATTGAACTCTTTCAATTGGTATCATTTTGATCTTCTTGTATACTCATATATGTTTTGTATGTATGTATGCTTTAAATTCCAAGTATATCAATTTCTATTGGTATCTATCTTTCATACATATATATGTTTGTGTTTATGCTAGTGCTTGAGTTTCAATTTTGTTTAAATTGATTACTTTTAAATTGTTATCAAGACTATGCATGTCTTTAGTTTGTTTTTCATAAAGGGGAGAAAATTTGATTTTGTATTTCAATTGGTATTTGTACTCCCACTCTTTATGATTAAAAGTTGTTATTTTAAACATATGATGATTTTGTATTTGATCTTCTTGTTTATATGTTTTTAAAATGAACAATTCTTACAATTGGTATCAATGTTTCTATGTAAAATCTTTTCAATTGGTAAAATATTTACAATTGGTATCATATTTAAGAAATTCAAAATTTGTTTTAGTATCAAGATTCATGTTTTAGGAATTCAAGATTTATGTTTAATTACAATTGGTATTTCCAAATTTTGTTTAAAGAAAATATTCAAAGTTTTGATTTGTATTTCCTATATGCAAGGAGAGCTTAACATCTCTCTTACATATAGATTCATGTTGAGTATATTATAAATTGAGGAGCTTGACAACTCTTCTTTATATGATATACGTGTGTAGGGGGAGCTTCACATCTCCTCTTATGCATTACAAATATGTGTTATGTGAATTAGGGCTTATCATCCCTTCTTCATGTAATGCATATGTGTAGGGAAGCTAACTTAGCGTCTTCCTCTTCATGAATGTATATAGCATATAACATATTTGATTCTTGTTTATTGGTATCAAGATGCTTCATTGACATATTTTTAATTGATATCATGTTTGTAGTCACCCCTTATTAATTTTGTTTTTGTTTTAGACAAAAGGGGAGAACATTGTTTGCATTGTTTTGATTGACAAAAAGGGGGAGAAAGATTTTTACCCCTCGTTTTATTTATGGTTTTGATTACCCCTTTGTTGATGATTGACAAAAAGCGGGAGAAGAATTTGAGTTTTGTTTTTATATATGCATGATTGTGTTTTTTGCATATACCAAGTTCATGCATAGAGATAAATAATAAGATATGATGCATGCTTTTGTTTAGTATTCTGTGCTTTCATTGCATATCTATTATGTTTATTGTGATGCATGAGTTAAGGGGGAGCTTCTTTGAAGCTTAACTTTAATCCATGCATATATAACTCCATGAGTTTTGTCATCATCAAAAAGGGGGAGATTGTTGGCCCAATGGCCTTCCACTCTAGTTTTGATGATGATCAACACTCATGTAGTTATGTTTACTAATATTCTTGTGTTTCTAAGTTTCAGATCATTAACAGGATATTAGGTTGGTGATTAGCTTCAACAAGATGATTAGAAGCTATTCTTGATGATTCCGGTGCCAAAGCTTAAAGATCATACCTTTGCACTTGGAGAATCACGGAGTTTGGACCGAGTCTACTTGAAGATGAAGATCGTCAAGAAGACTTAGGTATCTAGTTTAGAGTTTGTGTTTTAGATCCATATTTGTAAAGCTTAGTTTAGTTGATATGCTCAAGTGCACAAAACACACGTTTTATGATTTGATATTTGGTTTTTATGAATAGTTGATCAAAACAGTTTACATGTTTTATATGTATAGTAGATGTATTCTAGTTATACATACATGGTTTAACTTGCTAAACAAACTTATTTTGATATCCATATTCATGTTTTGGAAAATCAAGTTTGATAAAATACAAGTTTTGTTTTTGATAAAATTTGCAAGACACAAAAATAAATTGATATGTTGATATATTGTCTTGAAAATTTTATCACAGGTGTATGTTTTAATATAAAATGATAAAACAAATTTTGTGAATTTTTTAGAAGTGTTAAAAGATTTTTAGAAAATATTTTACACTGTTTTTCTGACCCTGCACTGTGCCTGCCAGGCCAGTTCGGTCGACCGGACCGGTCGACCGCACCAAGTGGCCGGTCGACCGGGTCGGTCGACCGATGTGCACAATCGTGCACGCTGGCGACACATGTAGTCGGTCGACCGGACCGGTCGACCGGGTTGAGAGCTCTGCTCTCGGGAATTTTCGGTCGACCGGACCGGTCGACCGCTGCTGCCCAACGGTCACATTTTTGACCATTGGCGGTCGACCGAGCCGGTCGACCGGCAGTTGGTCAGACTGCCACATCAGCCTAACGGCTAGTTTTTCCTAGGGGCTATATATACCCCATTTCTCCATTGTTTTGGCCAAGAATTTTTGAGCTAAAAATTTACAGTTTTCTGAAGAGTTTAAAAGAGTTTTAAAAGAGTTTTAAGTGCTAACAAGATTTATTCTTTGTGTTTTTGGGTTTTGGAAAAATCAAAGAAATTGGAATTTGGGATTTTTGTATTGGCTTTCATTCTTTATCTTTTACAAGAAATTTCCCAAGTGTTTTCTTTGAGTTCTTGTTTTCCAAAACACATAGTTTCCACACTTGAGCCATATCTTCTATCCTAAACTATTAGGATCTTTGTTTTGTGGAAAAAGAAAGAAAGAGAGAAGTGTTTGAGGTTATTTGTTGTAAACCTCATTGTTGTAAACCCTCCTTGCTTTTGTGAATCCCTCTTCGGTAGAGGTGATCGAGTGGTATTGGTTTGGATCCCTCTTGGGTAGAGGTGATTGTGTTTGTTGTGAGCCTCTTCGGTAGAGGTTGTGGTTGTATTTGTTGGTTGTATTGGCTACGGGCCTAACCCCTCGGTTGTGAGGAGGTTGTTGTTTGAGAGAGGAGTTCGGTACTCCTAGAGTTGTAAGAAATCCTCTTCGGTAGAGGTTCCCTCGGTGGGAGTTGAGATAGTGAAATCCTACACGGTGGTGTAGGCGGGGATGTAGAGCAAGGTGCTCGAACCTCGAAATAAATCTTTGTGTTAGCGTTTGATCCATTGTCTCTCTAACCCTTACTCTCTTTACTTTGTGCAAGCATCATTTCATACAAGCATCATACTTTCATAGCATTCATATTATATACATTGCTTGTGTTGCCTTGCATCTTTCATATTGTAATTTATCCTTGATTGCTTGGCTTGATTGTGTGTGCACATATTTCATATTGCTTGGATTGCTTGTGTGTGTGTGCCTAACTTATACTCATCCAACAAGAGCTTCACATAGCACCTCAACCCATTTCAAGGGGAATCAAGGGGAGTTAGTCCAGAGCCTCGCAAGGGGAATTCGGCTACACTTGTTGTATTGTATTAGTTTGTGCATAATTTGCATTAGCTTCCGCATTTAGCGCACTTAGTTTGCATTTAGTTTCTTAGATTAGCACTAACACCTATTCACCCCCCCTCTAGGTGTTTTTCAACTTCATCACTTTCATTGAGGACCATTCTTACTTCTGCCATGTATACTTACTAAAGTCAAAAGTTGAAGCTTTTATCAAGTTCGTTGAGTTTCAAACTCGAGTGGAGAAGCAATTTGGGTGTCTAGTAAAGAAGCTTAGAAGTGATAGAGGTGGCAAGTACCGATCGAAAAAAGCTGAAACATATCTCAAGGAGCATGGCATAATTGCAGAGATGGTTGGTCCTTACTCCCCTCAGTCTAATGAAATCGCAAAAAGAAAGAATCACACTCATTGAGATGGTAAACTCGGTGCCAATTACATCAGGTTTACTTTCCTGCTATTGGGGAAAGGCGTTGTTGATGGCTAACTGGCTCTTGAACCGGTACTTTTCTCCAAATCAGATACTACTCTACATCAGCTATGGTTGAGATATCCAGCTTCTCTGGACAATCTCAACATGTTGGAATGCCTTGCCTACGTCTGATATCAAGATGCCAAAGCTTGGTCCTAAGGCAAATAAGTGTGCGTTTCTTGATTTTGCTGAAGATAGTGATGTCTTTAAATTTCTGGATCTTGGCACTCCATCACTGAAGCTCGAGATGCAGAAGGATAAGTTTATCAAAGATAAAGACTTATCGTTCAAAGATGCACATGAAAATGCTGAAAAGCCTATTGCAGTAGATGAATCAATCTCTCCAGAAGTAGAAGGTACTGATGCTGAAGAAGAAACTCCAGAAGTTGTATAGCCACTTTCTGAGCGCATCAGAAATGAGGACTTGAGATATGACTTCATCATCTACAAAGTAGAAGGAGATCCATAAACTTTCAATGAAGCAATGCAATCCAAAGATGATCTAAAGATGCTCTTCTATGGAAGGAAGCCATAGATGACGAAATGGACGTAAGTAAAGACGTCGGGCGTCGTTCTGCTATAACATCGGTTTAATTGACATTATATATCTTTTTCTGTACTAGTGGATGTAAATGAACGAAGTTGAGATATGCTTGATTTGATAGAGTAAATTAGAAAATGAGGAGAAATAAGTGAGAAAAAAGATGAGTCTGTAGGCTTAAGTTTGAATATAATAATTAATCATTTACATAAGAATAATTTAGTCATATTTTAAAAAACTAGTCAAGTTAATAGAATGAAATTGAAATATTTTTTTTTATTCTAAAAGAGCTTAAACTTTTAAAAATCTAGTTTGAATTTAGAATATCAATGGTTGAGGGGGGATAAAATTCTAAAAATCAAAAATTTGGGGTATATATCTAAATAGCCCATTTTTTTTTTCACTGTTAACCCCCTTTGTGTGCCTTCATTTTTTTAAGTCTTCCTCCCCTCATTGTATAACTCTTTAGATCTTTTCCTAATACTGTGAGGGGAAAAAAATATTTATTTTACATTTTTTTAACCTACACGTTTTTTACACAAGACCAAATACGTAGGTTCCTAGTATTAGGACAAGGTTAATATCATAAAATGGGCAGAAATATTTTTCATGAGAAAATTTTACTTAATTAGAATATAAAATTGTAAGTCTAAACATAAGACTATCACAGTGATAACAATAATTTTAACATATAGGGTCTGTTTGGTTGTCGTAATTGGCCGTAATTCGTAAATCATAATTGGTAAAGTCTTTTACAGTTGTAAATGAGTTACATGCATATAAGTTTTACGGTGTTTGATTGGTAATATAAAATTGTAAGTGGGAAAGTGAATTGTGTTTTACGGTGTTTGTTTGATTGAAAATATTGACCACAAAATTAACTATTTGGTGATTTAAAAAGTTTTAATATTGCAAATAAATATTAAAATGTTACATATTAAAAAATTAAATATTAATATAAAAAATAATACAAATTTGCATGACCACAAAATTAACTGTAACTGGGCTGTATGTGAGTGATAATTGGGTTGTAAGTGAGCGGTAGTTGAGTTGCGTAAGCCTTTTACGAATTACGGTCCAAATAAATACCGTAGTTGTAATTGAGTTGTAAGTCATTTACGAATTACAGAGTTTTTCGATTTTTACAACGAAACAAACGGCCCCGTAGTTCCTTTGTTTATTCGAAAGGAAGTTCCATAATTAGTTAGAAAAGCATTAGACAATGGAAGGTGTTCGCACAAACAAACTTGACTTGAAAGATTTTATTAGCATAAACATATCAATGCGTGATCTTTCTGTTGCACCCATAACCTGCATGCGCTAAGGATCGATTATTATATCTTTTTAATTTTTCAAGTTGGTGGTACTTGGATTGCTTAAATTGTTGGGTAAGAGCTGAAGAATTCTTCAAAACAAACTGGACGCCCCAGTGGTTAAGATGAGTTCTTGGCTTTCAATTTAAGCACAGAGTTGATAGTGATTTGTATGAGAATTTTTATGATATCAACGTGCATCATGACAATGAACTCATGCACTGTAGTTTTAATTTAAAATATTGGGATAATGTAGAATTGTACACTAGAACTTAGAAGCTTCAATTTAATTAATTGGAATTTTTTTTTTCAAAAGAAATTCTAGTTTGAACCTAGAATCTTATAATTCTGATTGTTATAAAAAAAAAATGATTCATAAGTTAGAGTTTTTATTTAATTTAGAAACTCATTAAATTAGAATGTCAGTTAAGTTGGGATTCGAATAAAAACATGCATATCTAATTAGAATATAAATTCAATAACAATCTCTAAGAATATGATATAAATGATTAAATCTCTTTTGTTGACTGATTATAATTTGGTATAGGAAAAATTGGCTACATCCACCTATTTCTTAACATGATTAGGGGAAAAAAAACACAGCTTCATAATTTGTTTGGCCTCAGCCTCATCCACGTCAGCAAAAAGCAATTAGATAGATCGGATCTTTCTTCCCATATAATTTTGTTTCCCTTCTTTACCCTTTTCTCAGATCCATGCGCTATTCTTCACCGTTGGGTCTGACGGAAGTTTGATTCTCATTTTAGGCGAGTCTCGCCGTAAGGGGCTTCAACATCATGGATTATTCGATTTCGATCTCGAGACGATTAGGGATCGAATCAAATCAATCACATAGGAGAGAGAGTCAGACTAAAAAACAGGGCATTTTTTTTTGAGGTTTACGATCATGATAGCAGTCCTAATGAAGGCTTAAAAATAAGACATTTTTTGTGAGGACTGCAATCATAGTCGCAGTCCTAATAAAGAAGACTACTATCATGATCACAATCCTATAGTCTCGGAAAAAGACATTTTTGTGATGAATGTGATCATACTTGCAGTCCTAATAAAGTCTCAAAAATAAGATATTTTTATGAGCAATGTGATCATAGTCGCAGTCCCCAGCTTAATACTACGGGACATGTAAGTCTTTTCACCGCTCTGAAGCGTGCTCAACAACGCTTCTACGCTCGACAAGTTGGCCTGTGGCCCTCAAATAGCGCTTCTGCGTTTGACACATGGGCGTGTTGGCCCAAAGGTCCATCACTCTAGTTTTGATGATGATAACTCATGTAGTTATATTACTAATGATCTTGTGTTTATTAGTCTCAGATTTGTGATCAAGATCTTAGTAGGTGTTTAGCTTCAACAAAGAATTTCAAGTCAAGTTTTAGAGGTAGCACGTGTTAATTCAAGAGATTTTGCATCAAGACCACATAAAGTACTCAAGAGAAGTCTAGTTCATTGGATCAAGTTTGGACCAAGTCAAGAAGATGAGAAAATTTTCAAGAAGACTTGTGTCTAGTTTTGTTTTGTTAAGATTTTATTTTTAGATAAAATGTAAAGGATAGATTAGTTGGTGGATTGCTCAAGTACATATACACTCACACAAAAGATTTATATGTATTTTCATAAAAAAATTTTGAAAAAATACCGATTTGACTTTTATGACTCAAAATATGACATAAGTTTTTATCAAAACTTTATTTAGAGTTTAATGTCAAAAACATAGATATTTCATCATATATGTGTAGTAGATAATATTCATACACACTAAGCTTTAAAAGTGTTTAGAATATCTTGTTTTTGTATTTGGAGAAGTTTTGAAAAAATCTATTTGGAAAAATACGGTTTTTATTTTAAGCCAAAATTTTTATAACACAAAAATAGTTCAAAATGTTTGTAACATGTCTTGATTTTACTCAAATATGTTTGTATATCAAAGTATAATACTGAACTTATTTTTATAGATTTTTTGTGAATTTATAGGATTTTATTAAAGTCAAAAAGCCATGTTTTAATCCCTATATTGTGCAGGACTGGCCTTCTGCCGGTCGACCGGCCGGTCGACCAGTTCAGAAGTCGGTCGACCGATGTGCACAGACGCGCACAGCATAGGGCCGGTCGATCGCACGGTCGACCGCCAGAGAGCTTCTGCTCACTGGAAATGGCCCAGTCGACCGGGCGGTCGACCGTTGGGCCATTGCCCTGAAGGCGGTCGACCGGCCGGTCGACCTTCCCAACGGTCAAAAAATCGACCGTTGGCGGTCGACCGGGCGGTCGACCGACAGCAGCGTCATCTGCTGATTTGGACCCCAACGGCTATTTTTTTTAGCCTATAAATTGGGGCTTCCTTTGGGCTGTTTTCTACAAGATTTCAAGTGGGTTTTCAAGATAGTTTTCACTACATTATTAGGTGTTTATCGACACTTATTTTAGAGCCAAAATTGCCATATCAAAAGGAGAGATTTCAAGAGTGTTTTGAAAAGAGATTTCTTTGAGTTTTTCACCACCAAATCAATCCAAGTTTTTCTCACATACACTTGAGTTTTCCATTGATATATCTATCCTATACGAGAGTTATTGTGAGAGTGTTTGTAGGTGTTTAGATTACCAAGTGCTTCATTATTTGTTTTGAGGAGGCGAACTTGCGGGTTCGCGGTGTTTCGAGTTCTAGTGAGAGCTCAGTGTAGAGATTCGGCCTCGGCAAGCTTGCATGCTTGCTTGTGTTTGTTCTTGCGGGAACAAGAGAGGGACTAGAGAGTCCAAAGGAGTTCTAGTGTGAACTCGCTTGTAGGTATTGCGGCACCGAGTGATCCGGTGGGATCGTTTTTAGTGGAAATCTTTCATAGCGTTGAAGGCGGGGACGTAGAGCAAGTGTGCTCGAACCTCAAAACAAATCTTCCGTGTTTGCGATTGCTCTCTTTTTATCTCTCACTTGTCTTTATATCTTGCATGCACTTATTGTCATATTCATTACTTGCTTGATATATTCTTGTGCTTATATTGTTATATGTGTGGGATTGTTTGCTCACACTTGTATTCAACCAAGAGAGCAAAAGCGGCACCTCAACTCTTATCTAGAGGAATCTTGAGGAGTTAGTTCAGAGCTCTTCACGGGAAATTCGGCTACACTCTTGTGTTATACTTGGTATGTTGTGCTTAAGATTTTTAGTTAACATAAATAATTTTAATTCCGCATTAAATCACTATTAGATTAGCTAGTCACCTATTCACCCCCTCTAGGTGATTTCAATTAGTATCAGAGCCAAGTGCTCTTGATTTGAGTCTAATAATCTTGAGTTAAAGATCCTCATTTATAACTAATCACAATATTTATACACACACATGGATTTCATGTCACCTCCCACGTTTGACATTCTTAACATCCAAACTTGGAAGGTTAAGATGTCTTTGTACCTCAAAGCCCTAGGCATTCATGTTTACTTGGCCACTATTAAAGATTCTTATTGTTTAAATAAAAAAATCTTGAGGCTAATGCAAAAGCCATTCATGCTTTGAAGTCAACCCTAAATGATAAATATTTATCTAGGGTTTCTAACTTTGACTCGGCTTTTGTAGTATGGAACACTTTGATCTCCCTTGGCGAACAAGACCAATATTATGCGGGGAGCAACTCGGATGTTAGAAGTGAAGCTTCCAACGTATGCTACATGGTCCAAGGGGATAACTCCCTTGAGGTAAATACCGAATCCGAGTTAGAAGAGGATGTTGATAAGTCTTATAATAAACTTACATCTTTTTGTCAACAACTTCTTGAAAAGTATGAGTTGCTTAAAAAGGATAACAAGAAAATGAAAATAAATTTGATTCCTTATTGAAAGAAAAAGACTCTTTTCAAAATAAATTAGAATGCATTTCTAAAGAGAAAGAATTTTTTAAAAAAGAGAATATTTTCTTATCGTCTAAATTAAATTATCTTTGTGAAGGAAATACTTCTTTGAAAAATAAAACGAACTTGGTAGAAAAACAAAAAGAAATTGCTTTGAAAGAAAACAACTCTTTAAAAAGAAAATTTATTTTAAAGAAAAAGAAAATGTTTCTAAAAAGAAAAGGATTATTGATCATGCTTTTCATGCCACAACCATTGATAAAAATGAGATTAAGTTTCTGAAAAATAAGATTGATTATTTGAGCTCAACTTTGAGCAAATGTGCATTTAACCATTCTAAATTGGAAACCTTATTTCAAAAGCAACAAGCTCCACATGTTCATGCACATCACCCACAACATGCATATGCACACTTTGCATGTCATGATCACACTCATACACATATGCATGTTAGAGTGTACAAATGTACACATTGCGGCCGCAAAGGCCATTTGGCAAAATTTTGTTATGAAATTCTTTAAATTTTGCTAATAAGAATGTTTGGGTTCCAAATAAGACTAACCCCCGTGGACCCAAAAGAAAATGGATACCAAGTCCCCACCTCTTGTGTTTGATGTAGGTGTGGGCTCTCACATGACATGAGAGATTTGGTGCTTTGGTGGTGGATGCATGGGCTTGATGGACACTACAAATTGATGCATCACTATCAAGGAGTTTGGTGGGAAGACAACCATGTTTTGAAGACTTAGAGTGTAGTTCATGTGATTTGGTAACTATCTCTAAACTCTTATTTTATTTACATGCTTTTTCATTAATGATTTTTAGCATGTTCATGTTTTGTGCTTCATGTGGTAAATACCTGTTTAGATGTAGTTTTTTTCAAAACTTGTGTATATACTTGTACAAGTAGTGGGCAATAATTGATTCTTATATGTTTGTACTTTATTGCTCATTTGTACCTTTTACATGTACATGTATAGCCTAGTTTTGATGATTCTCTCATTGACACTTGTTTTACCAATTTTTATGCGTGTTTTTGTTTCATGTATATGTTATATTTGTCTTAAAACTAATAAATATACATGTATACCCTTGAGTCACTTGTCTTCATGCAAATACCATTATGAACTCTTTTGTGTTTGGGATATGTATATTTATTGTTAGCTTTGGATAAATCATACATATACCATGAAGTTTATTTTTAAATGAAAAATAAAATCTTTGTGATTTTCATATTTGTTTGATAAAATGATATTCATGTTTATTTTGAGTTTCATTGACTATTTTTATGAATATGTTATTCACATGATGCTTGTACACTCACATTATCTCTTTGTTTATTCATGACTTTTTTTCATGAACATTTTTAAGCTTTATAGATTTCGATTGTCATCTTTATGCATTTAGTATAATTCATGAGATACACATGTTTTGTTTTCATGTTTGAAGGATCTTTAACTAGTTTTTCAAAAATTACTTTAACTAGTTATTTATTCTTCATTTGGTAGTGTTTTCAATTTACAACTATTTTCAAATCTATTTTTGAAAACTTTTACCCTTAAAGGGCGGATGGATGGGCGACTATGCCTTGTATATGCCTTATTGAATACTTTTATCATGTGCATGAAAAGGGTGGCTATTTATGAGCTATACACTTGATCCTCATTGTGTTTTTAATTAGTATCACAATTGATTTTATTTTGTATGCTCATATGTTTTCTATATATGTATGCCTCACATTTCAAGTAATATCAATTTCTATTGGTATTTTTATTTTCATACATATATATGATTTATGTTTATGCTAAGCTTGTCTTGTATCTTAATTTCAATTGGTATCTCAATTGGTATTTTAATAAGCTTATGCATTATTTTCTATTGGTATTTAATTTGGTATCAAAATGTACTTCATATTGTACCATATATTTGATATCAAAATTTATAATATACTTCAATTGATATCAATATGTTTCAATTTCAATTGAGTTTCGGTTTCAATTAGTATCAAACATGTTTTACCTTTTATTTGGTATCAAAATTTACCATATATTTCAATTGGTATAAAATATTTTCTTTCATTAGTATCAAAATTTATAAATGTTTCAATTTCAATTGATATTAAAAATTTCCAATTTCAAATGGTATCAAAATTTGTTTAAGTATTATCAAAATTTGTGTTAAAAATTTTTTGATATGTATTGTCTATATGCAAGGGGAGCTTAACATCTCTTCTATATATACATTCATATTGAGTGTATCTTATATTGAGGAGCTTGACATCTCTTCTTTATGTGATACACGTGTGTAGGGGGAGCTTCACATCTACACTTATGCATTACATATTATGCTTTATGTGAGTTAGGGCTTTGTCATCCCTTCTTCATGTAATGCATGTATGCAGGGGAACTAACTTCACGTATCCCTCTTCATGAATGTATAACACACACACACACACACACACACACACACACACACCACATATATATATATATCCTTATTCTTGATTTGTTTTATTTCACCCCTTTTTTGATGATTGACAAAAAGGGGGAGAAAGATTTTGAGTTTATATATGCATATTTGAGTTTTTACATATATTGAGTTTATGCATTTTACAAAAGAGGTAAAATGATTTTGAAAGTTTAAACAAAAGGGGGAGAAAGTTTTTAGAAAAAGAACTTTTGGTTATGCATGTTTCTCTCACCTTGTTTATGCATATATCTTTGTTTAGTTTCATGTACTTCATTGTATATCTTATTGTTTATTGCTATGCATGAGTTAAGGGGGAGCTTCTTTGAAGCTTAACTTTAATCCATGCATATATAACTCCATGAGTTTTGTCATCATCAAAAGGGGGAGATTGTTGGCCCAATGGCCCATCACTCAAGTTTTGATGATGATTAACTCATGTAGTTATAATACTAATGATCTTGTGTTTAATTAGTCTCAGATTTATAATCAAGATCTTAGTAGGTGTTTAGCTTCAATAAAAGATTTCAAGTCAAGTTTTGGACCTGGCACGTGTTGATTCAAGAGATTGTGCATCAAGACCACATCAAGTACTCAAGAGGAGTCTAACTCATTGGATCAAAGTTTAGACCAAGTCAAGAAGAAGAGAAGATTTTCAAGGAGACTTGTGTCTAGATTTGTTTTGTTAAGATTTTATTTTTAGATAAAATATAAATGATAGATTAGTTGGTGGATTGCTCAAGTACATGTACACTCACACATAAGATTTATATTTGTTTTCATAAAAGAATTTTTGGAAAATACCGATTTGATTTTTATGTCTCAAAATATGACATAAGTTTTTATCAAAACTTTATTTAGAGCTTAATGTCAAAAATATAAAAATTTCATCATATATATGTAGTGAATAATATCCATACATACTAAGCTTTAAAAGTGTTTAGAATATCTTGTTTTTATATTTGGAGAAGTTTTGAAAAAAATCTATTTGGAAAAATACGGTTTGTGTTTTAAGCCAAACTTTTCATAACACAAAAATAGTTCAAAATGTTTGTAACATGTCTTAATTTTACTCAAATATGTTTGTATATCAAAGTATAATACTGAACTTATTTTTGTAGATTTTTTGTGAATTTATGGGATTTTATTAAAGTCAAAAAAGCCAAGTTTTAAATCCCTATATTGTGCAGGACTGGCCTTCTGCCGGCGACCAGTCCAGAAGTCGGTCGACCGATGTACACAGACGTGCACAATATAGGGCCGGTCGATCACACGGTCGACCGCCAGAGAGCTTCTGCTCTCTGGAAATGGCCCGGTCGACCGCTAGGTCATTGTCCTGAAGGCGGTCGATAGGCCAGTCGACCGACCTTCCCAACGGATGAAAAATCGACCGTTGGCGGTCGACTGGGCGGTCGACCGACAGTAGCGTCAGCTGCTGATTTGAACCCCAACGGGTAGTTTTTGTTAGCCTATAAATTGGGGCTTCCTTTGGGTTATTTTCTACAAGATTTCAAGTGGGTTTTCAAGATAGTTTTTACTACACTATTAGGTGTTTATCTCCACTTGTTTTAGAGCCAAAATTGCCATATCAAAAGGAGAGATTTTCAAGAGTGTTTTGAAAAGAGATTTCTTTGAGTTTTTTTACCACCATATCAATCCAAGTTTTTCTCACGTACACTTGAGCTTTCCATTGATATATCTATCCTATAGGAGAGTTATTGTGAGAGTGTTTGTAGGTGATCAAAGTGCTTAGATCACCAAGTGCTTCATTATTTGTTTTGAGGGGGCGGACTTGCGGGTTCGCGATGTTTTGAGTTTTAGTGAGAGCTCGGTGTAGAGGTGCGGCCTCGGTAAGCTTGTGTGCTTGCGTGTGTTTGTTCTTATGGGAACAAGAGAGGGACTAGAGAGTCCAAAGGAGTTCTATTGTGAACTCGCTTGTAGGTGTTGCGGCACTGAGTGATCAGGTAGAATCGTTTTTAGTGGAAATCCTTCATAGTGTTGAAGGCGGGGACGTAGAGCAAGTGTGCTCAAACATCGAAGCAAATCTCCTGTGTTTGCGATTGCTCTCTCTATCTCTCACTTGTCTTTATATCTTGCTTGCACTTATTGTCATATTCATTACTTGCTTGATGTATTCTTGTGCTTATATTGTTATATGTGTGGGATTGTTTGCTCACACTTGTATTCAACCAAGAGAGCCAAAACGGCACCTCAACTCTTATCTAGAAGAATCTTGAGGAGTTAGTCCAGAGCCCTTAACGGGGAATTCGGCTACACTCTTGTGTTATACTTGGTGTGCTGTGCTTAAGATTTTTAGTTAACATAAATAGTTTTAATTTAGTATTAATTCACCATTAGATTAGCTAGTCACCAATTCACCCCCCTCTAGGTGATTTCAGGGCGCACACCCTTTCTTTAAAAAAAGAGGCGACAAAAGTGAACTAAATTTTGTGAGTGAGTTTTTTCCCATTATGGTTTGACATAGGTGGATGAAATGAAATCCCCTTTTGGTATATTGCGTATTAAAATTTTCTTAATTTCTAAATAATTTATAATCTGTATTAAAGCTTATCTATTCTAAGAATATATTGAAATTTTAAAAAAATTTAAAAAAATTATAAACTATATTACATATTTAATATTTTTTGATAATAGTTTTATCTACCATTTCATTCTAAAAGTATGAGTATTTTAGAATTTCAATTTATACTAATAGTAGTAGCACTCGTAGTAATAGTTCACAACCAATAGAAAATTAAAAATAGAAGTTTCTAAATTAGGAGTCCAATTTATAATCACTCCTGATTATATTAGAAATTGTCTAATATGGAAGAAATTCAGAGTTCTAATTATATTAGGACAATAAAAATTAAAGAAAAAAGATATAATTATCTAACACGATGATACGAAAATTAAAGGGAAGATGATAATTTGGAGAATAAGAAGTTTCAGTATAGTTATTCATAAAGCAATTGCATCAATATATATATATATATATATATATATATATATATATATATATATAATATATATATATATATATAGGAAAAAGTGCTCCTAGTAGGTTTCCTTAGGTTATAATCTAAGGAGGAGGCCTAAAATACCACCTTGGAGCATGTCTAAAAATGATCCACTCCATTTATTTTGATCTACTTATCCTAAAATGATTATGTATAAAAAATCATGCACTTTTGATACTTTTTACCCATGTATCAAATGGCTACAAAATGAACGGTTTTTTAACAATAGAACAAATGACATTGTCTGATCGATGGGTGTAAAAAGTTCAAACTGCATGATTTTGTATACACAATCATTATAGGATATGTAGATCAAAATGAATAGAGTGGATCATCCTTAGAGATGCTCCATGGTGATATTTTAAGCCTCCTCCTTAGATTATAATCTAAGGAGATCTACTAGGAGCACTTGACTCATATACATATATATATATATATATATATATATATATATATATATATATATATATATATATATATATATATATATATATATATGAGAGAGTAGAGAGATAAGAAATGAGTAGTAAGATAAGATAAAATAAGAGAATATAATAATAGGATAAAGATATCTAAAGATAAGAGTAACTAACACCCCCTCAAACTCATGGTGGAGCAAACATCGAGAGTTTGAACAAAATCTCGTGAAACTTAAGGGAGATTTTTCATGAGCTGGTCGATGGAGCAGATTGCGATCGTGGGTGACGTAGCGAGATTCAGATATACGAAAGATGTTGAGCTCCATAGGGCGAGATCTAGATGGATCAAGCAGGGCGAGATTCAGAAGGATTAGGCGAGAAGCGAGATCCGGATGGATCTGACAGGGCAAAATCCAGATGGATCAAGCATCAGATGAGAGGACGAGATCCAGATGGATTTCAGATCAGGCGGGGCGCGATCTGATCAAGCAAAAGGAGATTTTTGTGAGCCCTCGAGCTCGATTTGCGGTGTGCTGGAGTGCGGTCAATCATTTGAGTATGAAGAAAAGCCCAAGTGAGCTAAAATAGACCCAAGAGGGCTAAATTGGTGAGAAAGCCTAAGAGGGATAAAATAGAGTCCCAGAAGGATAAATTGATGAGAATGCCCAAGAGGACTAAAATAGAGCCTAGGAGAGCTCAGATCGGATTCTGCAACGTTAGAGGAACACAGATAATGATGGAGCCGACATCGGTGGATGCAAAAGGATTAGCGAGGATTCAGTCTTATCTGAGGTGAAGGAGGATGCTCGAGGACGATGAGGAAAGCTCTGATGTTATATAAGGTAAAAGTAGCCCGGCGCTAAGCATACACTATGCGAGCGCGGCCCAGCACAGGTTCGAGAACACTGAGAGAGCTTCGATTAGAAGATAAAAAAATTTGAGAGACTCTGATACCATGATAATTTGAAGAATAAGAAGTTTCAGTATATTTATTCATAAAGCAATTACATCAATATATAGATACAAGAGAGAATAGATAGATAAGAATGAGTAGTAAGATAAGGGTATTTAAAAATAAGGGTATTTAGCAATAGGATAAAGAAATCTAAAGATAAAAGTATCTAACTATATATAAATGTAACTATCATTTACAGCTTAGTTAAACGACGCCATTAAGTTTTCTTCTTTATGACCTTACTTGAGCATGATCTATTCTATAGGCTTGTACAATTGTATCCTTCATCTCTTTTCCCTTAAAAAATAAAAATAAAAATAAATATAATTATATTTACGGACAAAAGATTCAAACCCATCAAGGCCATTATAATTGGTTTGAAAAGATAACACTTTGCCGCTAGATTAAATTTTCAGCTAGCTTATGTACGCTATCAAAAAATTACTAAGGACAAAACCTCAGACGCAGACCTCGCAAACGCAGAGGTCGCGTTCCAACCTCAGACGCAGACCTCGCGTCCTCTGTCAGATGCGGAGGTCGCATTCCAATCTCAGACGCGGAGGTTGCCAGACGCATACCTCGCGTCCTTTGTCAGACGTGGAGGTCGCCAGACGCGGACCTCGCGTCCTTTGTCAGACATGGAGGTTGTCAGACGCGGAGGTCGCGTTTCTGTTGGCCCAGAGGCCTTCCACTCTAGTTTTGATGATGATTAAACTCATGTAGTTATAGTTTACTAATAATTTTGTGATATTTAGTTTCAGATATTTAACCAAGATATTGCTTCAACAAAGGTGTTTTGAGCTTTCACATGGTGAGTCAAGAGCTTGAGCGTCAAGTTCATATCTAGCACTTGTTGGAGTCAAGCTCGGAGAATCGCGTTTGGATCGAGTCGACTTGGAGATAGCGTTCTACAAGAAGGCTTCGGTTTGTTTAGTTAAGATTTAGTTTTAGATCCATTGTAAAGATTAGATAGTGTGGTATGCTCAAGTTCTCAACACACACACTTGTTTCATGTTTATTGGTTTTGGTTTTTGGTTTAACCGATCTTAGTTTTCATGAATAGATAGAATCAAAACAAGTGTACATGGTTTAATGTATATTAGATTTGATGTATATACACATATGCTTTATCTATTTACAAAAACTTAGTTTGATACACTATTCATGTGTTTGGAGTTTTGTATTTAGACAAAACCTATTTTTGAATTTATGTTAAAAACATAGATATAATACTTTTCATGTATATTGGATTCTATCCATATACTATATGCTTCAAAGTTGTTTAAATATCATGTTTTGAAAAAATCGGATTTCCATTTCAAAATACAAGTTTTGAAAATTACAGAATTTGGTTTAAGGCAAAATTTTCAAGTCACAAAATGGTTCAAAATACTTGTAACATGATTTGATTTTTACTCAAACATGTTTGTATTTCAAAGATATAACATGAACTGATTTTTGTGGAATTTATGTGATTTTATGGGATTTAATTAAGGATAAAAACTCAAGTTTTTAAGACCCTAATTAGTCAGACAGACAGGCTGCCGGTCGACCGGGCCGGTCGACCGACGTGCACAGAATGTGCACGCTGCCTTGCTGGGGAGCTCGGTCGACCGGGTCGGTCGACCGCCAGAGAGCTCTGCTCTCTAGAAAGCCTCCGGTTGACCGGGCGGTCGACCGGGCAGAGATCTCTGCTCTCTGGAAAGCCTCCGGTCGACCGGGCGGTCGACCGGGCAGAGAGCTCTGCTCTCTGTTTCCAGCTCGGTCGATCGGGCAGTCGACCGGCCAGAGAGCAGTTGCTCTCTGGATCTGGCACGGTCGACCGGAGGGTTCAACGGTCACATTTTTGACCGTTGGCCGGTTGACCGGAAGGGCAAAAATGCCCTTTTCAGCTGCCAACGGGCAGATTCCAAATGGGGTTATAAATACCCCCATTTGTGTTGGTTTTCAACAAGATTTTCAAGAGTAAAATTTCTCCCATTTACAAGTGTTGTAATACAACTTTTCAAAAGAGTTTTTAAGGCAAAAAGATTCATCTTTATTTGTTTTCAAGGGTTGGAAAAATCAAAGAAAAATAGAGATTTGGGATATTTATTTTGTTCTTCATTCTACATCTATTCTAGTTATTTTTTCAAGTATTTTTCTTTGTTATTTGATTTCCAAACACCTTGATTTCTCACACTTGAGCTTATATTCTATCTTATCTATTAGGATCTTTATTTAGTGAGAAAAGATTGGGTTTGTGGTCTTTGTGATCACCTTGAGTTGTAAACCTCTTTTCCTTATTGTTGAATCCCTCTTGTGTAGAGGTGAGTGTGGAGGTTGGTTTGGAATCACTCTAAGTGTAGAGAAGATTGTGGTTGTTGGCTAAGTGCATATCCCTCTATTGTAAGGTTGATATTGTGGTGGCTTTGTGCCTAGCCTCTAAGTGTAGAGGTTGTGTTGTATTTGAGAGAGGAGTTGTGTACTCACGGTTATTGTATTGCCCAAAATCCTCATTGGAGGTTTTCCTTTGTGGGAAGTCCTGTGTGGACGAGTTAGTGGAAATCCTTCTGTGTGAAGGCGGGATGTAGAGCTGGGTGCTCGAACCTCGAAACATATCTTGGATTTGCGTTTGATCCACTTTCTCTAACTCTCTTTCTTATATTGTGCCTTGCATCATTCATATTGCTCATTCATACTTACATGCTTGGTTGTATTTGTTTGTGTGCCTCACTTGTGTTTAACCACGAGAGCTTCATATAGCACCTCTGTTGACACTTAAAAAAGACAAGATTCTCATTGGTCCGAACGATGTCTAAACTTGTTGACATTTACAAAAGACAAGGGACAGACGAGCTGAAGACCAGTTTTCACCCACCTCCAAGGGACAATGAAGCGGTTTGGACTCCACTGATCCAGCAAGCAGAACAGTGAACCCGGATTGTTTCTAACAGACCTCAGCAGGTCTAAAATGCTAGCATATAGCATTACATTAGCCCAAGGAGATAGCCTCGTTTGAGAGGCTAGCATCATCCAGAGCATCGCCAGGAAGCTAACTGATAGCTTCGCCGAAAAGCCTCTTTTCAGGATTTCGCTAAGGATTGCCTCTAGCTCCGCTATGAGCTTCAAAGCGGGCAGCTCCGCTATCGGCCTGCTATGGTCAACCTTTGACCAATCAAATCTCCTGATGAGATCGGATTCAATCTAATCAAATCCAATCGGGATTCAAATATGGCAGGTGATTGCCGCAATCTCTTGACTCTCTTGAAACGAGTAAGAGGATCAGAGAAAATCCTCCAACGAGATGGAAAGGATCAAAACAAATCGGAAAGATCAACCGACTTGCCATTTTCTAGCTCCGCAGAAGCTATCCTAGCCTCGCAGTAAGGCTACTTTCCAGATTCAAACAGATTCGGTTCAATCTGTTTCCATATTTTCAAGGGACGATTATACCCTTGCTCTCCTTATAAATAGCCCACCAGGGGCACAAGGAGGAGAGACCACGAAAAAGAGAGAAGACTCCACAAGTAGAGACTTCTTCACAAAGCACCGTGCGCTCTCGAATTCAGAGACCTTTTAGAGAATTGCTTTCTCTAACCAGGGTGTTGATACCCTAACATCGTCTTTCTTCTCAAGGAATCTCCGGAACCAGGCGAGAAGGAATTCCTTACAGAAGGCGGTTTTGAGAAGTAGCCAGAGGGTTCTACCAATCCTCTATTATCTGATTCCTGGAACCAGGCGAGAAGGGAATCTCATCGCTCGCATCGTCAAAGGGACAAAGTGGTCGCGCGCTGACCAGACTCCTATCGGCACATTTTCCCAGAATCTCTGAGGAGATCTACTTGTAATCTTTTGAGAATATTTGTAATTTAGCTCCTCAAACTTTTATTTGTAAGTTTTCCCCTTTGCAAACATAATGGAAAACAAGATGGCGACTCCGCTGGGGATTGTATTCTCCTCTGCTGAGAATCAAGTGTCGCAATGCGACGAACAGACCTTCGGGTCTATCTCTGAATTCAGAAAAGCCGGTGCAGCCAGATCTTCTCTGGCTAAATCTTCAAGCAAAGTCTCTGCGGAGACGGAAAAGGTTCTCTGCAAACCTGCCGCAGTTCTCTGGCGCAACGAGGAAACATGTCCGCAGCCCAGATCCTGCACTTTTGAGAACCTGGTTATCCAGATCGATCAAGGAAGATTTGAAGAAGTCCTCTCTGGGGGTGGCCTGACGCTTCGAGCACGGAAGCACAGGAAGGTCTTCATGACCAAGGTTTCAAATCAGAAACCAGAGGCAGAATTTTACCAGCACCCCACAGCCCCGCTTGTGGCTATTCAGGTTCCTTGCGAACCTAGGCGTCCCTTGTCAAGGCTGATATGGAAGCCTAAACAGAAGTCTTCAACCGAAGCTCTCGGTGTAGTCATGCCGAGACTGCGCCTCTCCCGCGAAGAAAAGGGTAAGATGCCCGTCTGCCCTGACGATGCTGCCAGCCATGAAATCACGACGACAATCATACCGTCACCTGAATCAAGGGCAGCAAAGCCTCCTGTCAGCCTCGCTTTCACAAGCGAAGCTATTGTACCACAACGAATTCACTGGGTTCGCGGCCGCAAGGCTAAGACCACAGTGTTATCTGAGGTTGATCCCCTTCGCAGCAGAATAGCGGGCAAAGCACCACAGCGTGCTCCGCTCCCCAATTCATCAGGCACTAAGCTCGCACCCGTCGGCGAAGCTAGCGCCAAAGTACTATTCAGTACTAATCCCTTCTGCAGGGATAAGAAGAACGGAGCATCACCCCTTGTACGCTCCAGAAAGGCCTCTCCATGGGTTTGTTCAGGCTCTGTTAAGCCTAACCTGCGACAATTCTTGACAAACAAACGGGAATTGGAGTCTCTCCAAACCACTTCCCCTTGTTGTCAAAGAGGATGCCGACTTGTGACAATCCATTCAGCCCGCTGTCGGCAATATCCAATCAAGGCTGCATCTCCGCACCGTCAATCGGTGTTTGACCGGTTGTCCGCACATGCCACAAAGAAACATCATGAAAGGAGCGCTTCGCGAGGCCCAGCCTTTGCGTCCGTCAACATGACCGGAAGAGGACGAGAGCGACACAGGGAAGGTCATGCATCTGATGATACCCCTTTCGGCTCCCCAGATCCAGATTATAGCCCGGGCATAGATGAAGTCTTGGTGCGCGAAGAAGGTGTTTTCCGAAACACCAGATCCAGGGTGGCGATACCCTATAATTATGAGCAGCCTTCCTCCTCGACGGTCCCAACCGTGCCACAACTCAGGCGGTTGCCCCAATCATCCGATGGAGAAGATGAAGACAGCGGGTATGCCTCTTCAGCAACAGTCAGTTCTGTGCGAACGGACAAAGCATCGGTTAATATGACCGATAACGCCAATGACGACCTTCGTCGGCGTTTGGAAGCTCAGGAGCAGACCTCTAGAACTCAGCAAGAGGCCCTAGACAATATTCAACAGATGCTCGCTCAGCTCCTCAGCAACCGGAATGATGATACCGGGAGCAATCATGATGAGGAGGGACACCTCAGCAACGATTCGCCCAAGACGGAGAGATCTAAGGGAGGCTCTTCCCTGGATGCCGAAGTCCTTAAGGCCTTCAAGCTCAAATTTCATCCCTGGCTCAGAGGGATGAATTAAAGAAAGTAGGGGCAGTTCGTCCTTACCCACTGGAGTGGGATTCGGTGCCATATCCACCGAAGTTCAAGCCACCAACGTTGCACACGTATGATGGTAAGAGCTCGCCAAATCAGCATCATCCCCAAAAGGCTCCTCTATTTTCTCGGCATACCATTGTACAGGTTGTCCGCAACCACCACTACAATATATGGCTTCAACGCCGGGAGCAGCCATCCGCTTGGAAAAATTCGACTCCGTTGCAGAATCGGGAGTCTGAAGTCAGAAGTGACATGCTATGTCATTGATGCTGACACTTCATATAACCTGCTGCTGGGACGGCCATGGATCCATGCCAACTGGATCGTCCCTTCCACCCTCCATCAATGCTTCAAATATGTTGAAGATGATGCGACAGTACGAACTGTCTTCGCTGAAAAGCAACCCTTCAAGGGGGTGGAAAACTACTTCACCGACGCCCTCCTGTATCAAGAGGCCGACGGAACGCCTGCAGAGCCATTGCCAGACGATGATGAAAGTGGCAATGAGGCGGATTCAGAATCCGAAACAGGCATGCCAGCCATTTTGATTGGCGAACCAATTACAGCATGTTTCCTCAATGACCCCCAATGTAATATCCCTTCTGATGAAGAGGGTGAATGGGTAATTAATGATAGTATCTCTTTTGGTTATCCTGCGAGTATTGGGTCAATTAAATCCATCATAGAGGGCTCTCTGCACATGCCCGTACATGAGCCAAGTTCGGCTACTACATCTGTGGAGGTTATAGAAGGGGCCACGCTGGTAATCCCTCCATCCAAACAAGGTCAGTTGCCGATAATCTTCGGTAGAACCCAGCCACGGGGACCTGCAGCTACAGAGTCAAGCTCGGACTCAGAAGCCCCACAGTTCTTCCATTATGCGCAACCGGCACGCCATATTATGGAGAAGATGGGATATGACTTGAAGCAGGCAGGCGGCCTAAATTTCGGAAAAGGAAGACGCAGCTTGATGCGTGACTCCGTCCCAAGAGGGAAACCTGCAAATTACTATGATAGTACACGCAGAGGGTTAGGGTATGTCACACCCACGTCATCAACAACAGTTCAGGTCAAAGGCGATGGATCGATCCCATCACAGTCGGACTCATCTGCCGAGTGGGACTCTGACATCAGCATAGGAGGAATGTTCAACGGCCTCACTGTGAATATGACTTCAGGCAGTCAATTGGAACCTGCGGAAGCTACTGATGAGGAACCTTGGGCCCAGCAATTAAGTCTCCAATGGGAAAAGCGGTTCGAGCTGCGCGAGCCACCTACCGAAGACAAGGTGATCCAGGTCAACTTGGGCAGCCAAGATCATCCCAAACCGATTTTCATAAGTGAAAGCCTATCACTTATCGAAAAGGAAGAATGATAATGCTCGTAAAAGAGTATATAGATGTCTTCGCCTGGAGCTATGAAGACATGCCTGGACTTGATCCACAGGTCGCTATGCACCGTCTAAACATCAAGAACGACGTTAAGCCAGTCAAGCAGCAACAACGTCGGTTCCGGCCAAACATCATGGAGGCTATTGAAGCCGAAGTTCATAAGCTCATTGCTTGTGGCTTCATCCGGGAGGAACAACATCCAGATTGGGTAGCTAACATCGTCCCCGTCCTAAAAAAGAACGGGAAAATATGGATCTGCATCGACTACCGTGATCTCAATACGGCCTGTCCCAAAGATGAATTCCCACTGCCCATCACCGACGTCATGATTGACAACACATGCGGGTTCGAGAGGATGTCTTTCATGGACGGCTTCTCAGGGTGCAACCAGATCAAGATGTATCCTGATGACGAGATGCATACTTCTTTCCGAACGCCATTGGGGGTATACTGCTACACTGTAATGCCCTTCGGACTGAAGAACGCTGGAGCAACCTACCAGCGGGCGATGAGCATGATCTTCCGCGACCATCTCCGAAAGACGGTGGAATGCTATGTTGACGACATTGCCGTCAAAAGCCGCAGCAAAGATGAACATCTTCGCGATCTGAGAACGATGTTCGACATAATGCGGGCTCATCAACTGAAAATGAACCCGACAAAATCCTTCTTGGGAGTGTCAAGCGGCAAATTCCTTGGGTTTATTGTCACATCAAAAGGAATTCATCTTGACCCAGACAAGGTCAAAGCTATTCAGAGCATGCCTCCGCCAAGGAACCTCAAAGAGCTCAGAGGCTTGCAAGGCAGGCTGGCCTATATCAGAAGATTCATCGCAAATCTCTCAGGCCGCTGTCAGCCGTTCACCCGTCTCATGAAAAAGGGTACTGCCTTCATATGGGACCAAGCTTGTCAAGAAGCTTATAAAGACATTAAGAGGTATCTCACAAAACCTCCGGTCTTAGTGGCCCCTACATCAGGGAAACCATTCTTGCTTTATGTAAAAGCTCTGGACTATTCCCTCGGTGCCCTCCTCGCTCAGAAGGACGACAATGGCCATGAGCAGGCCATTTATTATCTGAGCAGGACTCTCATAGGAGGGGAATCTCGCTACAATCCTATTGAGAAAGAGTGTTTAGCTCTCGTCTTCGCTGTCCAGAAGACACGACATTATTTGGTTGGCCAAACCATACATGTCATCTCCAGGGTGAACCCTTTACGTCTTCTCATGACGAAGCCAGGGTCGCTGAATTCAAGGTTGGCTAAATGGGCACTTCTGTTGTCTCAATACGACATGACCTTTACTCCTCAGAAGGCACTTAAAGGCCAGACCCTCGCAGAGTTCTTAGCTGCTCATCCAGTTCCAGAACATTCAAAACTTCACGAAGACATCCCTGATGAAGTCTTCGAGTCTAATGCAACCTCAGCAGAGGAAGTGTGGCAGATGTTCTTCGACGGAGCATCGCGGATGGGCCCCAAAGGGAAGATTATTGCCGGAGTGGGGGTTGTGTTCATCTCCCCACAGGATCATATCCTCCCCAGAGCATTCTCCTTGACAGAATCATGCTCTAATAATGTAGCGGAATACAATGCTCTGCTCATCGGTCTCCAGCTCGCCCAGGGAATGGGGGTACGCTACCTCGAAGCTTACGGCGATTCAAAGCTGGTCATCAGTCAAGTCAAAGGCGAATACGAAGTCCGCCATAAAGACTTGGTGCCTTATTATCATACAGCCATCGAATTGGCTAGCTTATTTGAAGGCTTCTACATCGGGCATGTGTCCCGATCTCAAAATACCAAGGCGGATGCCCTCGCTGCATTAGCAACAACGATAGCCTTACCGGCCGACACCGAGTATCACCTCACAGTCGCAACCCGGCATCTCGTATGCTCCAAGCATATGCTAAGGATCCAAGAGGTCCATAATATCTCCACGGATCTTGAGCCGAGGGATTGGCGCTTCCTTTCATTGACTACGCTCTGCACGGTCTGCTTCCAGACGATCCCAAAGAAGCGGCGTCCATCAGGCGAAGGTCGCTCCGTTTCTACTATGATCCTACTATGAAGACACTCTACCGTCGTTCATATGACGGTGTCCTCCTCCGTTGCCTTTCCCATTCAAAGGCACAGGAAGTGCTTAAAGAAGCACATGATGGCATTTGCGGAGCTCACCAGCCGGGTCCAAAGCTTAAAGACAGGCTGCACAGACTTGGGTACTACTGGCCGACCATGATGGCCGATGCCACCCAATATGCACGAAGGTGTAAGGCGTGCCAGTCCATGCAGACTTCATACACCAACCTTCGGAGTTGCTCCACCCTACTGTTGCTTCATGGCCATTTGAAGCATGGGGAATCGATGTCGTAGGGCCAATCAGTCCCTCTTCGGCAAGAGGTCACCGGTTTATCCTGGCAATAACCGATTACTTCTCAAAATGGGCAGAGGCCACACCGTTGGCCGAAGTTAAAACCTCCAATCTGGTTAGCTTCATCAAACACCATATCATCCATCGATTCGGTGTACCCAGACGGATCATCCATGACAATGGTCCCCAATTCGTAAGCCAAGGGTTCTATCGGTTCTGCGATAAATACCGAATTCAGAATGTGGCTTCAACCGTCTACAACCCTGCCGCCAACGGCTTGGCAGAGGCATTTAACAAGACGATCATCAAGCTGCTCAAGAAGTTTGTCTCCTCGAACAAGCGAGATTGGGACGAAAAGCTCGGTGAATGCCTTTGGGCCTACCGGACTACAGTTCGGACACCGACAGGCAATACGCCTTTCTCCCTGGTATATGGGTGCGAAGCGGTCATCCCATTGGAAATCCAGGTGCCATCATTGCGAGTAGCCCTGACTACTAAAATGACATCAGAAGACAATGATCGCCTGCGTCTTCAAGAGCTCGAAGCCCTAGACGAGAAGCGGCTACAAGCTCAGCAACACATCAAGCTATATCAGGCTCGGATGTCAAAAGCCTTCAATAAGAAGGTTAAGCAAAGAACCTTCCAGAAAGGAGATCTGGTCTTAGCCGTCAGATGACCGATGATTATGACGCACAAGACCAAAGGCAAATTTCAGCCTAAATAGGAAGGACCGTTTGTGATAGAGACAGTCTATTCAAACGGAGCATACCGCCTTACAACTGCAGATGGCGACCTCCTCATGATGCCAATCAATGGCAAATTCTTAAAGAAGTACTATCCTTAATCAAGGATTTTGCTCTCGATCAAGTTAACATTACACCTCTGATCGAGATCCGCGCGTCCGGAATGCGCACAAAGAGAGCCTCTCTCTTTCTCCAAGCATATCAAACCTGTTGGTGGCTGGGGGTTTGCTTAAAATCCCAAGGGATCTGCTCCCACTTGATTCCCTCTCCAGAATCACTTACCAATTCTCATCCATAGAATGCTAAGACCACATATTCCGCTGTTACGTTAACATTAAACCTATGACAGCAGTCCCCTCACTTCTCCTCATGAGAGCGAGACCTCCAAAGTCACTTACCAATTCTCATCCATAGAATGGTAGGACCACACATATTCTGCTGTTACGTTAACATTAAAGCTATGACAGTGATTTCCTCGTTTCTCCCCGAGAAGACGAGACCTTTTCCAAATCCAATCCGACTTTTGAACTTGGTGACTTCTCAACTAGTTATGTCATCGCGACCTCTGAACTGGCAGATAGCCAAGTCTCATCTGTCATTGAGCTTAGTGGCGTCTTAATCGGTTACGTCTTTGCGACCTCTGAACCAGCAGACAGCTAAGCCTCAACCTTGAGTCCTGTTGACATTTACAAAAGACAGGTCTCGATACTTGTCGACATTTACAAAAGACGAGTATCACCTATTTTGAAGCTTGGTGGCTTCTCAACCAGTTATGTCATTGCGACCTCTGAACTGGCAGATAGCCAAGTTTCATCTACTATTGAGCTTAGTGGCATCTCAATCGGTTACGTCATTGCGACCTCTGAACCAGCAGACAGCTAAGTCTCAATCCCGAGTCCTGTTGACATTTACAAAAGACAGGTCTCGATACTTGTCGACATTTACAAAAGACGAGTATCACCTATTTTGAAGCTTGGTGGCTTCTCAACCAGTTATGTCATTGCGACCTCTGAACTGGCAGATAGCCAAGTTTCATCTACCATTGAGCTTAGCGGCGTCTCAATTGGTTATGTCATTGCGACCTCTGAACCAGCAGACAGCTAAGTCTCAATCCCGAGTCCTGTTGACATTTACAAAAGACAGGTCTCGATACTTGTCGACATTTACAAAAGACGAGTATCACCTATTTTGAAGCTTGGTGGCTTCTCAACCAGTTATGTCATTGCGACCTCTGAACTGGCAGATAGCCAAGTTTCATCTACCATTGAGCTTAGCGGCGTCTCAATTGGTTATGTCATTGCGACCTCTGAACCAGCAGACAGCTAAGTCTCAATCTCGATGCTTGCTGACATTTACAAAAGACAAGTATCTCCCCTTTTAGCCCCGCAAAGGGCTGACCTCGAGACTGGCGACGTCCCATTCGGTTATGTCATTGCGACCTCTGAATCAACAGACAGCCATGCCTCATTATCCAAACAAACAAAGACGACAAAAGAAAGAATTTTTATTAAATTCCAAAAGGATGGGATACATGGAGGAGCCTATAGGCGTACATGATAAGATCGGATCCGATCTCCGAGTGAAGCTAGCCTCGTCCTCCTGTCATCAGCAGCCTGGGCCAGCGCCTGTGATCTTAGCTCAGCCTCATCGAAGTCCACCGCTTGAGCCAGACGAGCCTCGACCTCCGCCAAAGTCGCCCTCTGTGACGACTTCTGCCGCGCCAGTTCCTCACTCCGAGCCCTGAGCTGCTTAAGCCGCCCAGACTCTTCATGACGCACCTGTGTAGCCTTGGATAAGAGGAGATTTGCCTTCCGGATTATCTCTTCGGCCCTCTTAACCTTATCTTCGGCATCAAGAAGAGCACTGGTGGAAGCGTCAATTGCACTCCCAACCTCCGCTTGCTCTGTCTCCAGGGACTTCAAGTCAGAGGAGATAGCCTCAGCAGCCTCTTGAGCGGCGAGCTGAGCCTCGCGCCTTTGGGCGACAAGACGTGTGAGCCGTTCATCAGCCAAAGACGCTGCGTCTGAACGATGGAAATGGCGCCATTCCTCCACGTCCTTCTCAAGGTCATCTACCAGGAGCTCTAGAGCAGCAGCTTGATGGTACCCCTCAAAGTCCCGGATACACTCAATGCCACGGGAGAGGACCATCTTCAGCTTCGAGAATGGCACGGGCGAGCCCTTCAAGACTAGACCGATAGTCTGCTCCAAACTGTTATAGAAGCTGTCGACCAGATTACCGATGAAGTCATTCTCAGCTTCATCAACCCTTGAGACAACCTCGGAGCAATCTACCAACCCAGTCGACACCGCCGCAGAAGAAGAAGCGGGAACATCGACAGCAGCAGGGCAAGCCAAAGGTGACCTCGGCGGAGTCCTCAGCGACACCAGCACGCCAGCCACCGCGGAGGTAGGACTGGCAACCACCTCCTGAGTAGCAGGCTCGACAATCAAAGTCGGGGAACTAGGGTCTACGATCACCCTCAGCCCCGCACTGGGCAAAATTGCCGGCACCTCACCCGGTGATGTGATTGGGAGTGAGGATACCTCCGGGACTGCCGCCCCTTCAGCCTCTCGCCTTTCAGCTGACGTGGGCTGATAAGAAGGCAAGTCGCCATACAACACGTCCAACATCCGCCGTAGACGAAGCACTCAACCCGCCCTCTGACCTTCCAGGGGAAGTCTCCAGCTCCTTCAAAGCCGACGCATCTTGAGGCCGAACACCTGCAACAAAGCCATGGTTAAAAAACAGATGCAGTAAACAAGAGGAGATCAAAAGGTTGTCATTTTACCGAAGGCTGATGTTACTTCGTCAGCCTCATCAGTCTCTAGGGGTTCCATCGCGAAGTTCTTGCCAGAATCAACGCGGATAGCCGGCCTGCTCGCCGATTCCTCCGCAGACCACCCGATAGAGCTGGATGCCATAGGACTTCCTTTAGAAGTCCCAGCGCCCAAGAGGCCAATGTCGGCCGCATCACCTCCAGATTCCTCCGAGCGAGTAAAGGAACCAGCTGCAGCTCCATAAGCGAATAGAGGATCATACTGGTCCCCTTGCTCCCCATGTTCCTCAGCTCCTGCAACAAAAAGCAAATGATGAGTTATTTAAAGTGCGCTGAAGGCATATTAGATGGGGCCAATCTTACCAGTAGTCGGTTCAGCAACCGACGGCTCAGCCACTAATGGAGCAGCAGAAGGAGGCGCAGCAGAGGGCTCACCCTCTACCACGATGGTAGGAGTCTGGCGACGGGGCCTCTTCGCCGACGACTTCCTACGGGATCCACTCCCACGCTTCCTTTTGAAGTGGACATCAGAGTCCTCTTCCTCCACTTCCTCCACGTGTTGTGAGGGAGCTGTCCCCACTACACCAGAACCGGCTTCACGAGTATCAGCTTCATGGGCATCAGCCCTCGTCTCTGCCTCGAAGCAAGGGCTCCCCGCATCAGAAGCCCCGCTGTCATCTACAGCGATAAACTCCTCTATGCCAGGAACACGGACTCGTTTGCCCTCCATCTTATCAGAAGCCTTCTGCCTCATCCGATGAGAAATTAACTTCACACCCGAACGGTTGGCATTAAACCCAGCAGGTGTAGAGTTCGAAGCTGCATACCATTGGCAGAAACACAGGGTCGTCCAAAGGCCGGGATCCCTCAGCGGCGTGCGTAGCCACGCTCCAGTGTCATCCGCGGTAAAGAACCGCCAAGCACGAGCCCCATCAATGAGGCTCCCCATGAAAGCCAGGTCCGGATTGGGGTTGCCCACATACAACTGGTCATACCCAAATTGGCGGGCAAACTGGCTCGGGACGTAGGGCTCCAGGTAGCAGGTATCCCCACTCCTGTACAGCAAATGCGAGGGCCGGATACAGACCAGCCACTCGAAAACACTCCGACTCATGGGAGACCGACCTGACTCCACATCATGGAATTCCTCGTTGTATCCTGCACCCCGCAGGCGAGGAAAACAACAGAACAGGCTATAAGCGTCATAACGACGCACTAACTTACGGGCCTCGGCCACATAAGTTTTCTGCCACGAACGGCCTTCAAAGCGACGGAGAAGCGCCGTTTGAACACCCTGCGGAGGGTCTTCCCCAGCTCCAATCAAACTGGGGCAGTGCAAGGCGAACCACGCCATCAAGTAGGTGTACGGTAAACCTACCCTAGGATTGGGTCCGTCACAAGGCAGGACGGCACCCTTCCCTCGCCTTGACGCCATTGGCCTGCAGAAAGCCTCCGTCAGTGCACGAAGGCCCCTCTGAATACAACACACCATGGCCGGGAGAAGACTCAGACGGTGGCCATGGACCAAGCGGACGGCAGGCAGCAGCACATTCGGGTGGACGATGTCACCCGAAGAAGAAGGCACGACACACTTCTTTAACCAGATGGTTAAGAAGCCGGCCAGCAACGCCTTGCGAGACATAGGCCGACGGGCCTGATGGTGAAAGCTCCGAAGAACATCACCCTTCCCGAAAGGACCATCATCTTCTGTCACGACGATGTCCTTTTCAGCATGCACCTCCATCCTTGCCAAGATGTCTTCTTCAGCAACTCCGCAATGAGCTGCCTCAGGTACACTAGTCATATCCGGGAACAAGTAGTTCCCCCAGCTCTTCAAGCTCTTCGAGCTACCTTTGCCACCAGTGTGGATGCTGGAGCAAATGTGCAAATGGCACATCAATTCCCGATATGTCTCAAGCAAAGCAGGCTCTTGTTTCTCCAGGAGAGCCAACTCCGCCTCACAGGGAAAGTACTCTTCGTATGGAAGAGACCCGAAGGGCAAAGCAGAGATCTCCCGCATCTCATGCAGGGCCATGCCCAACTCACCAACCGGGGTGAAGAAAGTCCCGAGGCCGGGCAGTACAACTCAAGGATGGCGTAGAAGCACGCCACCTTCATCTCGATACCGTAGCAGGTCGCCCTGACGGCCTCATGGAGGTTTAACCTCTCTAAGTCCCCCTCAAAATGAGTGAGGATATAGTTGGTCAACTCCGCCCACCACGATCTAGGAGGGTGGACCCAACCGGGAGTCCTGAAATCGGTGGCGGGGTAGTTCCCGTCCACTTCGCAGAACTGAGTGCCAAAGGTCGGCGCCGCAGCTGGGTTCTCTCCTACTGGAAGGTCCCGCGATACCTTCCCAGGGTATAGCCCCATTATGCTACGAGGATGGCCAGCCCTCGAATAGCCGGACTGGAATGTCAACCTCCCGACACTTACAGACTCGGCATTTAGGCTCACGCCCCAAGCCATCTTCCGAGCCTGAGTCGCGCTCGCGAAGGAAGACAAAGCGAAATGTCGCTTAGTGGACGGGAGATAGAATCTCTCGCCGTCCAACTGGAAAATCCACTGGCCTTCACCGGCCTGCAGCTGGCGATCGGGATCAGGTGCAGCATCCCCGAACATGAAGTCAGGCTTTCTGTAAGCCTGACGGTCGATATCTTCAAGCGGAGCCGTAGTCAAGATGCTCCGCATGGCCTGCGGACGACCGTCCTGGATGAGCGTATCCCGTACAAGGGAGCTCGGCTCGCTGAACAATGAAGCCTGCCCATAGAATTGCAAGCTGATGTTTCCGCTTGCTCGACTGGTTAGACCAAACAGACTGTTCTGGAGGCCGGAGGCGTAATGTACTGCAAAAACAGAAATGAGCTATGATTAGTTCACCAATCAAGTGGATGCGAAAACATAAAAATTCACTAAGGCATAGCCTCGCCCAGCAAGCAGGGCCTGCAAGGCGATAGCTTTGAAAAAGCTTCACTTCATGGATAAGACTGCATCTTTGCAGAAAATATCCAAAGCGCCAATTTCGCTTAAAGCAGGAAGTGGCATAGCCCTAAGGGCTGACGTCATTAAAAGGACATCATGGTCGACGGTCGTCCTTCGTGGCCACGACTGAAGGAACACGACCCACATCCTATTTCTCAACAGGATGGAGATTGCCCAAGCAATGGCTTCCTACGAAAGCCTAAAAGAAGAACTGTTCAGTTCTTACTTCCCTGGTGCAAGGAAAATAGGGAAGTTCAGGGAAACGAGTTCCCTAATGAGGACAGATCCCATTCGATCGTCCTAAATAGCCAAATGACCGGCTCCAAAGGAAAAGAGACCTCGGTCTCCAATCAGACAGGAAAATTCCTTACCGGTGACTGGTCGCTCGATGACCGGAGGAGGAAGGCCCTCCGCCGTAGAAGTCGCCACTTCTTTTCCCGCTCGTCTTTTGGGCGCCATTGAAGAGTTGCTAGAGTCCTCAAAGATCTCTGAATGAAAGGGAAGAAGAAGAGGAAGAGATAGAAAGTTCTCTGAAAAAAGGGAGACCTTTCCATATTTAGCCCAATCGGGCTTTTATAGGCCAATCAGCGCCTGAAACGAGGCCTCGAAAAAAGGCCCATGCCGCCGTTTCGAATTAATTCGAAACAGCGCCCGAAGCGCCTTCCCAAGAAGCGCCGGTTCAACTCTACTATGAGTTAACTTCGCACTAGTGCAAAAGTGCGGACTTCGCACAATCCTTCAAGGGCTTCGCTGAAAGGCCTACCTTAGCCCTCTAAAAAGCGTGCTGCTTGCGATACACACCAGTCTCGCGAAGATCATTCGAAGGAAGGACTATGTCCTTAGCTCCGCACACAGTTTAGCCCAGCTATGGCCAGACTCAGTGAAAGTAAGCAAAAATTATATGATCAGACGATGAACTTTCATTGATTCAAAAGCAAGGGTACATTTGATATTACATCAAAGCTGTGTTTCATATAACACACCAAGTTGCCTAACAAGGTCATTTGCATAAAAGGCATACAAGCGGTTTTATCTGCTCCCAGGCCGGACCAACGGGACAGGAAGGGCCTTCCTCCTGCACAAGGCCGTAACCAGTGGTGCCGCAAGGACACGGTCATTTTTCTCCACAAAAATGGCAGATCTTGCTAGGCCGTTTTTGTTGAAGCCTGGCAATAAAAACCTATCGCCGCCAACACGATAGATCACGTATAATGGGAATCGGCAGTGGTACCAGTGATCTAACAGGCGCGATACCCGCTTTCCTGAAGTGGATCGCCCCCAAAGGCCACCAAAGTTGAAAGTCGGCAATGATGCCGGCGATCCCACAGGCGACGCCCATTATCTTGAAGCGGATCCTCTCCGATAAAGGCAGCGGCCAGCCTCACCTCAGAACGAATCATCACGGATAAGAGGCCGCCAACAGCCTCTGGGACGCGCACCCGCTGCCCTGAATTGTTCCTCCTGCTTAAAAGTAAAGCTTCAACCGGGGAAGCATAAGGCAATTTCATGGTTTCTTCCATCAAGTTACCAGACTAGCAAGCATAGCTCACTGCAAGGCAAATTGGAGCAAGTTAGCAGTTAAGCACACAAAAGCTGCAAAGATATTAAGTCAGATTCTTGGGCGGTAAAGCAATCCGACTTCAGCAGAGGACAAGTTCCGCCTGCACAGCAACTAATGGACTAGCTGATTAGTATCCAATATTGCATATTTTATATCATAATCCCCATGCATATTACAAATAAATATGTGATTTTTACTCCTCTTCTCTACATATTTGCAGGTACACAATCTAAAGGAGATAAAGCAATTAATCACCTTAATTAGCAATAATTAAGTGATTAATCAAAGATTAAAGATAATCCAAAGATTTCAAATCCAGATCTAGAGAGATCCGTGCAACAAACGAAGATTCCAGATAGTCCACGTGGCTAACTAACTAACAAGAAGATCTCACCAGAAAATCTGGGCTCAACGGCCCAGATCTCGCGGCGATCCCGCGGCAATCCGCGGCAAATCTGGGGCCGTTGAGCCCCAGATTTTGCGCCAACAGACTTGCTTCTGGATCCTTCACCTGGGGCCTATAAATACTGGATTTGTACCTGCGAGAAAAACTGATCAGAGAAGAGAGAGAGATTAGTGAATAGATTTGTATTTTGCTAGGTTTTCTTTAGGATTTTTAGCTCTCTATGATCTTCTTCTCCCTAGATTTCATTGTAAGAGAGAGTTGTAAGAGAGAGAGAGCTTGTATCATCAAGAAGTGACACTTGGAGCTATAAAAGGATTGATCCATTCTCTACTTCTCTACTTGAGCTTGATTCTAGTTTACTTGCTTTATTACTTGCTTTGTTTACTTCTTGCAATTTACTTCAAGCTTTGTTTTAGTTCTTTAATGGCTTTTAGCTAATTTCTTCTCCATGTACTAGGTTACCACTAGTCTTGCTACTTCACTAACTCATGGGTGATTGCTTTTGTTCATCTTGCAAGTTGTATGATCTTCTCTTCTCCGATGGTTAAACCACCGTCTTTCAAGTGAGAAAGTAATTAGGTCATCACGCGAGACGAATCCTACGCCAATGGAGTGACAACATTAGGCACGCATTCGCTATCAAGGAGTCTAGTAAGTCTTGGCAAGCTAGCAAGGTAAGCTAGTCATGGATTGCTTCTTTTACAAGTTTTCTTTTCTTTTCTTGTGAATACCCAATCCCAATCTTGATTTCTTTTCCGACGATTTCCACCATGAACATAGCCATCCTTTCTTTTAGTTTCTTTTTCACTTAAGTTTATAAGCAAGAGAAGAATACTCGTTTAACAACTTCACTACCATACGTCAACGCTTCCATCGCTAGCTCTCCCTGAGAATCGACTCGGTATAGCCTTATGCTATAACGGAGACAAGAAAGGGTACATCAAATACATTTCTATACACATAATAAGTACACCTTCTTAGTCTAATCAATTTTTGGCGCCGTTGCCGGGGAGAGCGACGTTCTTTTTGGTTTAAAGTAAAGTACTAAACGATTCTTCTTCTCTGTTTGCAGGTTACAGGTAAAGAAACAGGAAAATATTCATTGCAGTCACATATAAGTGGACCTGGGCCTCTGCTCTTGAAAGCAGAGACCAGGATCCCTCCAAAGTGCCGCGTTCCCACGGCAAAAGCCGCGCGGCCGCGGCACAGAGGAGTTCACTTCTGACAAATTTTCTGCAGGGGCTTCAGATCTGCAAAATACATCTGCTGCTATACTTGAAATCCTGTATTTTTCACCATATACCTGCTTAATTAAAAAACAGTAAAAAGTTGGTTGAATTGTTAAAAAAATTGTTTAGACATTTGCATTTTAGGCACGTGTCTCTTCAATTCTTTACTTTTACTGTTGAAGAGTGCTGGAGGCAAGGTACGTGTTTGCATTGCATTTAGACTAGGACAAACTCCTTGCTTGATTTTCATGCTTTGAGTGTATCCTAGCTATATTTCTTGTACACTTGCACAATTCAAATTTAAGGGCATACCCGCAAATAAGATAAGGTGGGGGAGGTCATTACCCTTTCCTTAGCCCGAAAATCATTTTCCCAAGCACTCACTAACCCAAGCCTAATTTAATAAAAAAGTAGACGTTGGCCCTAGGGACATCTCGGACTCATTTAGGAGATTATCCTAAGGGGGAAAAGTGTTGGAATTTAACTCTTGCAAAATCAGTGTCTAGGAAAGGGGTTGAGGGCCGAAAGCCCGAAGGTTGCTGGTTACTTAATTAAGGAACGTCTCCGGACGGAAAACCTCCCACCAACCTTACCCTTCCCTGGCTGATTAGCTTGTGGTTAGAGTCTACACTAAACCTCCCGTGGACAGTCTATCAGTTAGGAGTCGTCTAGGTCCTACGTCTACCCTAACTTAGGTTAGAATTTTTCTTTCTTTGTTTGTTTGTTTGTTTGTTTGTATTTGATTGTGTGATATGGCTTACAATTACAATTCTTTCCATCCTAATAATAATCCATATTTCACACCATCTCCATATTCGGATAATTCCAACCCGGTGTTTTACAATATGCACCAACCAAATACACCGGGTTGGCCTTATCCGAATCAATATGACCCATATCACCCATCTAACAATTATAATGTCCAAAATAATTTCAACTCTTCATCGAGTCATTGGGGATTCCAGTCCCCCGAGTTTAATTATCAACCTCCTTGTCCACCATTTCCACCAAGTCCACAATATTCACAAGATTCATTTCCCGAGTCCACTTCATATACTCCTTTTTCTGAACCACCATTTGAAGAAAAATCTGAGTTACAAAGGAGTATAGAAGCCAATTTACAGAGAGTCGAGCAACAACTTCAAAAACCATTTGTCTCTCCAATTCCACAGTATTTTCAAGAGTCTTACTCAGTTCCACCTTTTTCTAATGGACAACCACTTGTCAAGGAAACGAGTAAAGATTTCTTGTGTGAGTCCACTCTTCCATCATCACACATTTGTGACTCACACTATTCATAAAATTTCCAATTTCAAGATTCCTATACTCCCATTCTAGAGCAGCCATCTGTAGACCTATCACATCTAGAAAAGAGTATAGACATCTTGCAAGAGTCTTTCTTACAATATCAAACAACACGTGCCGAGTCTTTCAATAGTGTGAAAGAACAATTGGATAACCTTCTTAGGAAAGAGGAAACTCTATCCTATCAACATTTGACTAATCCAGTTATACCACACTCTATTGATATGACTCAAGACTCTTGTCATCTTGGAAGTCCAGATTCAATTTCAGTACATTCACCTGAACTTGTCCAAACTTCAAATCCTATTGACATTTTGGCAAGTTTTTCATTTCCTAAAATTGAACTTGTCCAAACGTCAAATCCCATTGACATTTTGGCAAGTTTTTCATCTCCTAAACCTGAACTTGTCCAAACTTCTGACATTTTGGCAAGTTTTCCATTTCCTGAAATTGAACTTGCACATGATCCTGAACTTCCACTTGATGATTCAATTTTCCTTCCTGATTCAATCATGACTTCCATATCCTTACCTGATTTCAATCCATTCCAAAGTCAGAATTGAATCCAGTACCTATCCATTGTGAAATTGAATCACCAATATTTTATGATGATCACATTGAACTTGGCCAATTCCATACTTCTGAAAGTCCCATTGATAAATTGGCAAGTTCACATTTTTGTGGAATTGAATTACATGAGGAATGTGATCTTGAACCCCAACTTAGTGATTCACTTCTTTTTTCTGATCCAATAATGATTCCGGTAACTTTACCTGACTTCAATCTTTTTCCAGAGTCGACATTGGATCCTGTCCCAATTTATAATGAAGTTGAATCACCCATCTTTGAGGATCATATTAAACTTGACCAATTCTACACTTCTGAAGATATTATTGATAAATTGGCAAGTTCCTCATGTATTGAACTACATATGGAATGTGACCTAGATTCTCACTATCTCTTTACTTCTGAAACTGATTGTACAATTCTATCAGAAGATTTTGACTTAAGTTTTGAAGAATTGTATGGCGATGAGCTTGAATTCCTTAATATTGGAAGTAAAGAGATATCACCCATATTAGGTCACATCCCATTGTTGGATAATGATTGTGGACTTGAGTTTTCATTTCTTGACTTGGACCCAATTTTGAACTCACTTCGACTCCTGCACCATCACTTGACTTAATTCACTTCCCTGAGTCGGTGTTAGTTCCTGTTCATTCCGAGTCCAAGTCGACCATTCTATCATTTCATAATCCATTCTGGGACAAGGATCTTGATAAACTTGACTCTGAAATTATTTTAGAAAAATGGAAATTAGATGGGGTCATGTATATAATAAAAATCTTCCATGCATACATCATTCTTGTGGGTCATATTCATGAAATTTTTGGTGGGTTCCTGAAAACCCAAAGAAAAGATGATTGGGCCATGTTTCGTGGACCAATCAGACCACCACCGGAACCACCACCTTAAGGTAATCTTTTCCTTCCCTCTTCATTTTTGTTTCATGCATACATATATCATGATGCATTGAGGACAATGCATGAAATAAGTGTGGGGGAGGGTTTACTAACATAGAGTTTTTAGATCTTCTTTCTTTTACACTTCTTTTATAAAAAATAAAAAATAAAAAAATATAAAAATAAAAACTTTTTGAAATAAGAGACAAAGTTTTGATCTATTTTTAAGAAAATTAAGATGTATCTTAGGAATTAAGAAAGCCTTAATTATGACATCTTAAACCTAGTTGAAATAATAGATCTTGTTTGAGATTATAGGCTAAGAAAGTAAAATTGGTGAGATATTTTTATCTTGAATTTTTTGCCTTAGATAATATGCACTTTACACTTACACATTTCTTGGGATGGAGACAAAGACCAAGAATGCCATATAAATAAAAAAAAATAATAAATATAAATAAAATATCACCTATTAAACTGGAGAATTGTGCCTCAAGAAGCATGATTATTCACGCCTAACGGTGATAAAATAAATAATCCCCTTTAGTTTTGTGGCCTTTTTTACTCGAGACCTTAAACCCGAGGGATGTTTTCTCATCTGGTGCCCTAAGACCGACTGGTTTGGGAGTCATCGGTTAAAGGCTCGTTACAAGGGTGAACTAGAAAGCCTAAACTAAGGGAAGAAAAAAGAAAAATAAAAAAAAATATATATATATAAATAAATGGCTTGATGGTTGGAGTTGAAATCCCAGAAATTTTCACTGAACACGGTGTGCATATTATCTAGGTTTTATGAAAGATAAAATATTCAATCCAATTTTGAATTCTTACCTTAATTGAAGACAAGATCTTGCATGGAGACTAAGTTTAAGGGAGAATGATTATAGGTGGACTTATGACCTAGGATCACTTATATTTTTGCAAAAATAGTTCGTAAACATGTCTCTTATTCAAAATGCGTTTTCAAAATACTAACATTTGTCTTCTTTCTTTATGGATTTTGTGCGTGTAATCCGCTGAAAACCCTCAGGAGACAACACTCCTCCTCTAGGGTAACCTAGAGGTTTAACGGCTTGTTGCACATGCTCAGTGCAATCGCGTCACCTGCGAAAGTGGTGCAATAAATTGGTAGTTTAGATTTTTCTTTTCTTTTTCTTAGTTTTGCTCGGGACGAGCAAAAGAATAAGTGTGGGGGTGTGATTAGTATCCAATATTGCATATTTTATATCATAATCCCCATGCATATTACAAATAAATATGTGATTTTTACTCCTCTTCTCTACATATTTGCAGGTACACAATCTAAAGGAGATAAAGCAATTAATCACCTTAATTAGCAATAATTAAGTGATTAATCAAAGATTAAAGATAATCCAAAGATTTCAAATCCAGATCTAGAGAGATCCGTGCAACAAACGAAGATTCCAGATAGTCCACGTGGCTAACTAACTAACAAGAAGATCTCACCAGAAAATCTGGGCTCAACGGCCCAGATCTCGCGGCGATCCCGCGGCAATCCGCGGCAAATCTGGGGCCGCTGAGCCCCAGATTTTGCGCCAACAGACTTGCTTCTGGATCCTTCACCTGGGGCCTATAAATACTGGATTTGTACCTGCGAGAAAAAACTGATCAGAGAAGAGAGAGAGATTAGTGAATAGATTTGTATTTTGCTAGGTTTTCTTTAGGATTTTTAGCTCTCTATGATCTTCTTCTCCCTAGATTTCATTGCAAGAGAGAGTTGTAAGAGAGAGAGAGCTTGTATCATCAAGAAGTGACACTTGGAGCTATACAAGGATTGATCCATTCTCTACTTCTCTACTTGAGCTTGATTCTAGTTTACTTGCTTTATTACTTGCTTTGTTTACTTCTTGCAATTTACTTCAAGCTTTGTTTTAGTTCTTTAATGGCTTTTAGCTAATTTCTTCTCCATGTACTAGGTTACCACTAGTCTTGCTACTTCACTAACTCATGGGTGATTGCTTTTGTTCATCTTGCAAGTTGTATGATCTTCTCTTCTCCGATGGTTAAACCACCGTCTTTCAAGTGAGAAAGTAATTAGGTCATCA
This sequence comes from Agave tequilana, assembly GCA_038442645.1. Classification (NCBI taxonomy): domain Eukaryota; kingdom Viridiplantae; phylum Streptophyta; class Magnoliopsida; order Asparagales; family Asparagaceae; genus Agave; species Agave tequilana. The sequence goes on from JAVJIF010002941.1 coordinate 295,774, forward strand.
CGCGAGACGAATCCTACGCCAATGGAGTGACAACATTAGGCACGCATTCGCTATCAAGGAGTCTAGTAAGTCTTGGCAAGCTAGCAGGTAAGCTAGTCATGGATTGCTTCTTTTACAAGTTTTCTTTTCTTTTCTTGTGAATACCCAATCCCAATCTTGATTTCTTTTCCGACGATTTCCACCATGAACATAGCCATCCTTTCTTTTAGTTTCTTTTTCACTTAAGTTTATAAGCAAGAGAAGAATACTCGTTTAACAACTTCACTACCATACGTCAACGCTTCCATCGCTAGCTCTCCCTGAGAATCGACTCGGTATAGCCTTATGCTATAACGGAGACAAGAAAGGGTACATCAAATACATTTCTATACACATAATAAGTACACCTTCTTAGTCTAATCAATAGCTCAGCAAACGCCAAGTCCTAGCCTCACCTCTATGGCAAAGTCAGACACAGTCTCAACATTCACCAATATGGCAAGACTGGCTCAACCTTTGAAGAGACCAAGTCCTAAGTTCTGCCTGTGTAGCGGACTTAACATGCAGTGATCTTTCTCTAATCAAATCAAGACGATGGCTTCGCAGAGAGTCATGATGAGATCCTTCTCTGCAGATCAGCCAAGTGCAAGATGAAGATCGAGGGAAGTTAATCCCTAAAGCAGCTGTCAAAGCAAACTAAGGGAGATGAATTCCCTAAAATCGGTGAAGTCGTTGAACGATCAAGACTTACTGGTCCTTGGCCGGTTAGACAACCAGAGTGGGCTTTCCCACTAATTCAGAGATCTGAGTATCTCTCTCAACCAAGAGAAGAAGAAAGGCAAAACATTTCTCTTCAGAGGACCTCAAGTGTCCTATTTATAAGCCCCATGGCCTGAGCGCAACCACCCCAAGCGTGGAAGCACGAGCGCATTCAAGGCATTTATTGCGCCTTGATGGAAGGAACGGTTTTCCCTTGGAACCGTGCAAAGGGAGAAAACGTCTCCCCCATAAAAGGCACTCATGGCGCCTTGAATAAAGGGAATATCCTCCCTTGGAACCGTGCAAAGGGAGAAAACGTCTCCCTCATAAAAGGCACTTATGGCGCCTTGAATAAAGGGAATATCCTCCCTTGGAAACGTGCAAATCAGAGGATATCTCCCTCGATCAGTGCGAAAGAAGGAATGATCCTCCTCGTAACCGCCCCACGGCAGTTGGCTTTGAAAAGGCAACAGGAGTTCCAAAGCGAACTTATTTCTTGGAAGCCCAGATGCGGAGCTACCCCGACGCGAAGCTACTCGCGAACCAGTACAATTCTTCGGCGAATTCATCCCAAGGCAGGATTGAAGGCGAAGCTGAACTCAACCATCATGGCGACGTTCATACTCCACATACCATCACAGCAGTTCAAAGTGTTTCGGAGTCTGAGCTATTGCAGACTCTCGAAAACTTTGAAGGGGGTCTTGTTGACACTTAAAAAAGACAAGATTCTCATTGGTCCGAACGATGTCTAAACTTGTTGACATTTACAAAAGACAAGGGACAGACGAGCTGAAGACCAGTTTTCACCCACCTCCAAGGGACAATGAAGCGGTTTGGACTCCACTGATCCAGCAAGCAGAACAGTGAACCCGGATTGTTTCTAACAGACCTCAGCAGGTCTAAAATGCTAGCATATAGCATTACATTAGCCCAAGGAGATAGCCTCGTTTGAGAGGCTAGCATCATCCAGAGCATCGCCAGGAAGCTAACTGATAGCTTCGCCGAAAAGCCTCTTTTCAGGATTTCGCTAAGGATTGCCTCTAGCTCCGCTATGAGCTTCAAAGCGGGCAGCTCCGCTATCGGCCTGCTATGGTCAACCTTTGACCAATCAAATCTCCTGATGAGATCGGATTCAATCTAATCAAATCCAATCGGGATTCAAATATGGCAGGTGATTGCCGCAATCTCTTGACTCTCTTGAAACGAGTAAGAGGATCAGAGAAAATCCTCCAACGAGATGGAAAGGATCAAAACAAATCGGAAAGATCAACCGACTTGCCATTTTCTAGCTCCGCAGAAGCTATCCTAGCCTCGCAGCAAGGCTACTTTCCAGATTCAAATAGATTCGGTTCAATCTGTTTTCATATTTTCAAGGGACGATTATACCCTTGCTCTCCTTATAAATAGCCCACCAGGGGCACAAGGAGGAGAGACCACGAAAAGAGAGAAGACTCCACAAGTAGAGACTTCTTCACAAAGCACCGTGCGCTCTCGAATTCAGAGACCTTTTAGAGAATTGCTTTCTCTAACCAGGGTGTTGATACCCTAACATCGTCTTTCTTCTCAAGGAATCTCCGGAACCAGCGAGAAGGAATTCCTTACAGAAGCCGGTTTTGAGAAGTAGCCAGAGGGTTCTACCAATCCTCTATTCTCTGATTCCCGGAACCAGGCGAGAAGGGAATCTCATCGCTCGCATCGTCAAAGGGACAAAGTGGTCGCGCGCTGACCAGACTCCTATCGGCACATTTTTCCAGAATCTCTGAGGAGATCTACTTGTAATCTTTTGAGAATACTTGTAATTTAGCTCCTCAAACTTTTATTTGTAAGTTTTCCCCTTTGCAAACATAATGGAAAACAACCTCAACTCTTATTCAGAGGAATCAAGAGGAGTTAGTACAGAGCCCTTCACCGGAAATTCGGCTACACTCGTTGGTTACACTAAGTGTGTTGCAATTAAGTTTTAATTTTCGTATTATTGTTCTTAGATTAGTCGTACACCTATTCACCCCCCTCTAGGTGTACTTTCAATTGGTATCGAGCCTACGCTCCTGATATTAGGTTTAACCACTTAGGAGTGTGATCTTGGTTGCTAATCTACATTTGCATTTGCATTTGCACACATATAGTTTGCACTCATGGATAGCCCTCCCATATTTGATATCTCTAGACTTGATATATGGAAGGTTCTTATGAGTTGCCATTTAAAAGCCCTAGGTTACAAAGTTTACCTTGCCACTACCAAGGAATCTTACCTTAGTGATAGCAAGCATATAGAGGCCAATGCACAAGCCCTAAAGGCACTTAGAGCATCTCTTGATAAAAAATATTTACATGTGTTTTCTCATTATAATTCCGCTTTTGCAGTGTGGAACATTTTGACATCTCCCGAGCTACCAACGCTTATCAATAAGAAGAGAAAATATAGTAGAGACGAGTCTAACGAACGTTGCTCATGGTCTAAGGGAATGACTCCCTTGAGGTACATTCGGATACTCAACTAGATGTTAATACTAGTTCTTATTGCAATGAGTGTATAGATGCACATGCCTTAAATAATGAACTAGCTAAAAATTGTGAAAATTTGATTTCAAATATAAACTTTTGAAAAAGGATAGCTTTCGATTAAAAGAAGAAAATAAAAATTTATCTTCTAGACTTGAGATTGCTTTACAAGAAAGGGATGAGATTTCAAGTGAACGTGACTCACTTAAATCCCAACTTGATTTTGCTCTAAATGAAAACAAGATTTTGAAAAATAAATTGATTGTAATGAAGTTTTGAAGAAAAATGAAGTTATGTCTTCAAAACTTGATTTTGTTGTAAAAGAATATGATTCTTTGAAAAACAAAATTATTTCTATTTCAAAGGATTTGGATTTGATGTCTAATGAAAATATTTCTTTGAAAAATGATTTAGACTCTCATGTTTGCCATGCTAGAGTAGCTTCACATTGTAGCTCACCTATTGTATGCTCCACTTTATCTTCTAGTATTAAAAATAATATAAATATTTTGAAGAAAAGTGTTGAATGTTTGGGCTCCACTTTGAGCCATTGTGCTTTGAACCACTCACGGTTGTAATCTATATTTCGAAAGAAACAAGTTCCTTCTATGCATGCACACAAACCACGGCATACACATGCTTCTCACGTTCACACTCATAACACTTTGTATGCTCATGTGTACACTTGTACACATTGTGGACATAAGGGCCACCTTGCTAAATTTTGTTTTGATAAGATAAATGATTCAAATTTAGCAAATAAATTTGTTTGGGTTAGGAAAGGAGCTAACCCCCATAGACCCAAAAGAGTATGGGTACCAAAGACCGCTCCTATTTTATTTGATGTAGGTGTGGGCTCTCATATGACGTGAGAGTGATGGTGACTTGAGATGGATACGTTCCGAGCTTAAAGAGGATTATTTGAATGCATAACTTTCAAGGGGAGTTTGGTGGGAGGACCACCTCGGTTTGGAGACATATGGAGATGTACCCTTTTTGATTTTGGTAACAATAACTCTCATTTGTGTTTACATGCTTTCATATTATTCATTTTTAGCATATTTTGATGTTTCATGATTAGTATGTTAAATGTTATGATTATTAGACTTGTGATATGCATGATTAGTATTTAAGATCACCCATATTTATATGGACCCATATTTTGTGTTCTCACATTTGTTTTAACAATTGTGTATGTCATAGATCTGATGCATGTTCATTTATCATAATGATCCTATAAGTTTTGTTTTGTTTTCTATGCTTCATGTTTTGATTACATGTTTAGAAGTTAGTTTTCATTAAAACTTAGGTATATACTTGTACAACTAGTGAGCCACAAATAGGTTACTATATGTTTGTACTTGAATGCTCATTTGTACTCATTAGATATACTAGTATAGTCTAGTTTTGATGATTCATACATTTTGACTTGTATTCTATATTCTTCACATATTTTCATGTTTATGTTTAAACTTTATGTATATGTCTATTTGCCTAAACTATTAGTTATACATATACATCCTTAAGCCTATTGCCTATTTCCATGACTATGTCATTCACAAAACTTTATACACTCACATTATTTGATGTTTTCTCATGATTTTATTTTCATGAGTATTTTTTGAGTGTTTGGTGATCATGTGATTTACATGTTTGTCATGAGATATATTTTTATTTTATTCCTTACTTGAAGGATTTCATACTAGTTTACATTTTATCTTATAACTAGTTCGTATTCTTCATTTGGTAGAGTTTTCAAACGTGTTATATTATTTTCAAACTTATTTTTGAAAACCCCTACCCTTCTAAGGGCGGCTGGTTGGGTGACCATGTCTTGTATGCTCATTATTGAAAATCTATTTAAAACATGTGCATGAAATGGGTGGTAGGAAGTATGAGTTATACACTTGATCTTATTTGGTTTTCAATTGATATCATAGTCTCTTTTCAATTGGTATCACTATTGACATTCTTTTTATATACTCATATATGTTTTTATTTTATTTGTGCTTGCTATATCTCTATATCTTTGAGCACAAATTTTGGTTATGCTAAGCTTGAATCCTTAAATAACTATTATATTTCAATCGATTATTTTTCAATAGGTATCTTATACAAGCTTATGCATCATTTTGTTTTGGTATTTCATAAAGGGGGAGAAATTCATATTTCACCTTTCAATTGGTTTTGTTTACCTTTGGTATTCTACTCCCACACTTTATGTTGAAAAATGATTGAAAACTAATATTGATTTTTTATTTGGATCATACGCTCCTAATGAAAATCATTTTCAATTGGTATATGTTTCATTATTTTCAATTAGTACATGTTTCATTTTCAATATTGGTATCAAAAGCATAAAATTGATATTATTCTCTATTTGGTATCTCTATTGTAAAATGAGTTTAGTGTTTAACCAAAAAGATTGGTTTATGTTTTCAAATTGGTATCAAAAGTATAAAATATTTTCAATTGGTACTAATTTTTACAATTGGTATCAAGATTACCTATATGTTTACATCTTTCAATTGATATCAAAATTTTTTTGTTTCTCCAAAATGTTTTATTTACTTTCAATTGGTATCTTCAAAAAAAAATTTTGGTTTACCTATTTGTTTATTTTCAATTAGTATCATGATACACTAAATTGATATATTTTTTTCAATTGGTGTCATAATATTTTGATTTGATTAACCCTTTTGTTGATGATTGACAAAAAGGGGGAGAAGTATTTGAGTATATATGCATGTTAAAGTTTGTTTCATATTGGTATCAAGAGAGTTTGTTTTTATTTTGTTGATATTGGTATCAAGAGCATGGATATAGTATCAAGAACATATTTTGTTGCTTTGTTTTATTGGTATCAAGAACTTTTATTAAAATTTTTATTGAAATTTTTAGTGTTGGTATCAAGAGCTTTTATTGATTATCCTTCAATTGGTAACAAAAGCTTTTATTGCTTTTATTGATAAGTTTTCAATTGAAATTTTTATTTGTATCAAGAGCAATTAATTAAAGAACATGTTTATTTTAAGTTTATATTTTCAATTAGTATTTAAGAACTTGTTTTTTTTAAAAAAAAGGGAGAAGTAATTTATTTTAAAAATTTGTTATCAAGGGCATGTTTATTTCATTATTTTATGCATGTTTATGCATATTAATATTTAACATTCGATGCATATCTTATTTTTTATTGCTATGCATGAGTTAAGGGGGAGCTTCTTTGAAGCTTAACTTTAATCCATGCATATATAACTCCATGAGTTTTGTCATCATCAAAAAGGGGGAGATTGTTGGCCCAGAGGCCTTCCACTCCAGTTTTGATGATAATTAACTCATGTAGTTATAGTTTACTAATAATCTTATGATATTTTGTTTCAGATACTTAACCAAGATATTAGTAGGTGATTAGCTTCAACAAAAGTGTTTTGGAGCTTTCACATGGTGAGTCAAGAGCTCGAGCGTCAAGTTCATATCTAGCACTCGTTGGAGTCAGGCTCCGGGAATCGCGTTTGGATCGAGTCGACTTGGATACGGCCTTCTACAAGAAGGCTTATGTTTGTTTAGTTAAGATTTAGCTTTAGATCCATTGTAAAGGTTAGATAGTATGGTATGCTCAAGTTCACAACACACACACTTGTTTCATGTTTATTGGTTTTGGTTTTCGGTTTAACCAATCTTAGTTTTCTTGAATAGATAGAACCAAAACAAGTGTACATGGTTTAATGTATATTAGATTTGATCTATATACACATATGCTTTATCTATTTACAAAATCTTAGTTTGATACACTATTCATGTGTTTGGAGTTTTGTATTTAGACAAAACTTATTTTTGGATTTAATATCAAAAACATAGATATAATACCTTTCATGTATATTGGATTCTATCCATATACTATATGCTTCAAAGTTGTTTAAATATCATGTTTTGAAAAAATCGAATTTCCATTTTAAAAATACAAGTTTTGGAAAATACAGAATTTGGTTTAAGGCAAATTTTTCAAGTCACAAAAATGGTTCAAAATGTTTGTAACATGATTTGATTTTTACTCAAACATGTTTGTATTTTAAAGATATAACATGAACTGATTTTTGTGAAATTTATGTGATTTTATGGGATTTAATTAAGGATAAAAACCCAAATTTTTAAGACCCTAATTAGTCAGACAGGCAGGCTGCCGGTCGACCGGGCCGGTCGACCATAGCAGTAAGCGGTCGATCGGGCCGGTCGACCGACGTGCACAGAACGTGCACGCTGCCTTGCTGGGGAGGCCGGTCGACCGGGTCGGTCGACCTCCAGAGAGCTCTGCTCTCTGAAAGCCTCAGGTCGACCGGGCGGTCGACCGAGCAGAGAGTTCTGCTCTCTGTTTCCAGCTCGGTCGACCGGGCGGTCGACCGGCCAGAGAGCAGTTGCTCTCTGGATCTGGCACGGTCGACCGGGCGGTCGACGGAGGGCTCAACGGTCACATTTTTGACCGTTGGCCGGTCGACCGGAAGGACAAAATGCCCTTTTCAGCTGCCAGCGGGCAGATTCCAAATGGGGTTATAAATACCTCCATTTGAGTTGGCTTTCAACAAGATTTTCAAAAGTAAAATGCCTCCCATTTACAAGTGTTTTAATACAAGTTTTCAAAAGAGTTTTTAAGGCAAAAAAATTCATCTTTATTTGTTTTCAAGGGTTGAAAAAATCAATGAAAAATGGAGATTTGGGATATTTGTTTTATTCTTCATTCTACATCTATTCTAGTTGTTTTCCCAAGAATTATTTTTCTTTGTTATTTGATTTCCAAACATCTTGATTTCTCACACTTGAGCTTATCTTCTATCCTATCTATTAGGATCTTTGTTTAGTGAGAAAAGATTGGGCTTGTGGTCTTTGTGATCACCTTGAGTTGTAAACCTCTTTTCCTTGTTGTTGAATCCCTCTTGTGTAGAGGAGATTGTGGTTATTGGCTAAGAGCCTATCCCTCTATTGTGAGGTTGATATTGTGGTGGCTTTGTGCCTAGCCTCTAAGTGTAGAGGTTGTGTATTTGAGAGAGGAGTTGTGTACTCCCGGATATTGTATTGCCCAAAATCCTCATTGGAGGTTTCCCTGTGTGGGAAGTTCTGTGTGGACGAGTAGGTGAAAATCCTTCTGTGTGAAGGCGGGGACGTAGAGCTAGGTGCTTGAACCTCGAAACATATCTTGGTGTTTGCGTTTGATCCACTTTCTCTAACTCTCTCTTACATTGCGCCTTGCATCATTCATATTGCTCATTCATACTTATATGCTTGGTTGTGTTTGTTTGTGTGCCTTACTTGTGTTTAACCATGAGAGTTTCATATAGCACCTCAACTCTTATTCAGAGGAATCAAGAGGAGTTAGTCCAGAGCCCTTCACCGAGAATTTGGCTACACTCGTTGGTTACACTAAGTGTGTTGCAATTAAGTTTTAATTTCCGCATCATTGTTCTTAGATTAGCCATACACCTATTCACCCCCCTCTAGGTGTACTTTCAGTTTCAACTCAAACTTGAGCCTGAGCAGCTCCGCGTTCTAACACAGACGCGAGCCTGTGAGCTCCAGGTCTCAACATCAGAGTAAGGTTCGCGTCCAGCGTGAGACCCGCATTTCGCTGTAACTGACAGCCACGAACTTGGCCAATTATACCCTATTTTCTCTCCCGTTATGGAGAGATTTAAGGAGTTGGTTACACCCCTCCCATTATGGAGAGATTTAAGGGTTGGTTACACCCCAATTCCTCTATAAATAGTTATGAATAGCTAGAGGAGAGGGGGAGCTCTGGAAGGGGACCTCTTAAAAAAAAGGGCTGAGGAGGAGAGCCCTGTAGAGGAATCCATGAAGACATAGGCAGAGGAGAGAGCCACATCAACAGAGTTCAGCCTCGAAGCTCTTGTAGCTTGGGAAGAGTTCAACTCTTCTTATTAACTTGTTGAGTTCAAGTTCTTTAAATCTCTTTGAGATTTCATTACTGATAGGAGCTGTGCTACTCCATCAGTAGATCCAAAGAAATGATCCATAAGAGAAACTTGATGTTCGGCCGGTCAACGGGGAACAAGACTCACTCTTCACCGTCACATGAAGAACCCAGTTTTAAATAAAGAGGAGAATCAATCAAAAGATTCCCTCTTTTGTAATTGGATTGTATCCATTGTAATCTTCTATTCAATTAAAAGAATTTTGCAATTGTGATTTTCTGACGCGTACAAAAGATGGCGACTCCGCTGGGGATTATGATCTTTCTTAACTGACGAGAAAGTGGTGGCACAAGCCGACGTCAAGATGCTTGGATCCACAATCGAACCGCTTGCGATCGAATTTGACCAAGAGAAGTTGAACTCTCCCAAAGCTTCGAGAGTCTCCCGTGGAGATAACGTGGTCAGCCTCAATGTCTCTTCAGAGACCCGCGCCATGACCCACGGTCAAGATGGCAATAAAGACCAATCTCCCCGCCATTCTTCTATCAAGGCGCTGCCAGTTTCAGACGCGGGGGGTTCCCAACAACCTTTGCAACCTAATCGGAAGGCCAAGAGACGGCGAAGGCGTCGCGGTCATCGTCAGCAGCAGAAGTGGCTGCAACAACACACGTGGCCCGCGTCAATGTCTCCCACGAGACCCGTGAGGCCAATGATGATGAAGGCCAATCTCGCCGTTCCTTTCCCCTCCAGATTCCTTAACTCCAGGTTACCGGGGGTCCCCAGCAAGCCGTGAAGTATAACCGGAATGCTGAACATCGAAAAAGGCATCACGTACGTTGACAACAGATGGATGAAACTAAAAAAGCCATCTGTTCAGCAGAAACAGAACGCGGGGTTCAGGCCCGCGTTTTTTTTGAGCAGCACGAGACTCGCATCTCAGACCCTCAACGTGTGGCCCGCATTTCTATAACTGAATACGAAGCCAGCGTTTCTACATTAGAAAGTGAGGCTCGTGTTTCACCTCACAGATGTGACGTTCAACAACGCGAGATCCGCGTCTCTTCTTAAAAACATGAGACCTGCATTTTTGTGCCAAAACGCGAGACTCGCGTCTCTTCTACAGAGAACAGACCTCATGTTTCCAACTCAAAACTTAAGCCCCGCATCTCTGAGACCTGCGTTTCAAAGTTACGATACAAGATTCACGTTCACTCTTCGACGATTAAGGTCAAAGCTGAACCGGAAAGGCCTCTAAAAAGCAGGAGTGGTCCGGCTGTACCCGGCTAAGTGAGATCTTGTCCCGTACCCTCCTAAGTTCAAAGCTCTGATCCTACAGGCCTTCGACGGCAAGGGGTCGCTGAACAAACATATATACTACTTCAAATCCCAAACAGGGAATGTAGTATCAAATAATACCATCATGGCTCATTTTTCATCAGCACCCTCAAGGGGGTTACCTTTGAATGGTTCATGAAGCTTCATGCCGGCTCTATCAAGAAATGGGTCAACCTCGAGAAGCTCTTCCTTGCGTGATTCTTCGAAGTTGACACTGAAGTATTCTTGCCAACTCTCCTTGCTACAAAACAAAAGAAAGGAGAATCAATCAAAGCGTTTGTAGAGAGATTTCATAGTATGGTGCTCCGATGTCCAAGCAGCATGACACAGTCTACACTGATCGAGACTTACCACCATAACCTACAAACCACACTCCTAATGCAAATAGGAGTAACTCATAGTCGCACCTAAAAGCAACTAGTCTTACAAGGCGAACGAACAGAAGACATAGTTGCAAGAGTAAGCCAGGAAGATTATAAGAGCATGTAGCATTGAATCTACTGCGCAACGAGGTGATCTGACTTCTACGACTGTCACGTTCAACAGTTACCTCTGAACAGTCTAAATCATTCCATCAATATTTGTCATTCTCATGGAATAAAAAAGTTAAAAAAAAGTACTATTCCTGATCAAGTTCAACACCACACCTCTGATGAGATAAGTACTCAAAGGAAACTCCGATCTCCCTATAAGTTCTCCCCAGAATTTATACTTCTTTAATCTACAGCAGAATTTTAGAAGTTTATCCGTGGAACAACAATCTGATGCCTCTGATGGCTAAGGATAGAGGAAAAAGTTGGCTTTTAAGTCCAACAAAAAAATTCTCGACAACTCATCATGCTGGGGGGAATAGCATGGCTAGCCCAACTCCAACGGTAGTTGGTAAAGGCATATCAAATTCACTGATAGCTAAAGGTTTGCTAAAAACCTTGAGGGACCTGATCTCGCCTTCCCCTCCAAAATTCCTTACTAATTCTCATCCATGGAATGGTAGGACCACAAAAAGCCTGTGACTGTTTCCCCAGCGAAATAATCACAGATCAAATATGTCAAGTTAACATTATACCTCTGGCATATTCACTGTTAAGTTAGCATTAAACATCTAACAGTGATTTCCCTCAATTTTCCCAGTGGAATAAATTATAAGTCGAATCAGTCATGTTAACATTACACCTCTGATAGTAAGACTTTGATATATCCCTAGGGGGTAAAATTTCAACTTGTCAATTCTCATCAATAGACTGACAAGTCCACTTAAAATACTGTTATGTTCAAAATCACATCTCTAATAGTAGACAAATCTCGGTCAAGTTAATATCACACCTTTGACTAAAATTTCAACTTGTCAGTCCTCTTCAAAAGAATGGCGAGTCCACCAAACTGCTCAAATCGCAGAATCTCTCTGTCAGGTTAATACTACACTTCTGACCAAACTTACTCATATTACAATATAAATCGATGTTAAGTTAACACTACACCTATGACAGCGATTCTCTCGATTTTCCCACAGGAAACGAAACACTTAATGCTAAGTTGAACATCATACCTCTAGCATTTATTTCATTGTTAAGTTAACATTACACCTATGACAATGATCTATTCTCGAGCTTTCTTTCCAAAGCTGAGATGTCAAATGCTAAGTTAAACATCACACTTCTAGCATGCATTTTATTGTTAAGTTAACATTACACCTATGACAATATCTTCTCTCAATTTTCTCAGTGAAAATGAGACTTTCGTGATGCTAAGTTAATTCACACCTCTAGCATACATTTTTGTCAAGTTAATATCACGCCTCTAACAATTCAATTTGCTCAAATTGTAAACCCAACCTGTCACGTTAACATCACACCTATGATGGTAAAAATCTCCATGGATCTTCAACAAATCCAATCCCACTTGTCATTCTCCCAATAGAATGACAGGTCCACTTAAGTTGCGTAGATCACAAAATCAATGTTGTTATGTTAATATCACACCTCTAATAGTAACTTTACATTTCATTAATTCCCAGCAGAGTTCTAGTCATGTTAATACTAAACTTCTGACGATAGACTCGGACATAATCCCTGGCGGATCAAACTCCACTTGTTATTCTCATGAATAGAACAGTAAGTCTACAAAATTTGTTCAAAACACAAGTCTAGATCTCACTGTCAAGTTAACATCACACCTCTGACAATAACTTTCTCAAATTCCCTCAGTATAGTTATTTAATTTGCTAAGTTAATATCACACCTCTGACAATTAAAACTCTTTCAAAGAAGCTTTGAGCGTAACCTTCGCGTCTCAACGAACTTAAGAGTTGCATCTCAACAATAAGTAAAGTCTGCATCTCTACAGCAATTGAGAGCCGCGTCTCTATAACAATTAAGAATCGCGTCTCAACTTTGGTGAAGTTCGCGTCTCCACTTGATCAGTGTGCCAGAACCATGTCCTCTCCCTTCAAATACAAGGAATATGTTTTTGCTTCTACAATCAGTTCAACAGTACACTAGCAAGAGTAATCGACAACTCCATTAGTTTAACAGTACACCAAGCAAACCGGTACTCATAATAAGTGTTAGAATGAGTTTCTAAGACACTTGTGATGATCTTTCCTAGAGGCTTCAAGAAGTTCAACAGTACACTCATGAAGTTCACCATCCAGACAGGATCGAGCTTAGGGCACCCCAGAAGACTATCTCGCAGAAGAATGCTAGTCCGATTACAGGAAGCCTAGATCCAATTAAAGTCTAAAGTATTTCGAAATCCATCTCAGTCAACCGCGAAGTTTCAAAAACTTTGGAGGGAGTTCTGTAGGCTATCAAAAAATTCCTAAGGACAAAGCCTCAGACGCGGACCTCGCAAATGCAAAGGTCGCGTTCTAACCTCAGAGGCGGACCTCGCGTCCTCTGTCAGACGCGAATGTCGCATTCCAATCTCAGACGCGGAGGTCGTCAGACGCAAACCTCGCGTCCTTTGTCAGACGCGGAGGTCGCCAAGTGCGGACCTCGTATCCTTTGTCAGACGCGGAGGTCATCAGACGCGGAGGTCGCGTTTCAACTCAAACGCGAGCCTGAGCAGCTCCGCGTTCCAACACAGACGCGAGCCTGTGAGATCCGCGTCTCAACATCATAGTAAGGTTCGCGTCCAGCGCGAGACCCGCATTTCTGCTGTAACTGACAGCCATGAACTTGGTCAATTACACCCCATTTTCTCTCCCATATGGAGAGATTTAAGGAGTTGGTTACACCCCTCCCATTATGGAGAGTTTAAGGGGTTGGTTACACCCCAATTCCTCTGTAAATAGCTATGAATAGCTAGAAGAGAGGGGGAGCTCTGGAAGGGGACCTCTTAAAAAAAAAGGGCTGAGGAGGAGAGCCCTGTGGAGGAATCCACAAAGTCATAGGCAGAGGGGAGAGCCACCTCAGCAGAGTTCAGCCTCGAAGCTCTTGTAGTCTGGGAAGAGTTCAACTCTTTTTGTTAACTTGTTGAGTTCAAGTTCTTTAAATCTCTTTGAGATTCTATTACTGATAGGAGCTGTGCTACTCCACCAGTAGATTTAAAGAGAGGATTCACAAGAGAAACTTGATATTTAGCCGGTCAATGGGGAACAAGACTCACTCTCCACCGCCACATGAAGAACCCAGTTTTAAATAAAGAGGAGAATCAATTAAAAGATTCCCTCTCTTTTGTAATCGAATTGTATCCGTTGTAATCTTCTATTCAATTAAAAGAATTTTGCAATT
>JAVJIF010002941.1:315000-326224 GCA_038442645.1 Agave tequilana
TTCTTCCTGCAGCTCTTGTCTGTTTTTTCATGCACGAGAAAAACTTTTCATTTGTGTTACTCGCTGTGACTGTAGTAATAGTTTGTTTTATTTTTTGATATACAATGAATATATTGTGGTGCATGCTATTTGCTGATGATATTGTCCCAGTCGATGAGACAAGATCTGGGGTAAATGTCAAATTGGAGTTATGAAGGCAAACTCTAGAATCTCGAGGTTTTAGATTACGTAGGCCAAAACAGAGTATATGGAGTGTAAATTCAGTAAACAGGGAATCCGAAATTATAGTATTGTGAGATTAGATGGATAAGAAATACCGATGAGCAGTCATTTTAAGTACCTGGGTTCTATTATCCAAAAGGATGGAGAGATCGATAGTGATGTCAACCATACGATCCAAGCTGGCTGGTTGAAATGGAGGAGCGCAACAGGAGTTTTATGTGATCGCAATATTTCGTTATGGATGAGGAAAAATTTTATCGAACTGCTATTAGGCCAGCTTTGTTATATGGCACAGAATGTTGGGCTATAAAGAGACATCATGCCCAGAAGATGAGTGTAAGATGCACATGCTTCATTGGATGTGTGGTAACACACGAAGAGATAAGGTGAAAAATAAGGATATTTATACTAAGATAGGTGTAGTCTCTATAGAAGAGAAGATGAGAGAAACCGCTTACGATGGTTTGGTCATGTGCGACGTAGACCTATAGATGCACCAGTCCGGTGAGTAGAGCATATCAATTTAGGGCAAGTTAAAAGAGCACAGGGGAGAAAACAAAGATGGAGGTAATATGACAATATAGAGGCTAAAGGTCTTAGTGAAGGCATATTGCTTGATAGGAATGAGTGAAGAAAGCTAATCTATGTGCCCGACCGGTGTAATTCTCTTTTGGTTCATGTAGCCTACCCCAAATACTTGGGACAAATGGTTTAGTTGTTGTTGTTGTATATACAATGAAATATACTGATTTGAGAGGATTGTGATCATGATCGCAGTATCAATTGTCGATATAATTAATTTTGGACTGCGACCACGTTCACAGTTTTTAACTTGCTTTAATGTATAGTGATCAAACTGTTTATTGTCAGGACTGCGATCATGAATGCAGTCTCATGTACCAATATAGTTAATAATGCACTATGACCATATTCGCAGTTTTTACTTGTGAGTAATTATTAAATGAATTTTGTGACCATGATCGTAGTTGAGATGCAAAACTAATAACTTTTCATTTATAATCACAGAGTGTGAAGTTTATTTATGAAGATCATTTTCAGTCGAGAAGCATACTTTACATATATTTTAAAATATGGAAGATCATTTTCAGATAAAAGTAAATTTTATTTACAACATAATATGGTCAGAAAGAAACCTCACAAAAAAAGCATTAAAATCTCTTAAAAGAAGACAAAAATAAGGTGAATATCAGAAGACAGAAAATTCTAATTCTCGTCGTCATAACTGGTTGTATTTTGCACCATATAATACAGGGTAAGTATTGATTTCTAAAAATTTAATTGTCACACACATTTAATTTAATTTCTCATATATGAATTTATCTTGTAGTGGCCATTGGACTTTATGCGTGATTGACACGAGCTTTTCTCTATATATTGGTTGGACTCGTTAGGGGGTGAAATGCAGAACGATATCAAGAAAGTAATTGATTTGTAAGTATTTAATCTTATTTATATTTATTAATGTATCAAACACTTCTAAAATATTTATTAATAATTTTGTTTATTTTCTGTAATTTATGAGTAGGGCGTTCACCATGTTGAATCCAAGATGACGGGGTAGACTTATTTCATAAAGGAGGATTCAGGTAATTATTTTAGAAATCGACGAAAAAATTTTAAGCTTTACTTTTGCTTAACTCATATATTTCAATTCTTGTAATGTCCCCGTCAATCAGATTTTATTGTTTGTGGATATTATATTATGATGTTTATGCGTCAAATCATTACTTTGCAAATTAATCTTATTCCAAGAAAGGTATATCTTTTCTGAAAATTTATGCTTTTTTTTTAATATTTACAATTAACATAAATAAAAATTAAATATGTTTACAGTTCGATGAAAATAAAACGGCATATATAAATGTGAAATTGTTGGAAGTTTAGAAAGAGTGGGCGACTTATTTACTGAAGTGTATTGATGGTAATTAAGTAAAGTTTTAGGGAATCTTATATAAAACAACGTGTGTGTATTGTGTTAAATTATTCTTATTCTCATTATATGTGTGTGTGTGTGTCGGATTGATTAGCTGGATTAATTATGTGTTTGATGATATGTTTGATGATATATATGCATATGTGGGATTTTATTATTGAGTACTCTATCTAGTTGGTTAGCTGCAATTTATTTTTGATATGATTCTGTTTGATATATATATGCTGCTATATAGCTGGTTGGTTGGTGCTGCAATCACTGTGTTATCTGTGCTGCAACCTGTGTGTTATTTGTTTCTTTTTTATATGTATAAAAGTTTTGTTTTATTATTTAAAAAAATAAATTAAATATAAAATGTCCGTTTAAAATCGACGTCTATAAAACTTTACACGTCGGTTTTATAATTAATCGATGTCTAGTAACCTTTACACGTCGGTTATTGTTATAATCGAAGTTTAAAATTAAGTATGTAGCTACGGTTGTAATAATTTTCCACGTTGGTTCTTTCTGAAACCACGTGGATAGATCCCTTTCTCAGTGAAGTTTGTCATTGATTTCTCAATAACTGATGTGGAAAGTTAAGTTTTTTATGTCGGTTCTTTAAAGAACCGACGTGAGAAACATAAATTTTAATGTCACTTTAAACCAGTATGGAAAGTTGAAGATTATAGACATCGGCCGGATAGACGTCGGATGCTATTTTTTTAACGTTGGTTCTTTGCGAAGTGAAATCCCTAGTAGTGTCATCACCATCATACGCAAATTCATCGTCTTCATTCTCCTCGTCTTTCTCTTCATTCTTTCTTTCCTCATCTTCTCCCTCGTCAGCCGACTTGTTGTCCTCTTCGCTTTCTTTCTCCTTTTGAGGGTATTTTGATTTGTTGATAAACTTTCAGAATGGATGGTCTGTATCAAGTTCTTCCTTCGATCCGTGTCGAGAAGAACCTTCAGAGGATATGCTCAAAGAAAGCACGCCATCAGCACCAAAGAACATGTTTTCATCAAGCATGTCTTTGTAAAGTGGCAGAGGAATAAGGTCCTCACTAGACCCAATGAAAACTTGTTCATCCTCATGAAGAGGAGGATCAGAAGCAACATTATTTGATGTAGTAAGATAGTCAAAAGGAGAGAAGTCCAGACTGCCATCAGATTTACTAGAATCTCCTGAAGAAAGAGGACCCGGTAGGAGAATGATTGAAGTTGAAATCTGAGCGTTCAGAGGAAGAATATGGGGAAAACATGATTCAAAAATAAATTATTTCAGGAAGATTGAAATCAAATTGAAAAAGAAGAGCAAAAATATTTTTTTAGATATAAGTATTTTAAAATATATTACTTATAAGCACTACAAAAAGGCCAATACTGTGAATCGATGTGAATAGTAATAATAAGTATTAGAGGTGATGGTTGAGTATTCAAAGAAGAGATAAAAAATTAAATATTTAATTGAAACACTTTTGGTGAGAGAATCCAAAGTGTTCTCTTTTTTTCAGAAGTTTATGATGTGAACTACAAATTAGCTTTTTATAGAATATTTTTTTCTATATATTTAAATTTCGTATGGTGCACATCTTTTCTTTATCAAGATTAATTTTAGTGCACCGCTTTTTTTGAGACTGTTGCTGCATTAATTAGTCTCTAAAACTGCATATTTCATGCCACATCTTCACATTTATTTAATATTAAATTCTGCTAATAATACCTCTCTTGCATGTTTCTAGATCCATGATGTGCAATGAAGAAGAAGACCCTAAATCACTATTTAATGGGTGATTAAAGGCCTATAATATAGCCATTGACTTTGGAGAGCTGATTTGTTAAAACCAGGGGCTTAAAACTAGAAACTGGGACTGCAACCGACAGGAGACAGACGGGACAGCACGCTGTAGAAAGCGCTGCGCGCGCGGCTCTAGAAGAGCCGCGAAAACGCGGCATAGCCGCGTTTTGGCGGCCATACGGGTGCGGCCGCGCCTGTACTTTAGGCCAGGGTTTGACCCCTGGCCCCCCTTTCCCTTGATGCCTATAAATACCCCTTGAAATTTTTCAGAGAAGAGATATACAGAGAGTAGTTTAGTTTCTTCCATGTTGTAGTTTAGAGTAGTTTAGTTTAGCTTAGTTCTTCTTCTTTCTTTGTATTTTTCATTTCTTATAGATCTTGTAATAGGAGAGAGAATGGTATATGGTTGGAAAATAAGAGTTCTTGTAATAGAAGGTGACAATCTATGAAAGGTTCTCTCTTTACCTCTCTTTATTTTCTTCTCTCTATCTCATTTTACATGTTTAGCTAATCTTTTCTCTCATGGCAACTAATTACTAATTACTAACTAGTCTAACTTCTTATTTGATAATCCACATGAATCTAATAGCCTCTACTTAGCCTTACTCTTACAAGAGCCATTGATGGCCTATGATGATGGATCTAACACTCTAACTTCTAACCCTCTAACAAGCTAATATTACTTACTCCATGATTACTTTTAGTTTTGATGGTTTAAGTGTAATTTGCACTTGTTTTATTGAGTTGGGATGCGATGAGTTACATATGGGTCATGCTTTAAAACACTCTTGAATCAAGGACTAATGATTGCCAAGGATACATGTGAGGCAACTATCACTAAGAGGTTAGCATGTTGATGGAGTCATTAGTAGTTAGTAGACATGAGTTTTCTTTCTTTTTCACTTTATTTTAGAAATATACCAAAATCAAAAATATCTTATCTTCTATGTTTCCCACTTCTTCGTGTTTCACCGTACTTCTCTTTTCCATTCTTTGTTTTTCTTTCTTTTCATTCTTTCAAACATTGAAGAACCGTTAACATATACGTGAACATACCGTGTAAGCTTCTATCGCCTCTCGTCCTTATGAATTTGACTCGTTTTAGCCTCTATGCTATAACGGAAGTATCGAGGAAGCCAAAGCACACACTTTAAATATCAGTTTCAAAACATACACTTTTTGTGCGTGGTTTTCCCCCGATCAAATTTTGGTGCCGTTTCCGGGGATGGGAACGATTTGATTTTACATTTTTGTTAACTTTTCTTCTTTGTTTTTTGGTGTGCAGGTTAAAATTTTTGTATTGCAAAAGTTCACACTTTCTCTTGTGTGGTTGGGTAAATTCTTGTATATTCTTATATTCTGCTGCTAGTTTTTATTTATATTACTTGTACACTGTAATAATTGTAAGAACTAAAATACGAAAATTGGATGCTTTAAAACGATTTAGACATTTGCATCTAGGCACGTGTCAATTTTCATTCTAATATACTGTATTTTGTTCTTGTGTTGTTGTGATCTTGACAGAGGTGTACATATTGCATTGCATATAGTTAGGACAAACACTTCGGTTATTTACTCGCGTTTTTGTGTTCATTCTTATCTATATTGCACATTTGCATGAATTGAACTTAAGGGTAAAACCCAAGACAACATAAGGTGAAAAGTCATTACCCTCCCTTGGCCCAAAAATCACCTCCCTACTCAAACAACCCAAGTCTTAATAAAAATTGCTAGACGTTGGCCCTTAGGGACATCTCGGACTCATTTAGGAGATTAACCTAAGGGGAAAGTTGCTAGAAGTTGACTCTTGTCAAATCGGTATCTAAGGTTAGGGATTGAGAGGCGAAACCTCGAAAAATAGTTGTTTGGCATAATTAGGCCCGTTACTCCGGCACGGATACCTCCCACTGATCTTACCCCTACCGGACGATTAACTCGTGGTGAGATTCCGACAATGTACCCCCGTGGACAGTATAACCAGTTAGGAGTCGTCTAGGTCTAAGTCAACCCTAGCATAGCCTTGTTTTCTTTTTATTTTTCTTTATTTGTTTGTTTGTTTTTCTTTTTTTTTTTTGTAAATTGTGAAATGAATTTCAACAACAATAATTTTTTCAATCATAATATGAATCCATATTTTTTTCCCGATCTCATTTGATTCGGATAACTCTGATCCGGCTATGTACAATATGAACCAACAATATATGCTGAGTTGGGATTATCCGACTCAATATGACCCATATCTCCAATCTTATGACCATAATTTTTAAAATAATTTCAATTCTTCACAAAGTCAATGGGGATTCACTTCCCCCCGAGTCGAATTTTCAACCATCTTATCCAAAATATTCATTCCCCGATTCGGCTTCATATCCTCCTTTTTCTGTTCCACCAACTGAGAAAAAATCCAATTTGGAAAGGAGCATGGAACCATATTTGAGTCCCAATAACAAATTCAAAATTTGCTCAATTCACAATCCTTCCCAAGTCAAACTCCATATACTCATTTTCTAGAACATCCAATTGAAGAAGAATCTGAGTCAGAAGAGCATTTGAAAGTCTTTTGTGGAAAATTGCAATGATTTCAAAATATATTGGACTCATCATCTCAGCCAAATTTTCAAGAGTACTACTCATCTTTTCTAGTCTCACTGATTCAAAATGAACAACCATCAATACTGGACTTGAGTATGGAACCCTCAGCAATCGCAAAATCCGATGGACTTACAATTTCACAACAATTTCCAAAATCAACTTCCATACTCATCTTTTTAAGAAATACCAATTGCAAAAAGTATGGAAGACATGATTCCGACTCCAAATTCTGTTACCCGGCCTATCAGTAGGTTAGACTCACTAATGAGCGAATTGATCAATGAGAGCGAGGAAAGTCTTTCTTGTCGACCTTTGACCGATCCTTATATCCCTAACTCTACTGATTAGACCCAAGAATCATATCATTTTGGAAATCCAGTTTCAATTTCATCATACTAGTCTGAACTTGACCAACATCAATCTCTTGACATTTTGGTAAGTTATCCTATTCCTGAAATTGAATTGAGCTTGAAAGTGATCCTGAACCTCATGATGATAATTCCATTTCACTTTTTGATTCAATAATGACTCCGATATCTTCACCAGATTTTTTTCTCTATTTCGGAATCAATATTGAATCTTGTACTAGTACACTGTGAAATTGAATCACCAATATCTTATGATCACACTTCATTAATGGGAAAAGTGTGTGAACATCAATTCTTTGGTTTGGACCCTATTTGAACTAATTTTGACTCTCATTGTTGACTCTCGACTTGATCTGAGTCAAATTCTCGAGTCGGTATCGGTTTTTATTCTTGATCCATTTGAGTCCAAATCCATCATCTCCCAAAATCACACTTCATTGTTGGACAAGAATGTTGAAGAAAATGACTCAGTAATTATTTTTGAAAATAGGAATTAGATGGGGATAATTTTTTCAATAAGATCATACAGTTCTCTAACATTTTACTGGGTCATATTAGAGAGGTCATTGGTAGGTTCTGCGAATTTCACATTATCTTGATTGGGTAGCAACGCTTGGCCCAATCAGACCACCACTAGAGCCACCACCATAAGGTAATTTTTCTTCCCTTCTCATTTGTTTCATGTAGATACACATTCACGATGCATTGAGGACAATGCATGAGATAAGTGTGAGGGAGGGTGTACTAACGTAGGTTGTTTTAAATTTTCTTTCTTTTACACTACTTTTTAGGAAATTATTAAATTTTGTATAGAAACTCTTTTCTTTTCTTTTACAAAACTTTTTGAATTAAGAGAAATAGTTTTGATTTATTTTAAGAAAATTAAGATTATCTTAGGAATTAGGAAGACCTAAAATTATGAATTTTTAAATGAAGTCAAAATAATAGATCTTATTTAAATTTTAGGATAAGGAAGTAAGAATGGAAAGATAATTTGATATTGAATTTTTTACCTTAGATTTATGCACTTCACACTTACACAATTTTTGGATTGAAACAAAGAATGAAAATGTCATAAAAAATATATTTAAAAAATTATGATAATGAAAACCACTTATTGAAGTTGGGTAATTATGCTTCAGGAAGCATGATTATTCATACCTAAAATGGTGGACAAAAATAAAATAATCTCCCTCAGTTTGTGGCCTTATTTACTCGAGTCCTTAAGTCTAATGGATGTTTTCTCATCTGGTGCCCTAAGATCACCAGGTTTGGGAGTCACCGGCTAAAGGCTCACTACCCGGGTAAATAAGAAAGCCTAAAAAAACTAAGGGAAGAAAAAAAAGAAAAAATAATATATATATATAATAATATAAATAAATGGCATTCACAGTTCACATAGTGCATATTTTCCTAAGAGTTCTATGAAAAGTCAAAGAATCAATACAATTTAAATTCTTACATTTAATTTATAACAAGATTTTGCATTTCCACTTAGTTTAAGGAAGAACAATTTCTGATTAACCTCTGACCTTGGATCACTTATATTTTCACAAAAATACTTCAATACTTTTCTCTATTTCAAAATACGTTTTCAAAATACTAACATTTGATTTCTTTCTTTATGGATTTTGTGGGTATAATCCGCTGAAAACCCTCAGGAGACAAAACTTTTCCTCTATGGGAATCCTAGAGGTTTAACGGTTTGTTGTACATGCTCAGTGCAATCGTGTCACCTGTGAAAGGGGTGTAATAATTTTCTTAATTTTTTGTTTTGCTCGGGACGAGCAAAACATAAGTGTGGGGGTGTGATTAGTCTCTAAAACTGCATATTTCATATCACATCTTCACATTTATTTAATATTAAATTTTATTAATAATACCTTTCTTGCATGTTTTTTAGTCCGTGGTGTGCAATGAAGAAGAAGACCCTAAATCACTATTTAATGAGTGATTAAAGGCCTTTAATATAGCCATTGACTTTGGAGAGCTGATTCGTCAAACTAGGGGCTTAAAATCAGAAACCGGGACTGCAACCGACAGGAGACAGGCGGGACAGCGCGCGACAGAAAGTGTCACGCGCGGCTCTAGAAGAGCCGCGGAAACGCGATCGCGGCAATACGGGCGCGGCCGCGCCCGTACTTTGGGCCAAGGTTTGCCCCTGGCCCCCTTTCCACTGATGCCTATAAATACCCCTTGGGGTTTTTCAGAGAAGATATATATAGAGAGTAGTGTAGTTTCTTCCATGTTTTTGTTTAGGGTAGTTTAGTTTAGCTTAGTTCTTCTTCTTTCTTTGTATTTTCTATTTCTTGTAGATCTTGTAATAAGAGAGAGAGTGGTATATGGTTGGAAAGCAAGAGTTTTGTAATAGAAGGTGATAATCTATAAAAGGTTCTCTCTTTATCTCTCTTTATTTTCTTCTCTCTAACTCCTTTTAAATGTTTAGCTAATCTTTTCTCTCATAGAAACTAATTACTAACCACTAACTAGTCTATCTTCTTATTTGATAATCCACATGAATCTAATAGCCTCTACTTGGTCTTACTCTTGCAAGAGTCATTGATGGCTCATAATGATAGATCTAACACTCTAACTTCCTAACTCTCTAACAAGCTAATATTACTTTACTCCATACTTACATTTAGTTTTGATGGTTTAACTGTAGCTTGCACTTGTTTTGTTGAGTTGGGATGCGATGAGTTACATATGGGTCATGCTTTGAGACATTCTTGAATCAAGGACTAATGATTACCAAGGATACATGTGAGGCAGCTATCACTAAGAGGTTAGCATGTTGGTGGAGTCATTAGTAGTTAGTAGCCATGGGTTTTCTTTCTTTTTCACTTTATTTTAGAAATATACCAAATCACAAATATCTTATCTTCTATGTTCCCACTTCTTCGTGTTTCACCGTACTTTTCCATTATTTGTTTTCCTTTCTTTTCATTCTTTCAAACATTAAAGAACCGCTAACATACACGTGAACATACCATGTAAACTTCTATCGCCTCTTGTCCTTGTGGATTTGACTCGTTTTAGCCTCTGTACTATAACGGAAGTATCGAGGAAGCCAAAGCGCACACACTTAAATATCAATTTCAAAACATACACTTTTTGTGCGCGATTTTCTCCCGATCATGTATCATAGTAGATAGGATAATAATTACTGCAATTAGGTCAGAGTAATTAATATAGTACTTTTATGGTTTGTGATACGCGACTGCTCTCATTGTCGTAAGGCTAATCTACTTTGTTAGGTCTGATTGTTGTTAGGATTGCGACCTTTGTTGCATTTTATAAATGATCAAATTCGGTTACATGTGGCATGCGAATAAGGACTGCAGTTATGATTGCAGTGCTTAACGATAGCATGTTTCGTCTATTATTTCTATGCAAGTTTTGTTCATTATCCATTTGAATTTTACTACTGTTTAGTAAGGACTGCGACTAAGGATTTTCTGTATTAGAGTTGACAGGATTTTAAGGTCTGCGACTAGGGTCGCACGCGTGATATAGGATTGAAAGTTGTGTTATGCTAGGACTGCGATTATGGTCGCATTGCTAATATATTTTGATAATATTTGAATGTATATGTACTGTGACCTTGGTCGCAGTTATAATGTACATTGAGAATAAAGCATTTCTTAGTACCAAGATCGACCATAGTCGCAGTTCATTAAAAATTAAATGAAATATTATCAAACAAATTTGCAAATATTTTGGCAATTACGAGAATATCGAATTTATAAATATCTGCGACCTTGGTCGGAGTCCTTATGACCAGTGCAAAATATGTAGAAAATAAAGCATTAACCATTGTATTTCATTATTTTTTTTACACTATACATTTGTAATACAAAAAAATTTATACGACTTCTTTATTAAACTTATATGAATTGAAAATAACGTGAAAATAAACAATAAAAAACTATATATTACAACCAATTTTCTAGTTTTCACGCATGATTTTTATGTTTTTTTGGCTGCTGCTTTTCTTGCTCATCATCTTGATCTGATCTTTTTTCCCCCTTTATATTTCGATGTAGATGAATTAGGAAGCAGCTTTTCTTGCTCATCATCTTGATCCGATCTTTTTTTCCCCTTTATATTTCGATGTAGATGAATTAGGAAATTTATAACTGCAGATCAATTCAACAGAAATTTCTCTGAAAATGACAATTTTTTTGGTAAAAATTTGTTTTGGATGAGTTTTGTTAGGTTAAAAGTAAAAATAGGGGAATTTAGGTCAACGTGATTGATGGTTCATTAGGCGGGATTTTTGGTTTTTTTAGCGCCTATGGCATAGATTAG